>JAVDOI010000004.1:21200942-21738442 GCA_032191485.1 Leptoclinus maculatus
GGCTATTTCTAATGCGTGTCTCGGCCAAATGAACACGAAAAAGTGACGATATTTAGCACGAGGCTAGTGTTGAGGTTCAGGGACCCGTCGATACTGTGGGAGAGCCACATGTCTCCCGGCCATGACAAACTCTCAGCCGGTTCAAATTATGATCAATTTCATTTTACAGAAGTTAAAGCAATTGCAAAGTGAATGACACTATGTACACTATCGATAGAAATATGATCTGTGGAAAAGAGTTCACACACGCTCCAATCAGGAAGCTTGTTACCTGAAGGATGGAATGTGATGAAGTGGAAGAATGATTCCTTTGAATCTCCTTTCCTAGCTCGTAAAATGACTGTCTCAAATACAATTGGCTTAAGTCCAGCTGACTCCTCCTGGCCTCAGTCAGCTGACCTCCTTCGTTGTGACCTATTGGCTTTGGTCTGTTGCTCCTTCTGCGCGCGCATCCCTGTTAGGCCCTCTGCTCTGATCCTGGTGTTCGCTGTAATGCCCGTCTTAAAATCCCTGTCTGTCCCTATCGACTATTCTTTATAGATTAATACATTCAATAATTGTCTCTTATGGCTCAACACTTCTATAGTAAACATATTATACACTTGATAAGTATTCTGGTGACATTTCACATACTTTGACAGTTTTTACAAGCATAATGTGGCATTCCACATGCTTCCTACATTTCACTATCCACGACTAGGGTCGCTATAAATCCTACTAAAAAACACTTCTAACTCTAATTCCTCACACTAGGAATGTCGTAGATCGTGTTTTATTGTGTTTTGAGTGTGTAAAGTGTTACACATGCTTCGGTTCATGAGAGATTCTTCGTTCAAACGGTATGCTGCATTGTTGTGGAAATATTATATTTGTTACTGAAAATTGCATTCTGCGGTTCAGCTTGGTACTGTTCAGAACCGGAGTTTGCGGAATTTGCCCCCCGGGGGGCGGGTCAGGGCCCAGAAAGTTTTAAAGTCTACCCCAAAGACGTGGACGTAGTCATCGTGACGTCATTCATTGGTTTGTGGACGGACGTTTTGAAACTATGCCTGATTGTTATTATTATTATGCCTGATTGTTATTATTAATATTATTATTATTATGCCTGATTGGTATTATTATTGTTATTGTTGTTATTATTATTGTTGTATTTGAATCTCTGAGTCACAGTAAGTGAAAGTACAAAAGTGAACCAGAATTCTGTTCAGAGGTCTGAATGCAATATAAGTATAATAAAACTCATTTTACAGGATATTTATTGGCATAAAGTCGTAAATGAATGTCTCATTTATGAGCCAAAAGGTCCTGCATTAATCTTCCTCTTCCTCCATGTGCTCGCTTCTCCTCTATCAAGTTATTCCCTGTTAGGTGAGGTGAGGGAGAAGAAGACCATATTTTATTTTCTGACACCTAACGTGGTAGATTCTCCGTGTGGTGTCGTGTAACGTGGAGATCTAAAGCATGGCTCGATGAATAAGGAGTCTCAAGGTGTCTAGAAAGTATTACTTATTACTCAACGCAGACCAGGAGACGAGATGTGACGGCACAATAAAGAACTTTAACATTATTGAACATTCAGCATTAAGAAATATATGTATTTTATCTTCAATATGTTTTTAGATCCGTGGGTGAAAATAATATAATAGTCAGCATCAATGTGCAAAATACCCGGTGTCAATGTGATGAAGACTTGGAGACGTTCTGTCTACATTTAGAGACTTTTAGAGCTAATGATGCTAAATACAGAACTAGCAACACTGAGCTTTTAGATCGGATAATTTTTTTAATCTACAGGTTACCAGTGCTGCCTTTAACACTTTAAGTCTCACTTAAAACACAGTCCATATTGTTGTTATCAAGCATCCAGGTACTTTGCTTAAAGATTTTCTGTCCAATATTCAGAACAGATAAAAGATACAGAGCAGTAATGTTGTTAGCGCTGCTAGCTCCGTTAGCTTCTAGCTGCCAGGTCAGCCGTCGCCATGATGAGAGCCGCGTGGAGGCAACAGAAATGTTCTGAATTTCTCATTTAGTATGCAATATAAATACACAGCTTCATTTTTATAATTAGTATTTCACATTTTATATGTGCAATAATATATCTTATTTTAGATTTTGTTAGTTTTACAGTTTATTTATTTATTATACCTGTTCGTTATTTCACTGATGTATCTTGTTGTCCCCCTTTGCTGTAATGCTGATAATAATAATAAAGGAGAATCTTTTCTTATCTCTTATCTAAAACAGAAAGACAGAGCCTCTCTCTCTCTTTTTCTTGCTCTACATGAAAATCTCCACCTGATAACTGACGTGTAAATTCTCTTCAAAGTGAATCTCGAGGCCGAGAGCTGCTGCAGTATCAGGTGAACACAACTTATGGAGAGTTATCTCATTAATTTAAAGGGTTTCTGGGCGCCCGGCCAGCTCAGAGGAAGTCCGCCAAGGAGCCTCAGAGAGCTAATGTTATGTAGAGATGTTAGCCTCATATAGCTAATGTTATGTAGAGATGTTAGCCTCATAGAGCTAATGTTATATAGAGATGTTAGCCTCATAGAGCTAATGTTATATAGAGATGTTAGCCTCATAGAGCTAATGTTATGTAGAGATGTTAGCCTCAGAGAGCTAATGTTACGTAGAGTTAGCCTCATAGAGCTAATGTTATGTAGAGATGTTAGCCTCAGAGAGCTAATGTTATGTAGAGATGTTAGCCTCAGAGAGCTAATGTTATGTAGAGATGATAGCCTCAGAGAGCTAATGTTATGTAGAGATGTTAGCCTCAGAGAGCTAATGTTATGTAGAGATGTTACAGGGTTTTAGGTCATCCTGTTATCTGGTGGAGGACTGTTTACAGACAGAACAGCAGATCTGTGGTCTGTGATGTGTTGTTTAATCTCAAGTTAAAGGAAAAATAGTCTCACGCTATTAGACAAAAGATGTTTAATAATTTACCAATGTTTCGACATGGCTGACTTCTTCAGGTTTAAGAGGAACAGAAACAGCTCCACCAGGATTAAATAGAGATATGACACAGGTGCATTCAATGGGGGAGGGGGGCGTGTCCTCAATCAAAATCAACACATTGTGGGAGGAGCTTATAACTGCCTCACTCTTCAGGTATTTAAAACTCGCATAAAAGGAACGGTTTGAGGATGTACAGTCATCATGAAAGTCTTTATGTTCACTTAAAACACAGAGGAGGAGCCGTTGATCGAACCGCCAAACCTGTGGACCCGCTCTGCCCACTGAGACACATTTTAAGATATTTGTTTCACATATACTCAACACCACTTTCACCCCCTGTACATGTCAACATGACGCATATTTAAACATAGCTAATGAATATTACTGCTGTCAATCGATGGATTTTGTCCTTCAATGTATTTGTAAAATAAAAACCTAGTGTGTAAATATAACTGTGTTTTACTGTATCACACTCTCACTGTACACAATACAGAGAATTATTGAACTCATTGTGCTGAGTTTATTTTCTGTCTCTCTTTACTTGACTAATCACATTCATTTACCACACACACACACGCACAGACACGCGCACACACACACACACACACACACACTGATTGTAATAATGAGTGTATCGTTAAAACACTGAGACGTTGTGCAGCTGAAGACTGCTGACGCTGCAAAGACGAGTCCAGAGAAGGTTCCAGTCTGAGAAGTTTAATCGATGGTCGAGGAGAGAAAGAAGCTGAACAATAGTATCACTTAGTATTCTTGTATAGTTTGTACTTCCTGTTGTTTCCTCGTCTCTGGCTTCATTGAAACATCAGTAATCACAGTTGGGTTACTGAACTTGAACTAATGCAGAGTTTTCTGGAGCGCACCGAGCTGCTTGCTAAGCCTCTTTATTATTTCATTGTTTTATTTCTAACTCCACGCATGAACTTGAAAACCACGGATGTTTTGTTTTTTCGTGCTCACGAACACATAACCCTGAAAAAAAAATGAAATCACCTCCGCTTTCATTTTTGTGAGTAATGAGCAGCTTTTTTTTATGCAGCTGATACAAGCAGGAAAATGTAACCTGAACTGTAGAATCTCCTTCAGCATCTGGTTCTTAAGTCACAAGTTCTCCACACGTCATATTCTAACTGTCAAGTCATTATTCATGTTAAGATATATATATATATATATATATATGTATATATATATATATATATATATATATATGTATATATCAGTGGCGGGCCGTGGATTTTATACCTGGGCCTTCAGTGGTGTCCTACTACAGTTGAATTACCTCCTAATAACCTCCTCATTATGACACATCAATCCAGCAAACCTGCAGCGGATCCACATATTCCACCACACAAGAGCACGAGCCATTCAAATATTATTCATGAAAGCGACACGATAGATAAACGAACAGTAGTAACGTTACTATGTAAACAAACACACGCAGTTTGTCACTTACCCAAATTTAAAGAGTTTAATCCCAGTACATCGTTTCAGTTCCAGTAAGAAGTCCTTCTCGATTCATGGGCGCCAGTGATGACAGTCGAGTCTCCCCAGTTGCATTTCACCGGTCTGCTGCGGCAGGTTGGCAGCGGGGCCGGGTTCCCTCCTCCGCCGGTGCACCGGCCGGCGCAGACCGCACGCCGGGCCGCGATTGTGGAGCTGTTTCCCTGCGAACGTGTTCGTTGAGTTGTAGATCCACTCGAGTCTCTCCAAACGTTTTCAAAAGCACCGTAGCTTGTGTCCTGCCGTGCTATGGCGTCCTCAGGTTAGCGTAGCTCCAAACACCAAGAGCTCAGTTAAAATGAAACACATTTCCAGCCTTAAATGTGCAACGCTTCTCCACCGCTGTCAGCCAGAAATACCGTTCATACAAATCCTTTTCCTGGCTGAGTCAGGGCTGCTAGCTGTGGGGTTGACTGACCATTTCTTACGATGTCCAGCTTTTCCTGAAATGTCCTTTCTTGAGAAAGGCGTTATCAGTAACTCTGCCACTAAATCCGTTTCTCTTCAGCCATTGAGTGTTCAAAAACAAAGCTAGGTAAAAAAAAAAATAAACTACACCAAGCAAAACCCTACAAATGTTATAATTTCTTCCATATCTTTCAATTTGAACTCTTACTCCTCCAACTAAGCTCTGCTGGCAAAGTTAAGTTTCGTTTCACTTTAGTCACGTGCTCGCCCACTGACCAATCACAGCACACCCTGCACTTCGCTGCAGCTGCACCTGGACATGTAATGATGACGTAGATGTAGGCCGGCTAGTATGGGGGTAGCGGCTGCTGACACTCAAAGAATACGCCCAACATGTCAAACTAAAGATCTGATTGGTTGAACACTATGACAATCAACAATATCGTCCCCATTCACTTAAACTGCACATGGATTCACTTGTGAGTCTGCAGGCCTCAGGCCTCTCTTCTTACCTAGAGACACAGAGGTGAAATCTGATTGGATAAAAGCTCTACTTAAAACAAGCTGCACTGGAAGCAGAGCAACTGAGGAAGACAGTAGCTGTGCAATGAGAAAATAAGATAATGGGAAAAATATTTTTATAAATTATAATACATAAACCAGTTTTTTTTTGTTTTTGTGATTCTGTTTAGGCCAGCAGAGAAGGCTTTGTAGGCCCTGATGGCCCGCCACTGATATATATATATATATATATCTGCATGTAAGGGTTTACTTTGACCAATTATTCCTGCAGTCTAATTAAACTAGAAAAATGCATTTCTTTCCTTTTTTCTTCTTCTTCTACGACAAAATGAACAAAAAAACTGTGGAAATAAGATGGAAAATAAAACACACTGAATAATAATAATAGTAATAATAATAATGGTAATAATCAATAATGATAATATTAACAATAGCTATATTATTATTATCATTATGATGATGATAATATATTGGTATTATTATATCAAAAGTAATAATATTAAAAGTGATAATATTAAAGTATCAGTGCTCATATATATATAAGTAATATAATATAATAATAATATAAGTAAAAATCCAGTAAACTCTGCAGCATCAGAAGCTCTGTTGTCTTCTTCTCCGTCTTTTTGTTTTGTAGAAAGATCGTAGAAAAATATGAAAGCATAAAAGTATAACTATTATAACCTGTAACCCTTTTGATTTCAAAGTATAACCATCACCACATATAGCTTGTTTATACTTTTTATAACCATCATAATATGAACTGTTTTATTTTATGATAGACGTGATTAACCATATAAACTGCATAGATGCCTTATATAAAATAGTTACTCCAAACTTTTAGAATCTTACTCTTCTGAACAGGATCAAACCAGTTACAACCAGTACATTCTGTGTCAGCTCCAGAGAGAGGAGGACTCTCTCTGGAGGGAACGGAAGACCCTTTAGGGGGTCTTACCCCCTCAGAGATGGCCAAAATAAGACCCTTTTATATACCCAAAATAAGATCCTTTTAGTTACCCAAAATAAGACCCTTTTTCTGTCTTACCCACTTAGAGGACAGAAGACCCTTTTGCTATCAGAGGACAGCATACAAAGGAGATAGACCCCCAAAAAAGTAGGAATGTCAGAGAGCTGACTGAGAGCCTGCACTGACAGGAGAACAGCAGAGCAGAGCAGAGAGAAGAAAAAGGGGGGCCTTTTCCCCCTAACTAGTGGCTTATACCTCATAGCAAAATCAGTGAAAGCTGACAAAGAGGAGAACTTATTAAAATAGGAGTGTTAAAATTAGTTATTGTAGCCACTGTGACTGTTTCATTGAATTGAAATTGTTTAATGTGATTATTGTGTGAAAACCTGAAATAAAAACACAGCCTTACATTTAGTAAGTGTCTGAAGCAAAACAAAGTATTCGGGTCCTTTAAAACAATGTAACCCTCTTCCCCTGTCCGTTAACGGTGTGATAAGATGTGACGACTGAAACATGCAGAGGAGCTTAAGGTAAGTTCCCTGGGTGAAGACTTGGCAGTGTTAGTCATAAATGGTGAGAATGTTCACAATAGGCAATAGTAAAGTATAGACGATGTACATAACTATTACATAATGGGTGTTAGGGTTACATCCTATTGAGAGCACCTAGGGCATTAGCCGTAAAAGACTTTCAAAAAGACAATTAATTCCGAAATCCTAACGATTTAGCTACGGGGTGAGATAAAAGGCCGAAGGTATTGTTCCGACACCTCAAAGAGGAACGCATATCCTCGCAGGTGGGACAGCCGACAGAGTAACCACCGTGTTAGGTGCGAAAGACTTCCCCGCCTAGAAACGAGGCAGGAGCCGCTCGTGCTAGTTTCTTCATCATCTGTGGAGAAATTTAATTTTTCAGACCAACACGCACAAAGTATTTCACCTCGACTGAACTCTCAAACGATCGTTTATGATTTATGAAGACGTCCAATTACCTCGTGAGACAGGTCTCCTAGCAACACTAGAAAAACATCATCTACCTGCTCCGTTAAACGTCATCAAGGAGTTCATTCTGAAGAACTCAACTCGTGTTTGTTTTGGTCACGATGAAGGAAATAAAATCTGACAATGTTTCACACCATATTGTTGTTGATATCAACGTCAGACGTCTTCGTTGGCGATGAAGATCTTCCCCGATGAAGCTGGAGATCCGGGTTCTCGTCCCTCGTCTCCATCCTCCGGTTTTAATATCGCTCATCCAGGTTAATTATCTCCGTGTGAATGTGGAGATGTTCATACTGTGTCATTACGGTCTCATTATCGTCCTCGGGGCCTCGGCTTTGTTTCCTTTATTGCTTTTATTGCAAAACATGAAGGTTCACTAGGAGAGTCTGGAGAACAGGAGGACAGAAACAAACAACAAACAAATATGAACAATTACACATGTATTCCTCAGAGTCATTTCTGTCATCTGATCCCGGATTTACAGAACAATTACTGAACAAATCTGTGATTCAAAATCTAGCTTGAACCAAAAGCTTTGTTTAGAAGTATAAAGTATATTAATATTAAAGATGAGAGTGTAAACTTTTAAAAATACTTAAAGCTCCATCACAAAACAACCTTCACAAAGCTTCTCTCAGCTGCTGCTTCCATTCATTACTCACAATAATAAAATAAATAGGTTACTTTGACTCTTTTTTTTCTTTTTCTACACTTTGCAGTTATTTCCAGAAGCTTCTGAAGAAATGATTAAGAGATTATTAGGACACGATCGCTGAACTGCTTAAGTGTTAATTTCCAATATGAGACATTATTTCCTCAGGAGGTGAAGAGTTCATCTAACTCCTCGTCGATGTCTGAGATGTGAATAATAGTGACTATAAATAAAAAAACTAAATATCCTCTGAAGAGGATCTGGATTGAAGAACACACCACACATCCAGAAGTGTGTGGACACCTGAACATCTGGAGCTCCAACCACATTAAACATGATTATATAGACTGCAGCATTAACGCTGAGAGGAGACGACATCAGGAAGTGTTTCAGTGCTTCAGATGAATCTCATCTGTCACCAGAATAAAGACGTTTGATGACAGATTTCATGTGTAAAGAGTCACATCGTCGTCATACAGAGAAACACACAGCTGCTTCTCATTTATCTGAAGTGTGCCATTAAAGATTTTTAATTATTGCAGCTCCAGCGTGTCACATGATCCATTCATCAGACATTAAAACTCTAACACCAGATTAGTTGATACTGGTGTTGGTGTTGATATGAAACAGGAATCACAGCGTTCAAAACGGGTTTAAATTGACTGTTCGAAGACGTTCATGTTTCCCCGGGATTATCAGTAGAGGATTTTTTAATCATCTACATTGTGCTAATAATAATATATCAACATTTCAGAGGCTAACTAAGGCGACTCAGATGTTTGTCCTTTGTTGGGTGTCAAATTACAATATTTGCAGTTATGTTCAAAGATTTATATCAAACCCAAACTTTCCTCATATTTCTTTTTAATACTCCAAAAAGATGTAAAAGTTGTATTTTCCTTCCTCCATTCATGTGAACGAGAACGAGGCTGGACCGAGGGCTGGGAGGCGGAGCTAAAGGAAATGCTACTGAGCGTGCTCAGTGGGCCCATGGATAAAGACTTTCATAGAAAAGAACCCTCTTCTTTCATCCACAACACAAACGTCTGCTTCTGACCGCAATTCTTTTGATTCACTTGAGCCAGATTTTAAAGAATGAGGAGCTTCAGTGGAAACAGTCTCGTTAGGGTTAGTATTGATCATGAAGAGATTGATGATCAGATCTGCTACAAACAACTGAGCAGGTGGTTTATTTTTCAACAGTTTGTTAATTTCATCCTTTATATAAAACCCCTTTATTTAGCATTTATTAGAAAAAAACAATAAAAAAAACATGTAATAATTGAGCAGATAACTAAAACTAAAACTCCTCCAGTGAAACAACTGTAGCTGATGAATAAACAGTTTATTATTGACAATATAATATAATAAACACATAATATGAAATACGTATTAATTTACTTACTGTCATTAGTAAAGCTGAGGCTGGTCTCATCCAGCATTCGTAGCTACAAAAATTAATGTGCGGTAATTAGTAGAAATCCCACAAAATAATTTTGTATGTTATCGAGGAAACGTTGAACGAGGAAGAATAAAGAAGCTAAATCAGAAACCAGGAAGGAAGGAAGGAGTCCAACAAACAATCTGTGATCCAAAAGAGCGGATCGTTCCTCAAGTGAAACAAGAAGTAACTTCAGTAACGGAACTTCATCAGTTATTTAAACCCAAACGACCATCTTTTATTAAACCTTTTCATGTAAGGAGCAGAAATTAACTTGTGTTGCTGGACTTTTTGGAGGTAAACACATGAAAAATGAGGAGTAACTTTTTGTAAGATTTCAGATTTTTGTTTGAGGATACGCTGCTTGGCTATATGTGCAAATTAAGTTTGTAAATACTCAATATTTTGTCTTCACTCTGAGCAATCCACTGATGAAGACCATGAAATGCAGCTGAAAGCCCTGGGAGAATCTAGTAACTTTTTACTATAATAAAATATTATTATATTATTAAGTATGAATGAAGCCTTCCAGCTCAACACGTCTTTTAAACGAGTTTTAAACACATTAATGAATCGTTTTTAAAGATGTCTGTGAATGATTTCTGTGTAAAAACTCTTTGTTTACATATCGTAATTAATAATTACTACATGATAATATGTTGTAAACATTAAGAGTTAATTCACTGCTTGAACTACACACTAAACTACAGTTTTAAGACTCATGCACTGAACTGTGGTGCAGTAAAGCGTGTGACAGGTGGTGTCACTCCCACGCTGACAGTCGCTCCACCAAACCGTCAGATGGAGCTGAGAGCCGTGAACGCCTACAGTTGTTACCGTGGAGATACGATACCCCCCCGCCCCCGATTCCTTCTTCACTTATCATATTTCACATCACTTCTTCAGGAAAGAATGGAAATAATCAGAAGCTGTGATATTGTGTTTTATATTCACAACACAAAGAGGAAACGATGATGAGAAAAAACACTGCTGACAAACAAAAGGCAGAAGATTCATGTTGAAGTGAAGAAAATGTGCAGAGACGTGAAGTACATGAAGTCTGATCCGTCGCCTCATGTTGTAATGAATACGTGTTTCACAAAAATCAACTAAAAATCTTGACGGAGATCCCAAAAGCACAATGACAAAAAATCATGTGACACTAACATTGTTGGTTTATGACATAAAAATAAATAGCGAATGGATAAAAAGTTAAAGAAACAGTTTAATATTTTGGGGAATACTCTTTCACTTTTATTGTTGGATGTTAGGTGAAAAGATCGATACCTCTCTCATGTCTGTGAGCTAAATGTTCAACCAGCAGCCGGTTAGCTTAGCTTAGCTTAGCACAAAGACTGGAAGCAGAGGGAAACAGCTAGCCGGCCTCCGTCTACGATCTGTGCACACAGAATTGTTTCAAAGGACAATATGTTAAAATCTATTTAAAATAGTTTTTATTTCATGTATGGAATAAAAACACGAGATGTAACATGTTAATTAATGAGTTTTAGAGGTGCTAATAGAGGTGCTAGCAGTTTCTAATGCTAAGCTAAGCTAACTGACTGAGTGATATTGATCTTCTCATCTAATATTTCCCCAAAATGTCTGAATATTCCATTGAATGATGGCAGAGAACAGTCGCTGGCATCAACTCCAAAGAAAGAAATTAAAGGAATTCTTTTAACACGCTCAGCCGTTTCCCCTCCCCCACTTCCAGTCTTTATGCTAAGCTAAGCTTAGCTAACTAGTTGTAGCACCATATTTAGCATACGGTCATGAGAGTGGTGTCAATCCTCTCATCTAACTCTGTGCCAGAAAAACAAAAAGTGTGTTCCCCAAAAAAGATTGAACCATAGAAGAAGAGCAGATGTTCAAATCGACGTAGCAGTGTGGCACTACGACGCGTTATTATGAATTCCACTGCTTTTCTTGGTTAGACCCGCCTTGAGCCACATTTCAAGCGCTACGATTGGCCAAGAGTCCATGATAGCAGAGGTTACCTGAAACCTGATCTGTGCATGTTTTGACAAATTAGCTATCCTGACCCCCTTAACCCCGAGAGGTTAATGGCTAACCTCAACCAATCGTCTCAGGGCCGGTGTTGCCAAGAAGAGCAGTGGGATTAATAACAACGCGTCACGAACGCGAATACATGTCATAATTATGTAATAATAATGTCATGATAATGTCATGATAATGTCATAATAATGTAATAATAATCCATAATAATGTCATAATAATGTAGTAATAATAATGTCATAATAATCCATAATAATGTCATAATAATGTCATATTAATGTCATAATAATCCATAATAATGTAATAATGTAGTAATAATAATGTCATAATAATTTCACAATAATGTCATAATGTCATATTAATGTCATAATAATGTCATATTGATGTCATATTAATGTCATAATAATGTCAAATTAATGTCATAATAATGTCATAATGAAAAACAGTTGTAATAACCGATCTAAAGCAGCGTAAATACAAAAGAGTCCTTCACGTCTCATCAAAGTCTTTGTAGGATAAATGTTCTGTTGGGACTCTGTTCTCGCTACGATTAAAAAATAGACGTTCATAAAGCATCAGTTGACGTAGTAGAGCCAGTAGATGGCGTTGAAGAGGGAGAAGCTGAAGGGGAAAATGAAACGAGACCACCTGTCGATGGTGTTCACGTCCGTGAGGTCCGGGATTTTGATCCTCAGCTGCGAGGATCGTCTCCGCAGACGCGTCTTCTTCAGATGTGCGTTCCTGTCCGGACCGAGGCGACCCGGCTCTCGTGGGCCGCTCGGCTTCCTGTACTGGACCCCCGAGTGGTCGAACACCGCCGAGGAGGATGAGGAGGAGGAAGAGGTGGAGGAGGAGTTGTGGGTGTCGTTCACGGCGGTCATGGTCTCGTTCCCTCCCACCTCGTTGTGGATCTCCAAGGTCGTCAGCAAAATGTTCCCCCGGGAGTCGACCTGTAGACGAGGAGGAAGCGGCGTTAAAAAAGGGGGTTCGGCTTCGGTGACTGATGACAGATCACCGCTCAGAGAGAACCTTCACAACCTGGTTTCTCGACCCAAAGTTAAATCCCCGCTCACAAATCAGCTCAAGGGCGGACCGGATGTGCTCTGATGCTGATGTCATGACCCCCCCCCCCCTCACTAAACCCAACACATAAATCATTCACAGCACAATATGTACACAGTCACATAACGGCGCTGGATATTTATCTTCTTACATTCTGTAGAATATGAACATCAGATCCACCTCAGATATAAAAAGCTGCTCATGAAGTCCTTCAGCTGATTATAAAACAACGGAGGATACTTTTTTTATTTTAGATTCCTAAACACGGCTTAAATCATCACCTACCTATTTATCTATATTTCTTCTTTACAGTTTCTGTTCATGTTAGATGTAATAAACTAAATGATGAGTAAGTTGTGTATGTTATGAATAAAAACACCACAGAAGAAGGGTGAACATACAGATGAATATACTTCTACAGCAGACAGACACTCACCCGCCGCGAGTGACGACGCCCCTCTGCCTGATTGGACAGTTTAACAGACGGAGATTTGCAATTGGCTCCTTCCAGAAGAGACTAGCCAGGAGAGAGAGACAAACAGAGAGCCTTTGACTGAGCTGAGGTCAGCTGGAGGCGTCCACCGAGAATCACATAGAGGACGATGGGAGGGACAGGAAGTTGTTGGACCGGAGAAGTCCAGCATTGAAAATTCATTACACATAATTAGTGCTTCACATGAGAATGTACTTAACTTACAAATATAACTTAAAGTCACTACAAGGAACTTTAACTTTGTGTCGATTCTGTTGGTCCCTGTGGACTAAAGTGGTCGTGTTTCTGAGCACCAGAGTCCCTTTAGAAAACCTCTCTGGGTCTGTCCACGGTGGACCGGTCTCTGCTGGAGGATCTGGGTCTGTCCACGGTGGACCGGTCTCTTCTGGAGGATCTGGGTCTGTCCACGGTGGACCGGTCTCTGCTGGAGGATCTGGGTCTATCCACGGTGGACCGGTCTCTTCTGGAGGATCTGGGTCTGTCCACGGTGGAACGGTCTCTTCTGGAGGATCTGGGTCTGTCCACGGTGGAACGGTCTCTTCTGGAGGATCTGGGTCTGTCCACGGTGGACCGGTCTCTGCTGGAGTCTGAGCTGAAGGAGTTTCTGGTGAACCTGCATGATTTCATCTGGTTCACCAGAATCCGACCCGGTGGCTCCGATGACGAGCTTTAAGAATAACTCTATAGAAATAGACCATCTTCTCTCTGGTGGTCTCTTTACTGATGGAAGTCTGATAGAGGATCAGGACTAAACTGAGACTGGTTCATATAGAGGATCAGGATTAAACTGAGACTGGTTCATATAGAGGATCAGGACTACACTGAGACTGGTTCATATAGAGGATCAGGACTAAACTGAGACTGGTTCATATAGAGGATCAGGACTAAACTGAGACTGGTTCATATAGAGGATCAGGACTAAACTGAGACTGGTTCAGAACCAGGTAAAAGTTCCTCACTGTCACGTTCAGTTACGTAACAAACAACAGTCTTTTCATAAACCTAAATAAGTAGTAACGTTATGTTAACCACTTGTTGAATTCAGACTACCGTGACGTCTCTCGTTGGTTTGTGGACGTTTTGAAGTCTTGAGATCAGCGATTTATCCGTCGCCATGTTGTTGTTTTTTGCAACCAGTGAACAGGAAGTGACCATATCTGGACTGAGGAGGAGTGACGTAGAGACGCCGTATACGTCTCTGGTAGAGACCTGTCAATCACTGTGTAGCCCCGCCCCTAAAGCATACCCTGCTTTATGGTCTGTTTGACTCTAAATGGACCATAATTTACTAAATGAACATCATGCTGTATTGAAGAAGACTTGAAACTAGAGATTGAGACCATAAACTCATGTTTACAATGTTTACTGAGGTAATAAATCAAGAGAGAAGTAGAGTCATTTTCTCATAGACTTCTATACAACCAGAGGAGTGTTCTGGACCTTTCTGTGTTAAATGATGAGACTTCTCACCTTGGGTCCATCGAAGTTGTCTCGGTCATTGTTGGCCTTCTGGGCCTTCTCAGCCTGCTTCTTCTGCATCTGAGGACCTCTTCCGAAGAAGATGTAGTTGACGAAGGCGTACTCCAGCAGAGCGAGGAAGACGAACACGAAGCAGCCCATCAGGTACATGTCTATGGCTTTGACGTACGGGATCTTGGGAAGAGTCTCTCTGAGATGGGTGTTGATGGTCGTCATGGTCAGGACAGTGGTGATCCCTGCGGAACAAAAACATGAATCATATCGTGGTAAATTAAAAATAAACTAACCTCAAATACAACCTGTATGGTCTCTCAGAAGACAACGTCCTCAACCATAGAAGTGACAAACTTTATTTTCAACGAGACAATAATCCAGAGACAGTGTTCTAAAGACACAATGGATGGAGTTAGTTAGCTTTTACTATTAACAGCTCTGGAGGCAGATATTTACTCGAACGTTGTGTTACTAGTGTCATTAAAAGTGTTAATGAAAGTGCTTTTTTAGTGCAACAACCTGTTTATATCTTTTTTACTGCACAAAGACTGATGTTTGTCTCAATGTCTTCATCTGTCTGTCTGTGTGTCTGTCTGTCTCTCTGTGTCTGTCTGTCTGTCTGTCCTTCACACATCTGGAGAACCGTTCATCTGATCGACGGGTGTTTTGCTCAGGAACCAAAGGAAGTGCAGTGTGGTTCAATTTGTCCACATGGTGGCGCTACAACAATGAACTTTACCTTCTAGCTTGTAACTGTTGAACCGCAAGCGTCAAAACATATTTCCTGTAATTTATGGGTCTGGATGAATCTAACCTAATAAGCCATGCCCATTTGCATCTAGATTAAAATGAAGGAATACAAACATTTCCATCAAAGCTGATTATAACGAACCATCAGAACTCTTTCAAAGAGGAAAGTTCCTGGATGTCTCTCTGTTAAAGTTTGACTTGACTGCTGTTGGATAAGCAGAAAACGCTCCACTATCTAACGACGAGTGGACCCACTCAGCAGATACACAACAAACAGCGGTGTAGTAATTCTCTCCGTAATGTGCACCATCGACAGTAAATGTGTCCGTGTTGTCTTTGCGGAGGCCGAGAGTCTATTCCTGTCGACTCAGGCTTACATAATTACAGCAGCAGGGCTGCATGTGTGGGGGAGTCGAGAGCTCTGTGGGCTTATGGAGTCGATTTCTGCAGAACAAAGAGAGGAGCGAGAACGTGGAGTCTGTCAGGGCTTCTCTACAAAAACCCCGAATAGTTTCAGAGCAGTTTACCGTCGTGACATCAGTTAAAGGTACAGAGGCCTCGTTAACAAATGATCTCATCATGGAGATGATTTCAGGCCGGTTGCTTAACTCCTCCTCTTAAACGTATCCTCACGCAACGGTTTGTGTGATATCTTACGAATAGTTACTCCTCATTTTTCGTACAAAAACCAGCAACGCGTGTCAATTTCTGCTCGTTACATGAAGAGAGTTTTTAAAATAAACTTTCATTTGTGTAGAACAGGAAGTGTAATTGTTCTCTGATTGCATCAGACGGTGGTCATTATAGCAGAACAACCGTCTCTGAACATCTGAGTCTGAGGAGGATCTGATCTCCAGAAAATGTACTTTATTCATCTTTAAATCACAAAGACTACATTTATTAATCCATCCATCCATTTTCCTCCGCTTATCCGGGGTCGGGTCGCGGTGGCAGCAGGCCAAGCAGGCTGACCCAGACTTCCCTCTGCCCCGCAACATTTTCCAGCTCATACTGGGGGATCCCGAGGCGTTCCCAGGCCAGCTGGGAGATATAATCCCTCCAGCGTGTTCTGGGTCTTCCCCGGGGTCTCCTCCCAGTTGGACGTGCCCGGAAAACCTCCAGTGGGAGGCGACCAGGAGGTATCCTAATTAGATGCTGAACCACCTCAGCTGACTCCTTTCGACGCAAAGGAGTAGCGCCTCGACTCCAAGTTCCCTCCTGATGTCCGAGCTCCTTACCCTATCTCTAAGGCTGAGCCCGGCCACCCTACGGAGGAAACTCATTTCGGCCGCTTGTACCTTGTCCTTTCGGTCACGACCCAGAGTTCGTGACCATAGGTGAGGGTAGGAACGTAGACCGACCAGTAAATTGAGATCTTTGCCTTCCGGCTCAGCTCCCTCTTCACCAAGACGGTCCGGTGCAGCGCCTGCTTTACTGCTGCAGCCGCACCGATTCGCCTGTCGATCTCCCGCTCCATCTTACCCTCACTCGTGAACAAGACCCCGAGATACTTGAACTCCTTCGCTTGCGGTAGGCACTCCGTCCCCACCTAGAGGGAGCAATCCACCGGTTTTAAGTTTTAAGTTTAGTTAAGTGTTTTTTAAAAGTTTCAAAGTTAAAGTTTATATTTTACTTTTTGTTTTAAGTTTTGTTTAAATGTTTTTTTTTACCTTTAGAAAAAAGTTTTAAATCTTCATGAGTTTCAAGTTTTAGGTTAAATCTTAAGTTCCTACGTTTCTGCAGCTTTAACCCTAAACACCGTTCTGCTCTGAAGCTTAACAAACATGTTTTAGTAACATAAATAAAACGGAACCGTGTGACGCTCAGGTCTGTTTGTCGCCTTATCTGTTTTTAATTATTACAACCTGTGTGAGAGAGGTGCTGCAGAGATAATAAAGTCAGATTGGTGGTTTTATGAAAGAGAAGATGAAAATGATCCTCCTGTGTTCCTTCTCAACAACGTGAACATAAAGTTATAAGTGATGTTTATTTCACACGTTTCAGAGGTAGTTGTGCTTGTAGTTCTTAGTTTGCACTCTTCCCTCTGAGATGTGAGTGTTAGCTTTGATTGATTGCACCTGATCCTTAAAACACCTGTTTCCACTGACGACACTCACTGAAACATTCAGGTTTTATTTTGGACAATAAATGAATAAAAATACAACTAATAAGAACTCTGAGTGATTTTAAACCAGAAAGAAGTCTTAAAAATGACCTTTCTTTAGATGATTATTTAATAATCAGGATGATGTCTGAAATATTGTTGTTTCAGTCGTATTGATCATCTTCTATCTTTTAAACTTCTGCAATAATCAGAGTGATGACAGCTGTTTGAAGATAGAAGACACACATGCAAGATGGAAAAATACATTTTTGTAATGTTGCTTTAGGATATTATAACAAATATGCTGCTAAAATGAAAATATTGTATTTGTGTGATACTCAATAACTCACGTTTCAGTTACTGTTTAACTGTTTGTACATCACAATATTTAGGGGCCGTCCAGAGTTTTCAACATTTTCACGGTCGTACAAAGCGTACGACGGGGGGGAGGGGGGTGTCAGTCATGTACAACTTTAAAGTTTCGTAAAATGTCGATATTTTTAAGTGAACGGAACTTGAATTTTAGTTTTGTAATTGAAGATCTCGGGCTCAAGCGAACAGCGCCGCGTTTTAGCGAGGCAAAGACAATAACAACAACAACATTGGGGGGAAATTGCACCAGTGCCCGGTGTGCAGTGAGCTGTTCCCGACTCGCTATCAACTTCTGAAACATCAGAAACTGACTCAGCACAAACTAAAAAAAGGAAGACCTTCAAAGCTGTGAACATTATCAACTATTAAAGGTTGTGACTTGAACTACCATGAACAATAGGACAATATTTGTCTTTGTGACTCGAAGTGCCATGAACAATATTAAAACATCATAATTTGTTTAGGGTTGGCGACATATATATTGAATACTTTTTTCCAGGTCTGTTGTGTGGGTTGCACTTTTAAAGTGGTTATAATAAATTGTTGGATACATATCTTCTATATACATATTATTGTGTTTGTGTCTATAGTTGGGACTCCTAAAATCTAGACCACTGTCATGTAATGTGATAAAAATGTTGATATGTACTACTTTGGGGGGGGGGGGGGGTCTGGAAAAGTAGTACTCTTTGTACTACTGTGAAAATGTTGATAACTTTGGATGACCCCTTAGCGAGTTACTTCATACTGTATATGCACAGTTTGTATTGTAGTTCATGGACACCAGTGAGCTGTCATAATATGTTTTATTCATATGTTGAAAGCTGTTTGAAGTGGGTTTGATTCTGAAAGGCTGGTAACGTTAACGCCTAATGATCCACTGATTTTATAAGACAGTAAATATATTTTCTGTGAAAACTGTAACGATAACTTTCACTACTAGCGTCAAAGTCTAAAACTACAGCAACATTACAACCACTCAGTAAATATCAATCTACGGTCAATATACACACTTGAATATCCCTTTTTTCTTTTTTTTGCTGACAGAGAAAAAGTTAAAAAGTTAAAAATATATATATATATATATATATTTTTTTTTTTTGTGAATTAATTTCTTTTTTTTTTCTTTTTTGTGAATTAATTCTTTTTTTTTTTTTTGGTGATCTTATTATTTTTTTTTTGCTGGAATGAATGGGCTTCCATAGTTTATTGGTCGCCACCTCAGCCACATTGGTTTCATTATTTATACTCCAGAGCTGCTTCTTGCTTAACATTCTATTCAAGGGTGCGTTTGCTCAGTACAATCCATGTGAAACATCATCTGTATTTCATGTGTTGTAAAGCCACGTTTTAAAGAAGTCTTCAATGTACTCACAATCCATTCATATGTCATAGCTGCTTCTATGACTGTTGTGTTAAAGTATCTCATAATTTCGACTTTCTATAGCAACTGGAAAAATCTGGTCAGTGTTATGGTTACAGATGGATGCACCAAAAGATTTTTTTGCTGGTGGAAAAAAGTAAAATAAAAAAAATAAAAATTATTAGAATTCTTATTTATTTTGTGGGTGGATTTTTTGTTTTGTTTTTGTGAATGACATTTTTTTATTTTTTTTTAAGTTACTATTTTTTTTTTTTTTTTTTTGTGATCTTATTTTTTTTTTTTGCTGCGGGAATGGGCTTCCATAGAGATGAGAGATGAAGTTCATTGATGAATTTACAACAAACTGAGACTTTGTTGACGTGCAAAAATTATCTTTTAAATTGACAAACATCTTATGTGTGATTCATGGAACAATTCAAAAGGACTTAGAAAATGTTCGCCGTATTCTTTACTGAAATAAGGTCCCATGGGCGACACCGGAAGGGGCGGGACTCTCTATGGACGGATGCGGAAGATTCAGGTCATTTTATTACACTAAAGTTTTTGCTTCCTGAGCAACTTTCATAGGAATGAACGAGGCGCTGGATCCACTTCTGTTCATACGTGTGAACGGGGCCACAGCTCAAAGTCTGCAGGCTACAAACTATGAGACTGAACAGACGTCTCTACTGCACGAGACACATCATACCTAACGCCACTCTGGCGGCCGAGGCGTCATAATTAATCCAGAAGGAGACCCAGGACAGGATGGTGATGAGGATGGACGGCATGTACGTCTGCAGGATGAAGTATCCGATGTTTCGCTTCAGTTTGAAGCTCAGAGAGAGTCGAGGGTAGGCACCTGCAGGACGAGACAGAAGAAGAAGAAGAAGAAGAAGAAGAGGAACAAAGGGATGTCTGGCACTTTATTTTGGTTCCTATGGCGATGGCCCCATGGTTTTTATGGAAACAAGAAGCAAGCGTGGCTCAAAAATCATCTCATGAAACTTATGAGCTTTGAGATGATCTGTGAGCAGACAGCACAATGCAGAGCAGCATAGCGTAACATAACATAGCTGTTATCTATGAGCTCTACAAACACACTACAACTGTCACCATCTATGTGTTGGTTGAGTTATTTGTTCTGTTCTATTTAGATTTCCTGCCTTTGTCTGTTCCTCCTGTGATTGTCGGCCCCGCCCTTAATTGAAACCTGCTGTGTCTGATCACCTGTGTATTTAACCCTGTGTGTCCCTTGGCTCAGTGAATACTTTTTTGTTCACATTAAAAGCCACATTTATCCCTCTGGTTCCCTCGTCTCCCTGCATTTGGGTCCAGCCCTTTATTTTCTGCAAAAACCTCACAAAAACACTGATTCTACCTCTCAGGACACAGGAGCTGTTGGTCTACTGCTGCCTCCATCTGTTACTGAGTTTGTGTTGTTGAGAGACTTCAGTGTTTTAAAGAGTTAGTTCAGATTCACAAAATCTATACCCTTCATGTAGTTCGAGTCTTTATGGAAACGCAACTTTCTGCCAAACATATGCAGAGTTTCCTGTGAGAGATTATAAAACATTATAAAAAACAAGTATCACCGACATCTCTTTAAGCTGATGTCGGGCTGCAACTTACAAATATTTTGAGAGTCGATTAATCAGTTAATTATTTGTTGATTCAATGAATCGACTATTAATCTAAAAATGTGTATTATATCCAGCGTTTTAATCCAAAAAACTAAATTCCTCATCAACAACTAATACATTTTGTGAAATAAATGGATATTAGAAATGTAAATAATATATTTATGTTTATATATCAGATATAGAAATAAAAGATTCACGGTTTCTGTCTGAAATATTCAAAAGACTCCAGAACGTTTAAAGCTAATGAAGCTGAATGTGCCGTCTCACAATTACAGGTTCGAACTGGACAGAAATACCTTCAGTCCGTTTTTCGTTAGCTTCATGGAGCGTTAGCGCTGAATTAGCCTCACCTGTGGAAAAGACTACGTTCCTGGAGACCAGCTTGTAGTCCATTATGGAGAACTGAGGGAGCTCGATGCGCGTCACCCCGGTAACAGCGGAGTCGCCTCCTTTCCAGTAGAACTCGATGTCATCTGTTGTGTAACCGTCTGCAGACAGGGACACAGGACACAAGGTGGGGTTATTGGTTATTGGTTATTGTGAGTGGGAAAGGACTGAAGTGAATAATAAGTATTTTTGTACAGTTGATTCACAGTGAGTTCTTTGACTCTGCTGGCTGTTGCTGCTGATTGAATGATGTAAATAGAGACATAAAGACATAAAGACACATGTTATAGCAGCACAGACATCCAGACTACGGAGGCTTTAAGGGCCAAATCTAAATATATAAATATATCATATCATTAAATGCTCAATTGTCACCATCAATAAATAAATCACAAATTACATGAGACATTAAATAAATATGAAAATAATACAAAAGTCAATGTATTTGTGTATTTATGTATTCATTTACATATAATTATATACTTAGCCTTTCAAATATGTATTTATTAATTTGCATATGAATTAATATATTTACTGATTCATTTATTCACACATTTAAGTATCTATTTATAATTATATTTATTTATTTATATAAACTTTAATTTATCGATAGTGTAACAGCGAAATAATAAATCTGTCAACTCCATTTGTGGATAAATTAATAAATTAATCAATATTCAAATAAATATAGAAATGTGTAGATTTAAAAATGAATAAATAACTAAATAAATATTAAAAAGTAAATATATATATATAATATATATATAAAAAAAATGTATACTTTAATTTGTGATGTATTTATTTTTGGTGACAATTAAGCAGCATTAAATTACATGTTTATTTATTAGTTTATTTAATGATTACAACCCTCTTCTCTATAGAAATAACTGCATCGACTCAGCAGCTCCGACTGGAGACGGTGAAGCGATTCATCTCACTGAGAAACGAGCGCTTCATAAATCCAAAGCGGTTCAGCAGTCGGTGCAGTTTTCTGTCTCCACCAGATGAGGAGTGTGAGAAGTTTTCTTTTTATGAGGAACCACGGTGCTGTTCATATTTTAAAAGATGTAAAGCTGTCGGCTGTATTTCTTCACTAAGAACAAGACGTGAGTGTCTAAAAACGTACAACTCTCAATCTCCAGAGTGCAGTTCTGCTCGTCCAGCGGGTATCTCCTCAGGTCCATCATGCAGGCTGCTGTCGTCGTGATTCTGGACCAACACAGGAGAGGGTTCTTTACTTAGAGCTTGTTTTAAAAGGTGATGAAGACACATTATCAAAGAGGAAGATACAAAGACAATTCATAGAGATGAGCTCTTTTACAAGTCTGTGTAGAAACAACTCACATCAGAAAGACACAAAGTTATTATTATTATTTATTAGAAAGTTATTAGAGAGCTTCATACTGAGAAACCCAGTAAACGTGTGAGATATGAGCAGATGAGATGCTGCAGCTCAGACGGCTTCAACCAATCAGATAAAACATTTAACCACTTTATAGCCACGAGAGGCCTAATAGCCTCCAGCAAATGCAACTCATAAGCATTAGCGATGGATTTCTAGCCGGTGAGAGACGTTGATGATGAGATGAAATGAGTAAATACATCCGTGTCTCCAAGATGTAATCTTTACAGTCTGTGAAGGAAAGAGATCCGATCAGATCGACTCTCTGGTTAATGAGGAGCCATAAACATTATGTTTTATCCACAGACTGTAAATAACAAGTGGACGTAGTCGTCGTGACGTCACTCGTTGGTTTGAGGACGTTTTGAAGCCTCCAGTTCAACAATTTGGCCGTCGCCATCTTGTTGTTTTGCAACCAGTGAACAGGAAGTGACCATATCTGGACTGAGGAGGAGTGACGTAGAGACACCGTATACGTCTCTGGTAGAGACCTGTCAATCACTGTGTAGCCCCGCCCTAAAGCATACCTTGCTTTATGGTCTGTTTGACTCTAAATGGACCATAATTTACTAAATGAACATCATGCTGTATTGAAGACTTGAAACTAGAGATTGAGACCATAAACTCATGTTTACAATGTTTACTGAGGTAATAAATCAAGAGAGAAGTAAAGTCATTTTCTCATAGACTTCTATACAACCAGAGGAGTCGCCCCCTGATGGACACTAGAGAGAATGCAGCTTTAAGACGGCCCATTTGTTCAAATCTCTGTTGATTTTATTTATTTATTAATAAGTTATCGGGCAGGCTTTATCAAGACAAATGGTGAACATGGAGGACCTTTGAGTTTGCACAGTAACTATTGAAGTAACTATTTGAGTATCAACAGCGCTCACCTGAGGCCGTAGAGGACGGTGCCGTCCGGGTGAAGTCGAATCATCCGGTTCTTAACGGTGACACCATGGACGAAGGACTTCTTGTCGTTGAGGAAGTAGGTGTCCGGGACCCAGAGCTGGTCCGCTACCCTGTTATCCAGAGTCAGGTTCAGAGGGATCCCCGCATAGGCCAGTCTCTTATCTCTCCAGTACTGCTGGAAGTACATCGTCAAGGTGTAGTCCTGAGGGGAGGAAAGCAGCATCATGTATCTTTATACTCAACAATAGATAGAGATACGGTATGAATAAAGTCACTTATTTAAAGTCACAAGTCCAAACTGAAGACTTTCTTATACTTCATGTTGAATGTCTGCAGCCCAGAGCTCAGGAGGGATTGTTTTTTGGTAACAATGATGATATTTATAGAATGGTCTATCAGCTCTGATTCTCATCTGTCTGCCCCGGGTGAAAATATTTCAGGAGACACCTCTCTCAGCTGTTCTGTGCACCAGACGGGCAGCAGCCCTCACATAGATTTCCAATAATGCAGAACCAGCAGCAACGCTGGCTTCTACTATAGTGACTGAACACTTTCACCAGCATGACAACATGACACGGCATTCATCAGGAGAGATAGGGAGGGAGGGAGGGAAGGATGGAAGATGGATGGATGAATAGATGGATGATGGTAGATGGATAGATAGATTTCATCACATATTACCAGCCATACATGCGATGATGACATGAGGTTATTTGAATAATTTATTGTCGCTCCACAAGTGTTTCCATCAGACTCAAAAGCTTTTCTGGTCCTTTAATGGAGCTCTTTACCAGCTCGCCTGGCTTCGTTCTGCTGACTAATGTTCTCTTAAATAAATAAGCAGGAAATAAACAAAAACTTGGCAGTGCAGAAAATGCCTACATTTCAATCCTCTGGTCGCATATTCATAAAAAAAAGTGTTTAAGAAATGCCCAGATTTCCTTTGGATGTAAAAATCAATAGCAATAGCACACTTTCCAGACAGAACTAATTATCACTACGAGTTAGCGAGAGTAGTTCCACACTTCGGAAAACTGCTGACCTCATTTTAATAAAATAAAGAATTGCTTTGTTTTTGTTGATTCTCTCATTACTGCACGGTGCCGGCTGACAAAATGTTCAGAATGAATTACACCATGTGGTTTGACTGACAGTATAATATGATATTGATTCCTATGAATAATTCAGTGTGTGTGTACAGTCAGAGGAAGTATTTATTCTCTATGTTGAAAGGTTTGTTTTCATGCATTTAATGTCTTTTTTGTTCCATAGAATATTCTGCCAGTTATACAATGAACTGACTATATTTCTATTAAATCTGCATGTAAAAAGAAGGAGAAGACGATGTAACACTGTGTTTCTATTAAATCTGAGACTTGGCTGGATGGACAGAAGACGCCCTCTTTACTCTCCCACATGCAGCTGAGGTGTGGGCTGAGCTGAGTGAATCAGCTTTACACAACAGCTCCTCTACTACATCTACCAACCCGCTCACTCAGCGTCTGGACCTCAACTATTTCAGTCTGTTTCAGATCTTCAGATCCTCTCAACCCAGCAGGAGTCTCAGAAACCAATCTGTACCGCGTCCTTCTCACTGTACTGACCCTGTGAGACCTGCAGGGGTCCCACAGGGCTCTATTCTAGGCCTTCAGAGGGTTTTACAGTCTGTAAAGTCGATGCTTCATGTGTTAAAGCTGCATTCTCTCTAATGTCCACCAGGGGGCGACTCCTCTGGTTGTATAGAAGTCTATGAGAAAATGACTCTACTTCTCTCTTGATTTATTACCTCAGTAAACATTGAAAACATGAGTTCATAGTTGGTCCTGTCTGCAGGAATCTATTTTAAACTTATATTGAAAAAATGCTTCAACTGTCGCAAATTAGCATCACTGCTGCTCTGAAGAGTTGTATTGTTCATATTCACGATTCCACTTTAAGTCATTAATGATAATATTGAATTATGTCCCAGCGCTGTTAAAAATGAACCTTCAGACCGTCTGCAAGGCTTCCAAACACCAAACTGTGAACCAAAAACACCATTTAACATCCTCCTTCAGTGTCAGAAACATGAACCACAAGAGACAGAAAGAGGTTTGTTCTCAGCACCGGTGAGTAAATGAGGCCCAGTGGGAGAACGAGATGCGTTCACGGTCTCGTCCTCAGACGTTGTTACTGTCTGCCAGTCAAACGTCGTCGACGTCAACTTAACACGAGGACGTCTGCTGGGAGGACAAGAAACGAACCGAGTCTCTGCATCCTCCCACACAACTCTGTCACTAAATATTCTCACAAGAGCAAAGTCACAGGTGAGCTGTTTATGTGACGGAGGTTGTTCTCCACAGAACAAACTAGCTCTTTGGTGCCAATGTTCATTTAGAGATGAAAAATACAATATGATAATTTTAGCATTTCATGACCGTCAAAATTATGAGGCAGGTGTCACGTTAGATAAGCAGCGCTTTGTTTTAAATATAAACTAGTCGGAGAACAACTGTCTTATCATCCTTAGCTTCAAATGATGCATTATGAAGAATGTGCAAATATCACATCAATATCATATCAAGTATTTGATTTATTAATAACTGACAAAGTGTAAATAGAGTTTTTAAAGAAATATAACAACCTCTTGTTTTTGAAGAGGGTTACCAACCCTATCTTGAAGGCACTAATGGCATTTCCTCACAATTAGTCTGAATCAGATGTATCAACTCAATAAAAACACTTCAATTTTATTTGAAGCCCGCTGAACGTAGCACTGTTCCAGCATCACAGTAGAGCAGTCAGCATGTCGTATTAAAGAGACTTCACTGGTGTTCAGCTGAGTCTCTGGAGCCTGAGGCTGCTCGACGTGTTAGTATGACTTATTCTATTAACTAAACCCTTCAATAGAAATGTGGGAGAACATCTGTCGTACCAGTTTTTAAGGGCGACACTTCCTCCAGGCAGAAGGTGGAAAATGTTAGAAGTGTCAGAAAGGATGTGGAGGTTTTTAGCACATGATGGATTCGTCTTCCAGCTGACTCACACTGAAAAAATTTGTAACAGCACCGCCGGGACTTTCTGCTTTTACAGCTCCGTGTTCCTGGACAGGTGTGTTTCTTTGAAATAGTAACCTAAAGGAGTGATCCCAAATAAATACACAAACACCGCATTTTGTTCTTCAAATGTTACATTTTTAGCCACCAACTATTCCTCACAATAAACAAAAAAACAACGCTTTCAACGAACCTAATAAAATCATGGAAAGTATTTCCACATGATTAAACTGCTTTCTTTAAGCATGAAGCAATTCTGTTGGATCAACTTAATTTACTAGGATTGGATCAACCTAAATTACTAGGATTAGATTGAATTAATTTACTAGGATTGGATCAACTTAATTTACTACTGTAATTTTACTACTGTAAAATTAGTTCGACCAACCTTATTAAGTTAAGTCGGACCCAACCCTAATAAATTAAGTTGATCCGACCCTAGACTTTCTGCTTTACAGCTCTGTGGTCCCGGACAGGTGCTTCTTTAAAATAGAAACCTAAAGGAGTGATCCCCAAATAAATACACAAACATTTTGTGTCTACAGAGAACTTCTTTAAAAATATCAACAGACGCACAGCAAAGTCAAAATAAAGGAGTGAGAAATGTCTGAATACTTTCATTTCCTAGACAACGAGCTGCAGCTCAGCCCACACGGGCTAAAAACAACAACATGCCACCGACTCCTTCACGCCTCTCTGAGCGAGGTCACGACCAGGAACTCATCACAGTCTTTATTTACCTCTGAGAACATTTCACATATTTAAAATAAATGAAATGTTACAGGATGTGATAGCTGATGAAAGTCTTCTGTATAGTCAAATGAATACAATATACAGAAACATATACAACAACACAACTACTACTACTACTACAAACTACACTAACCAGAAGACTAAATCAATATTGGAGCAGATATATTAAGTGGATAGTCTCTTTTATCTAAATGTGAGAACCCAAATGTGTGAATTTGTGCTGAAACTAATCCTCGACCAACTTGATTAATAAAATTATATTGAACAACAAATCTGTGTTGAAATCAGCATGAGGAGAGCTAGATAGCTGTTAGCTAGTTAGCTGTTAGCGATAGCTAGTTAGTTGTTAGCAGCTGGAGGGCAGCACAGTCCCACTTGGCTAAATAACGGAGCTAACGGCTAACCAACGGAGATTCACTTCAGTTTAACTGAAGTGAACCTCCGTTATGATGCCTTCAGGCTCTGCTCAGTGAACATGAGTACTGGCTGAAGGTACATTATAACGTTATCATGATGTGTTCAAATGTAATCTGTAAAATTTAGTTTTGGTGATGAACTTGAATAAATCCAGTAGTTTGAAGATGTTTTCACGTTAATATAAAATAGATATTAGAGATGAATTATGAGCTGTTTAACTTCCTAACACGAGCTCTAAGCACATTATTATACATCATTAAATATAATGATTCGATTTGTTTATCAATAAAAATACAATCTTTTATTTCATTATCATCTGAATTGTGTGTTTTTTGTGCTATAGATGACAATAACAAAGTAAAAGGAAAACATTTAACATTTCTGACGGTTTAAACTGACTTTGGGACGGTTGAAATTATATTCTGAGAGTTAGTCTGAAGCTTTGTAACCCAGAATGTAATGTGGTACAAAAAGTAATTTAGCATGCAATAAGAACTTCTTTCTTGGAAGTCATTTGTACAACATGTAGTCTGAACTGACAGCAATGGGAACACATCCACGTGAATATGATACACTCTGAATCAGTGACGTAGAATAAAAAGAGAGAGAGACGGTGGACGGGACTTAAACCAGGAGGCTGATGTCCCAAAGTGTTTCCTGTTACGTTGTTTACGTATGTATTTTACTTAGTTTACATTTTACTTAGTTTACGTACATATTTTACGCCCAACCAGGATGTTTTTCCCAAACATAACTAAGTGGTTCTGTTATCTAAACGTAACTGAGGCCATTTGACGGTAACAACGTGGCGTAAAGAGTATTTTAAAGGATACCCAGCTCTACTCGTCATCACTCAATAATCACAGCGGGTTAAGTAAAGTGTGATTGGACTGCAGATAAGTGAGGAAGACTCCTGCTCCTCTGGATGACATGTGAAGATGAAGAGTCTCGCTGCTAACAGGACCTTATGGAAGAAGATCCGTTTCCACTGCTCTTAAAGCTCGACTCGAAACGGAGCACTGGTTCACTAAGTGGCCGTCCAGAGTTTTCAAGGGGGGGGGGTCAGTCATGTACGACTTTAAAGTTTCGTAAAATGTCGATATTTTTTTTTAACGCCTGGCGAGCGGCATCTCGTGCAAACACTCTCTAATGCTGCGGATTGAGTCGAATCGAGTTTCTTTGCGACGTCCACGCCGTTCGCCTTTTCCCAAAAACTTAAAGGCCGAGCGAGAGCCTGTCAGACGCTGAAAGAGCTGCAACAAAGCGCTGCAGGAAGGCCCGAGCCGGTGTGGGGGGGGAGGTCTCCGAGCTACACCTTGCTTGTGCATGGAGGAAAGCGAGGCAAGGACGATAACAACAACAACATTGGGGGAAAATTGCACAAGTGCCCGGTGTGCAGTGAGCTGTTCTCGACTCGCTATCAACTTCTGAAACATCAGAAACTGACTCAGCACAAACTAAAAAAAGGAAGACCTTCAAAGCTGTGAACATTATCAACTATTAAAGGTTGTGACTTCAACTACCATGAACAATAGGACAATAATTGTCTTTGTGACTTGAAGTACCATGAACAATATTAAAACATCATAATTTCTTTATGGTTGGCGACATATATATTGAATACTTTTTTCCAGGTCTGTTGTAGAGTGTGGGTTGCACTTTTAAAGTGGTTTTAATAATAAATTGTTGGATACATATCTTCTATATACATATTATTGTGTTTGTGTCTATAGTTGGGACTCCTAAAATCTAGACCACTGTCATGTAATGTGATAAAAATTTTGATATGTACTACTTTGGGGGGGGGGTCTGAAAAAGTAGTACTCTTTGTACTACTGTGAAAATGTTGATAACTTTGGATGACCCCTAAGTATAGTCTATTATCCTATTAACAGATTAAACGTTACTGCAAATAACACAATCATGCACAAATACACTTTGCAAGCAACCAATCAGCAGCTCCGGGTGAACAGGAGGCATTTAAAGGAGCAGTGTGTAGAAATATAATATTCATAACTATGTTTTCTTTAGTGTAACTTAAGACTAAGTTCGCGGTATCGATATCATGTATCTTCAATCAGCTGTAAATAGATGACTGACAGTTCAGTCAGACGTCCACATGAAGCCTTCAATGATCTGACTGAACTCTGGACACACATCATGTCGTCATCAGTGTTTGCTTCACATTTCAGATGAGAATGATGTGGCAGCTGTTCTTCAAATGTTACATTTTTAACCCCAACTATTCCTCACAATACACTCAACCAAAAAAACAACGCTTTTAACGAACATAATAAAATCATGGAAAGTATTTTCACACGATTGTACTGCTTTCTTTAAGCATGAAGCAATTATGTTGGTCCAACGTAATTTATTAGGGTTGGATCAACTTAATTTACTACTGTAATTTTACTACTGGAAAATTAGTTCGACCAACCTTATTAAGTTAAATCGGACCCAACCCTAATAAATTAAGTTGACAAACTTGACTTGACTTTAAATAAACTTCAGCAGCCTGCCCAAATACATAATCAATAATATGCAAGTCTTACAACGTAACACTTCCTGTTTGTGTCCTCCAAAACCAACATAACGATCCTGTGTGTGACTCCCTGTAATCCATAAACTCAGGATCACTGGAAGCCTCGAGACGCTCCAGTGAACACAATGTGAGCAGAAGCCTCAAAAGGTCAAAGCCTGAGAGAGTTTAATGTGTCCAGCTCCTTGTTTCCTTCCATCCCATCTGCATGAACCAATAACACGGTCGGTCTGATGGGATTCTCTCTCACAGCAGAACGTTCCAGTTAAGTCTCTAATGTGGAAATTAGGTTTGGTCCGTTAAGTGCTGAAACTTAGTTAACTGATTTTAGATTGTCAAAGCTAATGGGATAAATAATGCGTGTATGATTCTATTCTCTCCCTATATATATATATATATATATATATATACATAGACAAGTTGTTTTTATCTAACAAATTATCAGCTTCAATCCATATTTGTTGGTGTAAGGCCTTTAAGAAACAACAGGGAGTTTGCTGCACACAAAGAAAAGCAGCACCTGTATTAACGGGGCGGACTAGCAGCAGTCTAACAGCACCATAACTTACATTTATATAACCACAATAACACAAAATCTACTTTTTTCCATTCAAAGTCATAAAAATAGACATTCAAAGCTTCATTCAAAACCTTAATAGATTAATTGAATGTAACAACGTGACATTCGGTACAGCCATATATATATATATATATATATATATATATATATATATATATATGTATATACAGTATATATATATATATATATATATATAATGTCTGAGTTAAGAAATATAATTTTATAATTATGTCCATAATAACAGCTGCGTAGATCAACTTTGTTTTCGGGGGACTCACTTTTTGAAAATGACAAACACAATTCACAACAGGTTTTATATCTGTAATTCGTGAAGAGTGATGAAAATTAACGTAATTTTTACTGCCAATTATTACATCGCTTCAAATTAAAACCAGCCATTTCAAAAAAAGATATATAGGTTTGATAAATGCAAATAAAAGTATTATTGAAAACATGTACACATGTTAAATTCTTTATAAATGAGACCAAATAAATGCCTTTAGGTAGAGTTACTAAACAAAGTTAAACAAACAGAATGTAAGTCTTTCATATTAGATTCAATGTTATAAGTCGGCTACAATTATCAGAACAATACGATCATTCAGGCTTTGCTTTAGGCTCAAAGGGGAACTGCAGATAGAAACATTTGAAAATATGGAAGAAATTCTGCTCATTTATTTGGCGACCCGACCCAGTGTTTTGTTATTCATGTTTACAGTATTAGAACAGTGAGACTGGCTAACAAAAGACATTTATCTTATAGTTTATAGAGTGAATCATAATTTAATTTGTTTTACTTCATATTTTGTCCAATCCAAAATGCTAAATTAATTGTAGAGAAAAAGAAAACTTTTCCACCACTGAAGAATAACACAAAACGAACTGATCCCATTCTCTATAACAATACAATAAAGTTGTATTTTCTCTCTCTGCTGCTGTGTAGCATTAAAAAGCACCACAGGTACATTTCATTGTCAGGACGGCATGCCGGGGGCTTTTTCCTCCTGGCAGCATGTGATGGGGCATCATGCTCAGTCAGCAGTTCAGACCGATGATAGATGGCATAAGACATTAAACTGTGGAGCCCCAACACACACACACACACACACACACACACACACCGACTCACACTTCCCATGGTCTCTCTAGATTTCGTTATATTTGAAAGGATAAAACACACAGCACTGAACGCACTGACCGTATATTGTCCCACAGCCACTGAACCAGGATGTAAAACCATAAAACTATAATCTGATGCAAACCACTCTGGACAACAACACAGCTTCTACAAACTGTTCTCTGTTTACATACTAGACTATTCAGGCAGGATGTTGTAAAGATTTGAAACCACTTTATAATAAACATTCAACATTTTAAGTGTTTGTAGAGGCTTTAGGGCTGTACCGAATGTCATGTTGTTACATTCAAATCTTCTTTTAAGGTTTTGAATGTCTATTTTTATGACTTTTAATGGAAAAAAAGTAGATTTTATGTTATTGTGGTTATATAAATGTAAGTTATGGTGCTGTTAGATTGCTGCTAGTCCGCCCCGTAAATACAGGTGCTGCTTCTCTTTGTGTGGGAGAGCAAACAGAAATGAAAACTCCAACAAATATGGATTGAAGCAGAGCATTTCTCTAGATTTTGCTAAAAACACAAATGTTTTGATCACACAAGTCAGAAACTATCCTGGAATCTATCTCTACTAATAGTATAATACTAATAATATTAGTGTAGCTTGATCTGTATCAGTCTTTAAACACAATGAAGAGACATGCAGAAAAAATCCTTCAAAGTCTGCATTTAAATATTGATTTAGAAATCAAATGTCAACATGGGTACAGCCCTAGCGGCTTTAATAATAGTTAATGAAATTATAATATAATCCAATGAACAGGTTTTAGGTTGCAAGGTTGTGAACATTAATTTTGTAATACTTTCTGAGAAGGCAGCATTTGTATTAGCCGACTTCTACGCCGCTGGCAGACTACTTCACCGGGAAGAGAGCACATGGGAGCTCCGGAGAGAACAGCTGGCTAGTTAGTTAGCTACCATGTCCATCTCCAGAGCTGTTTAGTTAGTTAGCTAACTAGCATGACCAGCTCCAGAGCTGGTTAGTTAGCTAACTACCATGTCCATCTCCAGAGCGGGTTAGTTAGCTAACTACCATGTCCATCAACAGAGCTGGTTAGTTAGCTAACTACCATGTCCATCACCAGAGCAGGTTAGTTAGCTAACTACCATGTCCATCTCCAGAGCTGGTTAGTTAGCTAACTACCATGTCCATCACCAGAGCTGGTTAGTTAGCTAACTACCATGTCCATCTCCAGAGCTGGTTAGTTAGCTAACTACCATGTCCATCTCCAGAGCTGGTTGGTGAGTTAGATAGCTAGTCTCCGGAGCTCCCATCTGCTCTCCTCCTGGCGAAGTAGTCTCCTAGTGGCAAGGAGAGAGGTAGAGGGACAGTAAACCCGCTGTTGGGCTCAATTTCTGTAACCTGTCTAACGTTAGCATGAAAGCATGGCGGAATTAGCAAGGTAGCTATGTAGCCTGCCGTCCGCTAGTTAGTTTGCTAATTCCACAAATGCTTTCATGCTACACTGAATACAGAAAATAAGCTCAACAGCGGGGCCATCTCTTCATCTCTCTGATAGCTTAGCCTTCTGCTAACCTCCTCAGCCGTGACGGTCAGCTAAGCTATTAGCAACGTTTTTTTTATCTCGACACCTATAAATGCATTTTTATCAAATTAAGGGGATTTCCCCCAACCTGGCAACCCCAAACTTTGTATTTTAACTCTTGTATTTAAACTTTGTTGTTGTATTTTACTTTTTCTATTTTAGTTGAAGTTTTAACTTTATTTATTCACCTTACTCTTATTGCTATTCTGTTTTATTTTGCAATGGTGTCAGTATTATTTATTTTACACTTAATTGTTATTGTATTGTTCATATCTGTTTATATTTTATTATATTGTTCTTGTCTTATTATTTTGTTGTAATATTTAATGAAACTCTAGCACAAGAGATTCCTTCGGGATTAATAATCTTATTTTATCTTAAAACAAATTTATAAGTGGTCTATACAGCATCAGTAAATGGTTAGTTAATCATCATTTAAACCATTATATCTTATAAACCCTTTATAAAGGGTGTTATAATAAAGTGGTACCCTATATTCTAATTAATTTAACCCCTTAGTAAAAACTATCCTTTGCATTCATATATAGTTCCTGTAAACAGCAGCAGAACCAGCAAAACTACAGAAGACTCAGAAACATGAGGATTAATATGAATGTATGAATGTATGAATGTATGTATGAACTCACCATATTGACTTCTGACACACTGTCAATACTCGCCACGTCTAGGCTCATGCCAACAGCCACCGGTTTACCTTAGAACACATCACATAAAGTTATAATCATTCATTAGTAATAATTAAATGTAATTTAAACAGTGGGCAGGTATAGAGAAACATTTAGGGTGAAACACACACATGAGTGTTTTACCTCCAAAGTCCGGCCGCAGACGGATATCATAACCCTTCAACAGATTGTCCACCGTGTTCTTCACGGACGACATGTTGCCCGGTTCGTTGACGCTGAAAAGACAGAAGACAACAGGAGTTGGTGAGTGTTGATCTGGAGGACGGACACTTCTCCGGTACCGGGACCCGCAGCTCACCTCTGGGCGCAGCACATCACGGCCACGACCAGCGGCAGTGAGAGGATGTCACGGAAAACCCTTGATCTCCTCCGGGGTCTCCGCGCCATGCCCCCCGCGTCGTTCACGGACGGACGCGCCGTACCGCGTTCCACAAACGACTAAGTGAAGGAGCCGCGGCGCCGCCGCTCCCACAGAGCTGTGCTAAATCCTGGGAGACTTCTTCCACATTGCGCGCACTCCCTCCGGCGCAGTTCGGCTGCGTCAACATGCTTCACGAGGCGGGAGACTTCTGGGTGTCAGACGGGATTCATGAGCCGGCGTGCGTAAAAGCCTCCGTCCTCCAGAATAAACTCTCCGTCCTCGAGGACACAAACCCAAAAGGTCCCGTGTCCAAAGAGGAGGGATCCGCGTGCGTAAAACCACAGAAGACATCGGTTCAAACAAAGAATCCCTCACAGAGCCGGTTCTTCAAGTCAGCGCGCGCGAGGCTGCCCAGGTAATCACGAGAGCCCACGTGACAAAGTGCAGCCATTAGTCCTGCGGTGAAGTCTCTCAGAGTTCATTATGTGAAGGTGAGGTTGGAGTTTAATGTTCATGCTCCAGAGGTCAGAGCACTGAATCCCACATAATGTAACATGATGTGGAATATTAAAATGATAACTTTTGGTTTATGATGAGGGGGCTCTTAAAGGCAGGGTGGGTGATCTTGTAATTCTCATTACCTCCAGACAGGAGGTATGACATGATTTAAAATCTGAATTTTAAATCATGTGAACATGTTGTAGTAGAAACCTTAAAATGAGATATGTCTCCTTTAAATCCAGATTAAGAAACGTCACATACTCTTTTGGGCTCTAGAAGTCATCTGAGACCGATCAAATGATTCTTAGGCAAAGATCAGTGTTAAGAAGTGTTGGAAAGATAAGTATATACATCATATAGATATGTAGTATACATCATATAGTATTTATTCTCTGATAACATAAAATAAGATATAACTTCATTAATCCCAAAGGAAATCCTTAGAAGAATAGCAACCAATAGAATAAAAACATAAACATATATGAACAATAAAGTAACAATTAAGTGTAAAAGAAGTAATACTGACAACAGTGCAACATAGAGGTGAATAGAAATAAGAGTAAATAAATAAAGTGTCTCGTGGTGTCTGTGCTGCTTAAATCTACTCCTGAGAACTCTTCTTCTCCTCGTTTATTCTCGGCAGCAGAAGTGAGAAAGAATCTTTGGATCAGTGGTGAGAGACTTTAGTGTTGCTTGTTCCTGAACATTTCCTGTGAACGATATATGTTTGCTGTATAAACTATATAAATATATATATATATATATATATATATATATATATTTATATAGTTTATTTACAAATATATATATACATAGTTTGTTGAAGAGATGAACATGTGATTCTCACCTGGTGTCGTAGATGCTGAACAGCTTCTTGTTCCCATCAACAGCGTTCCTGTAAACACACACACAAACAAAGAGGAGTTACTTTCTGTTTAAATGCACTGACTGTAGTTTACGAATCCAGTTCTGAAGAACCAGTTTTTTTCACATTGAGTCCATTACTCTTTTGTTCTGATCTTTTTAAAAGATGTGAGATAAATCCACCTCTATAAAGGACTCAGTTGACCCTGATGCTGGAGGAGAAGAATGATGATCTATTTGTTCAGACGATGTGAGACAGTTTGTCTCCTCCTGAAATCTGGACCATAAACCAAAGAACAAAGAATCAGGACATTTTGAGGTTTGTGTACCACATAAGTCAGACTTAATCTAGGCTGCACAGTGTGAAGTGTGTATGACGTAGTTTAACACAAAGTAAATCTAGAGACGTTCTGTTATCTAGAATCAGGATATCACTGTATACCTCACTGAATGATACTGAAGAGATCATTGATATGATACTGATATAGATCATTGATAAGATACTGATGGAGATCAATGATATGATACTGATAGAGATCATTGATATGATACTGATAGAGATCATTGATATGATACTGATGGAGATCATTGATATGATACTGATAGAGATAATTGATATGATACTGATAGAGATAAACTAGAGATCAGTTCACTGGCTGTGTTTACAAAACTAACTATTTAGTTTAGAAAAAGATGGTTTGAGATCAGCACCATGACGTAATGTGACGGGCTACCTACCTGTCTGTCTACATACCTGTCTACTTACCTGTCTGTCTGTCTGTCTGTCTACCTACCTGTCTGTCTGTCTACCTGTCTACATACCTGTCTGTCTGTCTAGCTGTCTACCTACCTGTCTACTTACCTACCTGTCTGTCTACCTGTCTACCTACCTGTCTGTCTTCCTACCTGTCCACCTTCCTACCTACCTGTCTACCTGTCACTCATTGCTCGTCTTCCTCCAGCTTCTCTCTTAACAGCAGCCATGTTGTTTGTTTACGTTCTTCATGATAATTTAGGGGGCGTGTCTTTAGAGGACTGAAGGACCGTCAGTGATGAAGACTTGGAGACTTTTATGCCGTGCTCACACCAATCGCGTCATTCGCGCCTCCGGTCTCTTCGGGAACTATTGGTGTTTATTCACGTGAATCGCTCTGGACGCGCCGGAGAGGGGGCGTGGCTTATCGCCCTGAAAGCCGTTCAACTGTCCGCCATCAACCATGGAAAAAATAACCTCTATTTCTGCTTAGTACGTGTTGTGGAAGTCACAGATATCCCGGGAAACTAAACGCCGTCGTGTCTGGTTCATAACATAGTCCAGAGGAGCTCCGTGGATTTCATCGAGCTATATTCACTGTGTCTAGTGATCCACACGTCGGCTGTTTACTACAGCTGTATGAACACAAAATAAACTGATTTGGTTGTGATTTAACGGCAATAAACCGACAAAAAGGGACTCCGAAATAACTACGTAATGATGCCGATTTGTAAAAAGTCTGAATTCATGTTTAGTTAGTTCTCTCCGCAAGGTTTACACACATACACATTTATACACATAGTTTGGTCCGGTCTCTATTGATATGAGGGATCGTAGAGCTCTGGGTGAACACAGACGGCTACAGTATTTATTTCCTGATTCAACAATGGCAGGAAGTCAGTGATGACAGGGGGAGGATCTCAATGCTGATAGGCTATCGCGCCGCAGCGTCACGCCATTTTTTCGCCGAAGTTGAAATATTTCAACTCACGCGCTATCGCAAATTCGCGTCACTCCAGTCTCATCGCGTCTGTGCATAGACTTTGTATGTAATCTACTCGCGCGAATAATTCGCGCCGCGTTAGGTGTGAACACAGCATTAGAGCTGATGATGCTAAATACTTTGAGCTCAGAGTTACAACACTGAGCTGAGTTCATAGGTCGGATCATCTTAAGTAATCTTCCTAGTTTCTCAACATTATTAACCCCGGCTTTAAAATAATTTGTTACATAACGTACTTAACTCCGCCCCCTTAAGGTGAAACAAGTCAACATTGGACACAAACAGTGGTCTCCTGGGTGAAAGTCCTGTGTTTGTTTGACCTCCTCTACTCCTCTTTACTACGTCACCTGACTTCTGTAGAGGCAGCCCTGCACACCCTGTCTCACCTCTACGTGGTTCCTCCAATGAATGAGAAGAGCCTGAACTATTACACATCATGTTGATCTTATTTGAAGGTTTCTGCTTGTTTTTATTATTGTTATAGAGTTCAGGAGCTCAACACAGCAAACCAATAGAGCGGAACAGAACTGCACACAGTTGTTTTCCTATGTGAAGATAGATTCTGTCGCTGCTGTTACATTCCTTATGATGGAAATTAAAAAAATGCACCAATGGAATGTTCTTCTGTTTTAGTTTTTCTTTGTCATGTGTTTGTTGTGTCACACATGAGCGACTTAATACCTTTTATAAACATGATGAAATAAAGATGTGTGGAGGTGTTTTATTTAGTGAAGTATATAGTAATATTATTTTAAGAGGTTAACGTTGTGGAGATGATCTCTCTTATTCTCTCTCTCTCTGTCTCTCTCTTTCTTTCATTCTCTTGCTGTCTCTTTCTTTCTCTCTCTCTCTCTCTCTGTTGTCTGTCTCTTTCTCTGTCTCTCTCTGTCTCTGTCTCTCTCTGTCTCTCTCTCTGTCTCTCTGTCTCTCTCTCTCTCTACGCTCCTCTCTTCCATCAGCACCACACTAGTCTATTTGCATTGTACCTCCTTTGTATTGGATTTTCTTGCAGAGCTCGCGGTGTGCCCTCGGCTCCTCCTCGGAGGGAGGAGGGAGGAGGGAGGAGGGGGAGACCGAACTAAAGGATGGTCAGTCAGCACAAGTGTTGGAAGAAGCCTGTACATTCCCGCTGCCAAACCTTTTCTAATCGCTCTGGGGCGAAATAAACCTCGCTGACTGTGGAATTACTCCACATCTTCATCATCTTCCTCTTCCTCTCTCTCTCTGTGAGCGGACGCTCTGCAGGATTGATGCCAAACACTAAACAGCGCGACCTGCGTGTGAGCGATCTGCGGGGCCGGGAGAAGTTTGATGCGCATCGTCTGGTGTGGTAAGTGTGATACACGGAGCGGTGTAGTGACAGGGTGCTGCTGGAAGAGGAGGAGGAGGAGGAGGAGACCTGCACCGGGATCCTACGTATCACACTTTCTAAATACTGAAGGGATTTGAGAGGCGGATGGACGATGCAGCGCAGCCACACCGAGGATCAGCGGGAGTTACAGCTGAGCTTGTGTAGATATGATAGATATGATGATGTGATAGATATGATAGATATAGATGTGATAGATATGATGTCCTCCAGTGTGTAGAAGTCTGCCATCACCTCACAGAGAGGCTCCATGAGGGACATTGATCACAGGCTCCTGCAACTTTGAATCATCAGCTTTTTTTATTTTTATTCAGACCAACATCTGTACAGATGTTGGTCTGAATAAAAATAGAAAAAGGTCAGATTGCTTCCATGCACACACACATTTTGGGTGCTGTGATACCGTCAGCTGTGCATCTGTGATGTAGTGAGAAGATTTTTTTTTGTATTGATCGCTGTGGAGGACCGACTGTTAGGAGCAGTTATCACCAAGAAGAGACGATTAGTGAGAGATGTTAATCATTTAGTCTCCAAGAGTATAAATATCATTTGATTCTCTTAACTGTACAGATTGTAAAGCCCTCTGAGAATAATAACAAAATTAATAGATGCTGCTCTGATAAGTCAACATTACTGTCCGGTTACTGTAGTTTGTGTTGTTTCAGGAATGGGCGATGGAATGTGCTTCAGCTCTGCAATGAGACGTCTGTGGGTCTTTGTCCTGCTTGTGAGCATCACCTGCCGTCTGAGGTAAGAACTGACTCCTAAAACTTCAGAGGCACATTTTAAATGATACATCTCTGAGTGAAAATGTAAAAAAAGAGCTTTGTTTTCTATTTGCTTTAACGATTGAAATGTCATTTTTTTTTTTAAGTTCCATTTTTTCAAAGTGAGTTTTAAGGTTGTTGTCTCGTGTCCAGCCTCTCCCAGGATGCAACTGGAACTCCCAAAGAGGCCGAACTAAATGACAACATCACCATCTTCACGCGCATCCTGGACGGCCTGCTGGACGGGTACGACAACAGACTGCGCCCTGGACTGGGAGGTAGGTAGGCCCGCTGGACCCGCAGACCTCAACACCTCTGTGGGTTTCTTAATTAGACCAGTCACACAGATGGTGGGTGAGAAGTGAACATGTCTTTCTATAAATGTCTTTAGGGGGGCGTCGCTCTTTCCTAATAACACCTAAAGACAACGAGCTCTGTAGTGGAAGATAGACAGAATATAAACAGATGTGTTTGACACACATCTGTCTTGTATTCATGAAAGCTGTTTACGCCTCTAAGTATGATTTAATGTCACTTTGAGCAGACAGTGTGCTGCTGTGACCTTCAGAAGGCCATCATTCCTCATAAAACAGCAGCTTTATTGTTGATGTATAGACGCTCGAATGTGTTGAGGATTATAGAAAAGAATATCTCTTTTAAATTTAAGAAGATCTTTGAAAGAAGAAGGTAGTTTTATGTTGATTTATTCAAAACATGAGGAAGTGTCTTCACATAATACGACTAGGAACCTTTCAAACTTCACATACACGCTTTATCAGAATCAGAATCAGCTTTATTGGCCATGTATGCCTACGCATACAAGGAATGTGACTCCTGTTTTCACTTTGGTTTCAACGTACATACACAAATTTACAATAAACAAGAAAAATATAAAAAAACATAAAAAGTAGAACAGATTAAACATTTAACGTTTAATGACTATGTACAAATAAATATAAATGTATATCCAAAAGTATATATATATATATATATGAACATAAACCTAAACAACAACGACAGTGGAATTGAGGTAATAGTGCAAACAGAGGTAGTAGAGCAGTATGTCTGATTAATTGTTCATCAGAGTGACGGCCAGCAGAAAGAAGCTGTTCCTGTGTCTGGTGGTTTTGGCGTACAGAGCCCTGTAGCGCCTACCAGAGGGGAGGAGTTGGAACAGCTTGTGTCCAGGGTGTGAGGGGTCTGCAGTGATCTTTCCTGCCTGTTTCCTGACTCTGGAGGTGTACAAGTCCAGGATGGAGGGCAGGCTGGAACCAATGATCCTCTCTGCAGACCTGACAATCCGTTGTAGTCTGTTTCTGTCCCTGATGAGGCCGATGACCGTTGTGTCGTCTGAGAACTTCAGGAGTTTAACAGTTGGGTCCTCTGAGGTGCAGTCGTTGGTGTAGAGGGAGAAGAGCAGTGGGGAGAGCACACATCCCTGGGGGGCGCCAGTGCTGATAGTCCGGGTGCTAGACCACATACCTGGGGGGTCCAGTGCTGATAGTCCGGGTGCTGGATGTGGTTTTTCCCAGCCTCACCTGCTGCGTCCTGTCTGTCAGGAAGTTTGTGATCCACTGACAGGTGGAGGCTGGCACAGTGAGCTGGGAGAGTTTGGGTTGGAGTATTTCCGGGATGATGGTGCTGAACGCTGAGCTGAAGTCCACAAACAGAACCCTTGCATATGTCCCTGGGGAGTCGAGGTGTTGCAGCATGTAGTGCAGTCCCATGTTAACTGCATCAACCACCGACCTGTTTGCCCGACAGGCAAACTACAGGGGGTCCAGCAGGGGCCCTGTGATGTCCTTCAGGTGGGTCAACACCAGTCTCTCAAAGGATTTCATGACCACAGACGTCAGGGCGACGGGCCTGTAGTCATTTAATCCTGTGATGGAGGATTTCTCGGGGACCGGGATGATTGTGGAGCGTTTGAAGCATGAGGGGACTTCACACAGCTCCAGTGATCGGTTGAAGATCTGCGTGAAGATGGGGGCCAGCTGGTCAGCACAGACTGTCAGGCAGGAGGGGGGGACACCGTCTGGGCCCGGAGCCTTCCTGATCTTCTGTCTGTGAAAGAGCCGACTCACATCCTCTTCACAGATCCTCAGTGCCGGTGGGGGGTCGGTTGGGAGAGATGAGGAGGAGGCAGGGGGTGTAGGTGGTTGTTTGATGATGGGGCAGGTGGGGGGAGTGAGAGTAGGCTCATCAAACCTGCAGTAGAAAACATTCAGGTTGTCAGCCAGTTGCTGATTCTCCTCAGTGGGGGGTGGTCTCCAGTAGTTCGTGAGGACCTGCAGGCCTCTCCACACTGACGAGGGGTCGTTGGCTGTAAACTTTGTTTCCATCTTTTCAGTGTAGCTCCTCTTTGCTACCCTGATCTCCCTCGTCAGTGTGTTTCTGGTCTGGTTGTACAGGATCCTGTCCACACTTCTGTAGGCCTCCTCCTTAGCCTGACGAAGCTGCCTGAGTTTTTCAGTAAACCAGGTTTATTGATGTTGTATGTGCAGAAGGTTTTAGTCGGCACACACATGTCCTCACAAAGACTGATTTACGATGTCACAGTGTCAGTGAGCTCATCCAGGTCTGTAGCAGCAGCCTCAAAAACACCCTGGGGAGGGCAGGACGAGGATCAACAACATGCAGAATATTGATTTTTAGTGTGAACTGTTTTGCATTTGGTCAAAGCGACCGTTATTAAAACTTACGTGGTAAAAGTATGACGAGCGAGAAAGGCCTCAAAGAACGGCTCAAAAAAACACAGGACTTTAACCCAGGAGACCACTTTTCGTGTCCCGTGTGAAACCAAAAGTCAACGTTGACTTTAAGCTTAAGAAAGTCCTCTAAGGGCGTTTTTTATTTATTTACGGTAGTTACGTTGCTGTGTTACGTTGCTACGTTACGTTGTCGCATCACCTCCTCACGTCATGTCTGTTAGTCACGTTACTCGTTACGTCGCGTCGCGTCGTCGCCTCGTCACGTCTCGTCTGTTTCTTTCGAATTAGTGATTTTTTAAATTCTCAAACCAGCACGAGTCCACACATCGTTGTTACTAGTGGAAGGAATGATAATCCTTCTTTAGGAAGTCAACAGAAATCTGTAATTGGACCAACGTGATCTCACAGAAATACAGTAAAATGACCTTGACCTCTTCAGTCTGTTAAACAATGTAAAGTTAGGTTTCGACTACAAAAACTACGTAGTTAGGTTTATAAAAGAAAACCTCATGTTTTGGGTTCAAAGAATTACGTTTGTCATGTAGCTTCTTACGTAGCCTGTATAATCTAAAATAACTCACACAAGACACAAGCAGCTCGGTCTCCTGGGTGAAAGTCCCGTGCTGGACCCGTCCGTCCACCCCGACCTCCTCCCTATGTGGACTCTGATGAAAACGTATTTCTGGTAAACCTGCATTTTCCAGTAAAAGTATGTATTTGCATCATGAATAGTTGAACCTGCAACAACTTTTATTCTTAATTCATTTCTGTAACGTCAAAGAAAACAGAAACCTGCACTAGGCCTTCGTATTTAGAATAGATCTCAATAATAATGCATGCACTAATCAAAACATGGATGTATTGTAAGGACTCAATAATAATTCATATTCTATCTGTTCTTACAGAGAAGGTGACGGAGATCAAAACCAACATCTTTGTCACGAGCTTCGGTCCGGTCTCTGACACTGAAATGGTAAGAAGCTCCTTTTATTAAGTCGTATTCTCAACTTAAACTAATTATTTTATTTAAAATCCAGACGTAATGCTGTTTGTTTGACCTGAACTTATTAAAACAAGAACTCAGATAAAAAAACTCAAATCAGTATATTAATTTCTTTTGAATAAACCCAATTCACAAAGACTTGTCTCTTATGATTAAATTAAATGGGTTAGGGTTATTCTGGGCTAAAATCACCAGTATTTCCTTAATGCTAATTCTGATTGCAAAGTACATTTGATTAGATCGTCTACTGTGCACTGTGCTGAGATGAGGTTGATCTAACCTTGAAAAGTGAAGCGATGTGGTTCCTCCAAAAAAATAATATAGAATATTATTTAGAGAATATCCTGTTTTTTTTCTCGTAAAGTTTTTATCTTTATAGTAAATTTACAACTTTCATGTCAGAGAATATCCTAGTTTTTTTCTTGTAAATTTTACAGCTTTTTCTCGTTACTTTACAACTGCAATCTCTAGTTTTTTTCTTCGAATATTACCCCCGTCACCCGACTACATTATTGTTTTTTTTTTTCGTTTTACCTACAGTGGCCCTAGTACGTCTGTCGTGGTTGAGCTAATCGATTAAAGTGTGTTTAAATTGTAACGTGTCGATACTGTGATTCGTCCTTTAGGAATACACTATTGACGTGTTCTTCCGTCAGAGCTGGAAAGATGAAAGACTTTGCTTCAAAGGCCCGATGGAGATGCTTCCTCTGAATAATCTCCTGGCCAGTAACATCTGGACTCCGGACACCTTCTTCCTCAATGGGAAGAAATCCATCGCTCATAACATGACGACACCGAACAAGCTGCTGCGGCTGAAAGACGACGGGACGCTGCTCTACACCATGAGGTAAGCCCTCCGCCTTTCATCGTGATCCTCCACCAATAACTATACTACAGGAACATCGTCTATTCATCTCCAACACTTCACACGTGGTAGACGTGATTTAAATGATGTGTTACAGCTGCTATGGACAGGTGTAAAGTCATTTAAAGGGCCAGTGTGAATCATTTCAGGATCTTTTTTTAGCAGAAATGGAATATAATATTCATAAAAATAGGCTTTTTTCACAGTTTTAAGAACCCCTATTTTTATTGTGTCCACAACGCAAGTACTAGGAATGATAGTAGCACTTAGACTGCATTTTGAGGGCCGTTTTTAGCTCAAGTAGCACAATGGCTCACCCAGGAGCACGAAGGCTAACCCAGTAACGTTAGGACAAAAGCTAACCCAGTAGCACAAAGGCTAACCCAGGAGCACGAAGGCTAACCCAGTAACGTTAGGACAAAAGCTAACCCAGTAGCACAAAGCCTAACCCAGGAGCACAAAGTCTAACCAAGTCACGTTAGGACAAAAGCTAACCCAGTAGCACAAAGCCTAACCCAGTAGCACAAAGCCTAACCCAGTAGCACAAAGGCTAACCAAGTCACGTTAGCACAAAGCCTAACCCAGTAGCACAAAGCCTAACCCAGTAGCACAAAGGCTAACCAAGTCACGTTAGCACAAAGCCTAACCCAGTAGCACAAAGGCTAACCCAGGAGCACAAAGCCTAACCCAGTAGCACAAAGACTAACCAAGTCACGTTAGCACAAAAGCTAACCCAGTAGCACAATGACTAACCCAGTAGCATAAAGACTAACCCAGTAGCAAAAAAAGACTAACCCAGTAGCACAAAGGCTAACCCAGTAGCACAAAGGCTAACCCAGTAGCACAAAGGCTAACCCAGTAGCACAAAGACTAACCCAGTGGCAGAAAGGTTAACCCAATGGCACAAAGGCTAACCCAGTGGTACAAAGACTAACCCAGTGGCAGAAAGGCTAACACAGTAACATAAAGACGAACCCAGTAGCACAAAGGCTAACCCAGTGGCACAAAGACTAACCAATTGAGCCAAATAACCCGATTCACACAGAAATCACAACAGGTACCTTCATATCTGGTATTTTAATTGTGTTTATGTGTCTGTGGCATTTAACATAGTTGTTTATTTTATTTAGTGTTGTATTACTATAAAAAAAGCTAAGAGAGCTGGTGGAACATAGCAAAGTCGCTGCTTGCAGCTTAAGATGTGAAGGAGAAGCAGATTTGTTCTTTAATGTATATCACCTGAAACTAAGAATCGTTGTGTTTCCAAAAGCTCAGAATGAGCGTTTCATATCTACACCACATCCCTTCAGCAGCTGACTAGTAGTTTGTTTTCTCATTAAAGCAAACTAATATACTGTATGCTGCTGTAATCCTGTAAATGTCCCTGCTGCGGGACTAATAAAGGATTATCTTATTTTATCTTATCTAATCTTTATTATTGCCACTTATCTATGCTTTTTGACAGCATCACATTAAGGTCCAGATAATGTACCCTAGATGTCCAAACTGTAGACAGAGACTAGAACATTTTGCAAGACATTTTGACAGTGTGGCTGCTACTGCCCGAAGACCTCGCAATATATACACACACGCCAATATTACTGGTAGTATCATTGAGGTGCAATTGAGATATCGCTTCTCTCATTTCTGCATTTTAGATTCATACTCTTGGATCGAATCTTGTATTTGTGACGGACAGTCTTGAACTTGAGAGCAGCTGTTGCTTCATAGAAACACATAGGTCACACACACGCTGCGTAAGGCAAAAAATATATTATTATCAACAGAGAGGTTTAAAATGTGACCTTGAGGGCACTTAGAGATGTGGAGCTCGCTCCTCTCTGGTCTGTATCTGAGGTGACATGCACACATGCACTCCGTACCAAACCATGAGTCCAATCAACAACATATGAGTACCACGAGAGAGATACGACTCTGCCCAACGCCTAGATGTGGTTTTTATGTTTGTGGGGTCAAAAATCTTCTTCACCATCTCCTTCTTCCTTTCCTTCTTTTGCTGACCTTCACCGTCAGTTCGCATGCCGATGTGTCCTTGAGCAAGACACTCCCGTAGCTGTGCCTATGGTGTATGAATGTGAATAGTCTGATGGCAGGTGTCTGCCATCAGTGTGTGAATGAGTGAATGATGACAAGTAGTGTGAAAATGCTAAAAAATGAAAAGTGATGGTGACGATAAAGAAGTAGTACTGGTATCTGTTTAAGTTGAAGTGGTTTTAACAAACTGAAGCTGATCAATAAAATGATCAATGTTACGTCATAAAAGAAGTTCCAAATGGTATTTTAGGTGAACGATAGAGCTGGTTCTGTAGTAAACGATGATATCCTTCAGTAATAACCATAGACGGGCTTATGGTTATTTATAATAACACTTAAAATGCAAAGTGTCTCTCTGAGTAACTGCAGGTAGTCGAGGCTTTAAGCATGTGGAGAAATCACACACATGAGATTAAAAACACTGGAGTAATACTTCCTGTCTGAACGGGCTCAAGTTCAGGACCATTTACTATATAATACATAATTAACAAGATAATAAAAGTAAATGAAATGTAAGTGAATTATGTAGAGCAGCTTCTATCCAAAATGAAAGTCAAAACTATTGAGAAGCATTCAGAGAATATATATATATATATATACAGTATATATATATAGGTAAATATATGATTTCAAGTTTCAAGTTCTCAGTAATTTCCTAGAACAGCTGATCTCTGTAGTTTTCATCAACAAACAAGAGGGTTTTTGAGGGACTATTTTCAGCGGCGGATGAATCCACATTTGGTGCTCTAGTGAGTGTTCGTATGAGGGATTGGATCCAAATAAACAGTGTGATGATGATGATGATGGTGATGATGAACAACAGTGAGGATCACTGATGTGTTTTAATAATTAAACAATAACTAAATACTTACAACAGATAAATGCCTCCTACTCAGGTATTTATCCCTTGAGCCTCACTACGAGTATTTTGGGTGTTTTTGAGGTGCGAGCGCTGCAGGGCCAGCAGTAATTACGTATACGGCGTCTCTACGTCACTCCTCCTCAGTCCAGATAAGGTCACTTCCTGTTCACTGGTTGCGGAAAAAACAAAATGGCGACGGCGAAATCACTGAACTCGATGCTTCAAAACGTCCACAAATCAACGAGAGACGTCACCACGACGTCGTCCACGTCTTATTTACTGTCAACAGATAATTGATTGTTTTTAGTGTTTCTGGTTTTGTTGGGTCTGCTGATATATTGCTTTGCTTTGTAAACTCTGTTTTTAAAGGTACTTCATAAATACAGTTATTATTATTATTATAAGATTCTTTGAAAAAGTTAAATTATAGTCAGTCTTTACTGTAGTTGTAATAAAGGAGGTAACAGGAGTAAAACAGTGTAAGGTACCTTGTGTATTAGTATTATGGTATGTAGACTATATGATAATGTAGTTTATCACCACCATGCTGATGATCTGTGTGGCCAGCAGAGGGCAGCATCACATCACACACAGAGCTTCACTGGCCCTCTGCAGAGTTCAGACATTAAGGGGCCGTCCAGAGTTTTCAACATTTTCATGGTCGTACAAAGCGTACGACGGGGAGGGGGGGGTCTGGAAAAGTAGTACTCTTTGTACTACTGTGAAAATGTTGATAACTTTGGAAGACCCCTAACTCACCAGGTTTGTTTTATTGCTGCTCCACAGACAGGTGGCAGCCAATGAAGACAGAGCAGGGTTCTCATTGGTTAAACACAACCTAAATGAAACAAGTGATGATGTCTCATGACTTCTTTCCTCCAGACTGACGATCTCAGCAGAGTGTCCCATGCAGCTGGAGGACTTCCCCATGGACGCCCACGCTTGTCCCCTCAAATTTGGAAGCTGTGAGTAAACACGTCCTTCAAGCAGATGAGATAAATACGGCTTTAAATGAGGCAGGAAGAGAGGAAATGTTCACGAGGATACATCCACACGGATACCTTTCTATTTTAAACCGTCCAAACAAGAGTTTCAATAAACTCCGTCTGTAGGCTACTAACACACCTGGAAACGAATATCACATGACTGTTCATGAACACTGGTCATGTGTCATCTACTAAACAGGAAGTAGATTAGTTGCTTATAGTTACAGAAAATACGACAGAGTATTATTGTACTCTTTATTCTCTCTCTCTCTCTCTCTCCCTCTTTATTCTCTCTCTCTCTCTCTCTCTCTTTATCTCTCTCTCTCTCTCTTTATCTCTCTCTCTCTCTCTCTCTCGCTCTCTCTCTCTCTCTCTTTATCGCTCTCTCTCTCTTTATCTCTCTCTCTCTCACATCAAATTAACTTTAAAATGAACACTTATAATCAAAGTTTACTAGATTATGAGTCAATACATGTGGTAGACACGTCTCTCACTCGTTTCCTCTCTGTTTCGTTGTCAGAGAGCATTTAGAGTGCTTTTGTTTCTTTACAGTTTCTGTGTGAACTTCACAATAGTTCATTAATAAGAAAAGAATCGTCGTCCTCAAAGCCTGAAAACGTGACTTCAGACGTCTGAATTTAACAGATTCAGATGCCAAATTTAACTGCATTTTCCAACAGACTTGAAATACAGGCGATCACTGGTACATGGCTTCATATCTCAGTTATCCATGTGTGTGTGTGTGTGTGTGTGTGGGGGGGGGGGGGAGGTTGACAGCCCGTGTCCCTCAGGTGCAAAGCTTTATTGTTGTGGCGGCGGTGCAGGAAATAAGACCGACACACCGCTCCTGATTAAACCATTAATCATCATGTCGGAGCTGCTCTCCTGCCTCGGCTGCATTTAATAGGGAATATATGCCCCCCCCCCCCCACACACACACACACCAAACCTACATCTACCACCAAGGTAACCTTTAAACATCTCACACCTTGCTCATGCACAGTTAAACCAGACGTGTGTCCAGGCTTCCTAAGCTAGTTGAAGGCCTCACATCGCCGCGTCGCTACATGAATATCTGGGGATCTCCTGTCGTGTCGGTTTAAGATTAACATTTGAGGTCTTTCCCCGCTCGCTGATGTAAGGAGAGTAATCTCACCGTGTGCTGTCGGCTGGCTGTCGTTAAGCCCCTCCCACGCCCGCTGTGGTCACCTCAACCCCCCAGCTGACACCAGGACGGGATAATCAGAGAACTAACTGAGCCCACGTTGGCCCGTGTGCCTTCTGATGTAGATTAACTAATCAAAACCGGCTTGATTTAATTAAACAAGGTTTAAATACAGGTTTAAATATCTATTTTATATTCATGTGAAAACATCTCCTTCAAACTACTGAATTTATTCAAGTTTATCACCAAAACTACATTTTACAGATGACATGTGAACACATCATGATAACGTTATAATGTACCTTCAGCCAGTACTCATGTTCACTGAGCAGAGCCTGAAGGCATCATAATGTAACTGAAGTGAACCTCCGTTGGTTAGCCGTTAGCGGTGCTGCTAACGTTACTAGCTCTCCTCCTGTTGGTTTAAACCAGTGGTTCTCAAACTTTTTCATGTTCATGCCCCACCGCCCCAACTAAATTGTAACTAAATGGTCCATGTTGAACTTTTATTGAAATAACAACATTTTGTGACTCCTCCATCTGTGCTTTTTCAAATAATAGAATAAAGAAAATTGCAATCACTATCAAGTAAACTCCATCAGACAAAAACAAATACAATGTGCAATCACTTTGTTAGAACAATGCAAATAAAGTTCTATCTGTGCAAAAAATAACTAATATTTGGCAAAAAATAGCTTATTGTGGCTGAAATTAACCTGTTTTACACTGAATATCTTTTCAAGATAATAACAATAAACTGCAACCTGTGAAAAACTAAACAAAACAAGTTCAAATATTTGGCAATAAAGAGTTTTACTGAGTTTTACACTGCATATCTTTTCAAAACAACAATAACGTGCAACCTGTGCAAAAGTAAACAAAAGTAGTGCAGATATGTGTGAGCCACGTTGTATCAGTATTAGTGGCTGCAATGAGCTGCTTTTCACTACAAATCTTTTTAAAACGGGGTTGCAGACTTGATACGTCCACTCTCACTTCATGCTCAATATTGAGCTTAGATCTGTATTTAGTTTTGAGAGGCAACAGCAGAAAAGCCGATCTCACAGAGGTAGGATGTGGTGAAGGGAAGCAGAATGCCCACAGCCCTCTGTCCGATGAGTGGATGCTCCCTCTCCACACCAAGCCAGAACTCACTCAGTGTTTGAGCTGTAAACCTCAGCCTCCGGGTAGAGTCGGACGTCATCTCGATAATGTCTCTTCATTAAGCTCACTAAGCTACACGTGTGAGTCTCCAAGGATCTTTGCCGTCGCGCATGAGTAACCTGTTAATGGCGTAACGTAAACATTTACACCAAAGTACAGGCATTTCGCCCTGTATTTATGAATGACTTAGTTTTATGTCCGTGTACTTTGTATTTTTGTAATATGTGAAGTTCTCAATAAAGTTCTTGAAATAAAAAATGGCTGCATTTCCCCCTGCGCCCCACCTGTAATACCACTGCGCCCCACAGTTTGAGAAATACTGCCTTAAACACTGATTGGTTGTTTACAATGAAACATTATCAGAGATCAGAGACTAGAAACACATGTTCTACTGAGTCAGTACAACTTTATTTACACTGTGATGGTTAACGTTAAAACTTTATTTACACTCTGATGGTTAACGTTAAAACTTTATTTACACTCTGATGGTTAACGGTAAACTGGGCCAATAATCTTTGAGGAGAATCCGTCCAACGGTTCGTTACACAACTACAAACGAGCATGAATTCATATTTTCTTTTGCTAATTTTCTGGAAATTTGCTTAAAGTTTGTTTTACATTTGGTTTGAAACCTGAATTAATTTAGTCACAAAACCAAAAACCACCCAAGACTTTAATAAGCTTAAAACTATACATTTGATTGCTAATAGATAAATTAACAAATAAATGTAAATATCTAAAAAAAGCTCACAAAGTAATTCAGCCAAAACAGAAGGATTGATATAATATATTTCACTTGTTCACATGTTGTCATTATCATATATTATATATATATATGATATTATATTATATATAATATCATATATATATATATATATTATATTTATTAGAGAAGAATAGAGAGTATTATCTCTTAGGACTAACTGCTCCGTATCAAACAGAAACTATCGGACGCTCACTAAGAATAAGAAGAACTACATGAAAAAGATTTTTTTAAACCTACATGTGAGTTTATAAAGTGTAAAAGTGGTGGTGCAGTATTTCCTCCATTAACCCTCACTAATCCTCTGAGCTAATGGACAGCACTCACCACGAGCTGGAGGCTCTCAGAGCTCCAGTAGACCTCTGTTAATCACCTCTCATGTGGGTCTCCTTTTACCGTACCAACAGTTCTATGTGGTCCGGCTCGACATCCTCTTAATGTGACTCATTAAGAGACCTTTCAAAGGGTTTATGGTCTCAGTTATCTTTTATTTCCCTCAGTCGCATTTCAATGTTTGTTTCTCTGGGTTGATATGTTGAAATCTGACACCATCAGTTGTTCTTTATAGACGTTGATATCTCCAGACGGCCTCCACCGATCTTATACGAAGTTTATATATCAAGAGACACACAAGCTCAAAACTCAACACAAGTTTGGACAAACTCTAAAGAACAGCAACAGGAGTTCTGGTGAAACATTTTCTAAATCTGATTTAAATGTTTTTCTCTCCGGTATTTGTGACATAAGAACAGGTACAAATAAAAGGTCAATATTTTAAGTGTTTGTTGTTTTGGTCACAGGAGGCTGAAGTTCAAACAATATATTACGTCATGAAATTTGGAATCACTTACACTTTAATGACGTCAAAGAGCTGTCCGCCATCATCTGTAATGAACGTCTTTGTCACTACTGCATTGCATTGTGGGATATATGTATGCCGGTGTAGTGTCTAGTGTTTGCATTCTGTAATATTTCACCAGAAATAGTTTTCAATTCGTGTACTCTTGGTTTCCTGCTTGGGTTTCGGACATGATAAGAACCTCCCATACATTTCCTTTAGACGATGGAGGTCACAGCAGAGCTACATGTGTACCATCCACAAACCTTTCAGTACGCAATTACATTTACATCAACACAAATGTTTGGTATCTTTGAGCTGGGAAATTCATCATCAACAGCAGCATTCATAAAACACAGAGTAATATCACCGGAATGAGATTTGTAATGTGTGACGTCTCAACTAACGAGGCTGGAGAACACATTTAAAGAACTTTTTAAAATGATAAATTAAGTGGAGTTACTGAATGTAAATAATACAGGAAAAAAAGAACGTGAGCAGAATAAATATACTGTTTATAGTTCAAAGTTAGTGTGATGATGTCATATCTATTTTTAAAGGTTGAGCTGTTAAAAATTATTTAAAAAGTGTTAAAGATAATGTTGATCATGTGGACAAACCAGCAAGAGTTCTCTAGTTCAAATGTGGACAAAATCATTCAGAAAATAAACGGATAAACAAGAAGAAATAAGAGATTCAACCGCTCACGTAACGCGGTTCTACAAAGACATATTTGAGACAATGCAGTGTGTCTGTGAGACGATAATCCTCAGTCTGGTGGACTGGGGTCGATCTAAATTGCTGTCTTCTAACACCACAGTTGTTGGATTAATGCTGTTAGATTGGACACTGAACTACAGATTTAGAGCGTCTACATTATGTATGTTTGAACGAGAGAAAGAGAGCTGTTTGCATTTTGCAGAACTTGTTTTGAAGATGAACTTCTGTATGAATGACATGATTTGTGTGTTTAAAAATCAGCAAATCAACGAGGGAAACAGAATCAGAAGCTCCACAAGCATCTTTAAAACAAGCAACTACAATTCAAACGTGTGCCAACATTCACACCCAACATCTGTAACATCTGCGTATTGTGAAACGCTCAAAGTGATTACATCAGATCCAAACAGTGACACCCAGTTAATCTGTGTAAAGAAGCAAAGTGGGTGAAAGGTCAACAGTCGCCGCTTGTCTTAGCTGGTAGCGTCTTAAGGTGGTAGTTACACTTCCATCATTCTCGGACGCATTAACAGTCTAAGTGTCCGCTCCGGGATCAGATCTGACCCTCATGGGGGATCCGATCAGACCACATGCCGAGTTCACACTGAGTTCAGATCTCCATCATCTTCCTCCCACACAGAGAGGAGAGCTGAGTCCTTTAAGTTACTGATGACGAAAACACAACATTCCCTGATTCTGCTGCTTCATAACAAAAGCTTTTAAATAACCAGGGACTTTTATTGTGAAGAATTTTTTTAGGAACAATGTGTTTCTCACCAAATTAGCGGCGCTTTGTTAGCGGCTACTCCTCAATAAAACAAGTTACTAAATCTGCAGAAGGAAGAGTAAGCAGCAGAAATAACCAGGGACTTTTATTGTGAAAACGTTTACAGGAAATTAAATGTGTTTATCCATAATGTTACATCCTTTGAGCACAAAATACATCCGATATCCGAGACACGATTGTGTTCACTCCTACTAGAGAATCTAGCAATAAGAGATGTTACTGTAAGATTTTAAATTCTAGTTTTAGGAAATGTGTCTCAGCATAAATAACCAGTGGCGGGCCGTGCATTTTATACCTGGGCCTTCAGTGCTGTCCTGCAGCTGAAACACCACCTAATAACCTCATGATGGCACCAAAATTGTGGGAAATATAATGTTTTCGGTGGACTGCGCTCACGTAGGAGACATCGGGCTGTGACCTCTCAACCCGGAACAAAAAAAACACAACAAAAAACAGCTGATGCCCCGCACTTCTGAGAAGCTATGCTAAACTAGCTTAACAAACAATAACTCCGCGCATGACGGTATGCTTCGTAATTAACGGACAATGCATATAGTCCAAATCTATATAATTAACACAATGACAACAACAAACTCACAAGAACCAGTCACACATATTCATATGACAACAGAGCAACAAATCAATCCAGCAACACTGCAGCGGAACACACATTCTGCTACACACTCGAGGGCCATTCAGATATTAGATGTAAAAAAACAAACGCAGTTGACTTACCAAATGCTGATCACTTAAAGACAAACTCCATCCTCCTTTCTTTGTTGACAAAGAGTTTAATCCCACGGTTAAATCCCAACTCACAAATCCGTTTCTCCTCCTTCAGCCATTGAGTGTTAAAAAAACAAAGCTAGGTAAAAATAATAATAATCTACACCAAGCAAAATGCAAAAAATTTCATAATTTCTTCCATATCTTTGAATTTTAACTCTTACTACTCAGACTAAGCCTCTGATGGCTATTTTAAGTTTCGTTTTCCAATAGTCACGTACTCGCCCACTGACCAATCACAGCACACGCTGCACCTCACTGCAGAGCTGCACCTGGAAACTGACCTGCCCGTAATGACATACTTGCAGGCTCTGACACGTCAAAGAATACGCCCAAGATGTCAAACTAAAGATCTGATTGGTTGAACAATCAACAATATCGTCCCCATTCACTTAAACTGCACATGGATTCACTTGTGAGTCTGCAGGCCTCGGGCCTCTCTTCTTACCTAGAGACACAGAGGTGAAATCTGATTGGATAAAAGCTCTACTTAAAACAAGCTGCACTGGAAGCAGAGCAACTGATGAAGACAGTAGCTGTGCAATGAGAAAATAAGATAATGGGAAAAATATTTTTATAAATTATAATACATGTAGTGTATTTAAGAAAAAGTATTAAATTATAAAATAGCTATAACTTTGTGATTCTGTTTAGGCCAGCAGAGACGGCTTTGAAGGCCCTGATGGCCCACCACTGTAAATAACACACCTCCATATACATTGATCAACATCATGGCTCTACTTTCTGTCTGCCACCAATCTCTGACTGTAAACTAGTAATTAAAAAGTATTGACACCGTGTCACAAAACATAATATCACCATACTCAAGTGTATCTATATTTCCGTACACCCCCTGTATAAGTAACATCCTTGTATTGCAATTTTGCACAAAAGGGGCGATGTAAATAAATAAAGTTTAAGTTTATACGCTGTGTTGACACAACTTACAAACACTTCCTGTAGTTTATTTTGTCTTTCAATCCCATGAAAAGACCAAAACCAACAAGAAGGGATCCCGCAGTAGAGTCCAGATCTCCTCCAGGTTTGTTTGCAACGACCGCTATTTATTGTGTGATGAATGAAGAAAAACCACAACTGGTTATATCAATGTCTATGAAGTCAGCATGATCCTCGTGGCAGTGATAACAATAAATCTATCCTGCAGCCAAAACCCTGAAACAGAATATACCAAAGAACCACAATAACAACAAAAACATGTTAGTGTCGAAGACTACAGGACGTTAAGGTTACAATCAGTGATGAGTGAACGATGTGAGTTTTTGGATCGATATGATATGAACGTTCATCGGAGCAGCAGCCAAATATGACAAAGTACCTGAAAACATCCCTGAAAACATCCCTAAAAACATAACTCTTACATAACTGTATTCACGTAACATGTCATTCATCAAACTCATCTTTGCTGAGAGAGAAAGTAACAACTAAAGCTGAGAGAGAACAAGAACGTAATGAACCACACACACCTGTCCAGCTTCAGCCGCTGTGTGTGTGCGTGTGTGTGTGTGTGTTAGTGTGTGTCTGCATGTGTGTGTGTGTGTGTGTTTGTGTGTTTGTGCGTGCGTGTGGGTGTGTGTCTGTGCGTGTGGGTGTGTGTTTGTGTGCGTGTGTGTGTGTGTGTGGGTGTGTGTTTGTGCGTGTGTGTGTGTGTGCGTGTGTGTGTGTGTGTATGTGTGTGCACATGCTGCTCAGTGTTTGTGTTGGAAATCAGGAAGTGATTTGGTTTTGATCCACCACATGACATCGGCAGAAGCTTTTATCCAAAGTGACTTTGAATTTTAGCCTCCACACGTCAGGAGCTATTTGGGGATCACACAAATATATATATATATATACATATGTGTGTGTGTGTGTGATTAATGTCTCTTCTATATTTGATGTACCATTTACTGATCTTCTGATCTGGATCAGCATCTTAAATAACCTTAATAATTAAACAGATCAGCTATCTGCTGAAGAATTGAATTCATGATAACGTTAGCAGTAAATATTAATATATCGGTGTTCTTACTCAGTTCATCCTGAAGTGGTCAGTGGTTCCCAACCAACCTTTGTTCCTTAAAACTCCTCCTACTTGTATCTAAGAGCCCCCCCCCCCCACACACACACACACACACATTTTTTATGACGCCATCACCCTAAAAACATTACGAATCCCGGAACAAAATCCTGAAATTGAATAAACTGATTCAACGCATTTCAACAATTGTATTTAATTGTTATTAAATCAACTTTTTACAATAACTCGTCATCTTCGTCAACATAAATGAGTGATGACGTCATGAATGCAGATACAAAATATGATATTTTTTTCAAATCAATCCCTAACTTTTGAGATGCTGGAGCCAGTGAATATGTTTGTCTTTTCAGCTTAAAATAGATTCAGATAATAATTTAATGAATAAAACAAAGTTTTTTTTTTTAAACTGTTTATCAAGAACATTTAATTTGCAACAGATGCAAAAGTGAAGTCCGTCCTTGTGCCCGTGTGGTTTTCATAGATGCATATCCGGTGTCTGAGGTGGTCTACACGTGGACTCAGGGAGCAGCAAAGTCCGTGGTGGTGGCAGAAGAAGGCTCCCGGCTTAATCAATACCATCTCATCGGTCAGACTGCAGGAACGGAGGACATCTACACCAGTCGAGGTACAGTGGAGGAACCACGGATCAGCATTATCACTCTAATATCGTACACTGGAGCATCTATAGTTATGGACCATTTTTAATGCCGACGTCATCATTATGAAATGTTGCTAATAGTCTAAACTATTAGAGAGATGAAGAAATGTGTCCCGCTGTTGGTCTTATTTTCAACCATGCTTTAATGCTACACTGTTTACAGTAAATTATCCAAACTAAGTGTTCACTTATCTGGCGATAGTAATGTGCTTTCCTGCACTGTGACAAGTGTGCGTGGATGAAGCATTTAAGTTGTTAAATTTCACTCTTTCAGCGACTGGCTAGTTAGCTAGCTACCTTGCTCGTTCCACCATGCTTTCATGCTAACGTTACACTGGATACAGAGCATGAGCCCAACAGTGGGACAGCATCAGCTTTAGGTCTACGGCCCCTCAGCCTCACTCCTCTTGGGAGCGCTAGAGACTAGCTAGCTAACTAGCCAGCTCTGGAGATGGACGTGCTAATTAGCTAACTAGCCAGCCATCCTCTCCGGAGCTCCCGTCTGCTCTCCTCCCGGCAAAGCAGTCTGCCAGCGAGGTAGAAGTCGGCTAATATGGTCCAGTTGGCTAATGTTAACTTTCACAAGTGAGCGATTGAACTTATTAATCATTTTTATTTTCTCTGTCAACAAAACTTGCTAGCCAGCGTTAACTAACGTGTTCAGAGAATTATTCTGCCTCTGCCTACTCTCGTCCTATATATCATCATCATTATTAACAGAAAAGACATCTTCACCCAGAATTCATGGCTGCATCTCTCCGTTACCTCACTCAGTTTGTTCCTTATGAAAGCCAAAAGTGCCATTACACACCACTGTTTCCACACAATTTATGTTTAAAACGCAGCTTTTTGTGGCGTTTTTAACCAAAGAGGCACCAAAAACTATTTTTATTTTTTATTTCTCTTATAACCAGACCAAAGCAATGGTGTGTCTGCCATTGTTAGGATGTAGACCTGTGATGTCTTGATTGTTGCCTTCATTGTCTTTGAACATGACCTCCTTTAATCATTGTAGTGTAAATGCATCTGTTGGGTTCTGTCACTGCTAGAGGTGGACACTTGTGTTGTTGTCTTCATTCCCTGACGATGGAGAACTAAACCGTCCTCACAGCAGCTTCATACAGTAGCTTCAGCATGTTAAGCTCCTGCTTCTACCCCCATTATTCAGCTCTGTGTTGTTATTATTACAGTGTGTGCCATCCCAAAAGATGTTGTGACAAGAATATATATATATATATATATATTTTCAAATCAAGCAGGATAGAGAACAATGAATGAATCACAAGGATTTGAGAATGTGCCTCCCACACACAGCCAGCTGTCTCTGAGGCCAAGAGAAGAGAGGAAACAAACAAATAAAAAATCACTCATCCGTGGTCTGAGCCAGCGGGTCTGTAGGGTTAATCCGTACGCAGGCCCGTCAGTTGTGCTTTTACCGAGTGACGTCACAGCTCAGGGATTGGCTGGGAGGCACGTGGGGGGGGGGGGTGAAGGGGTGGGGGGGGTGAGCGGCATCTGCTTAACTGTGTTATGTAAAGAAGTATGATAATAGATGTGTGCAGCTTGTTGCTGGTGCGTTTATGTGTCGCCGTGCGTGGTGCGTTCAGGGTGCCAAGCTGGTTGCTATATTTCTCTGCACCCCCCCCCCCCCCCCCCCCCCCCCCCACTGCTCAGACAGACATGGCCTTAATTAGCATTGCTCCTCCTCCTTAACGAGCTGAGAATAGGTCAGCAAAGCCCTCACACTGGGCCGAGTTCACCTTTGACCTCGCAGGTTAAGCACCAAGAGCATGAACATATAGACGCAGGAGTCTGATGTTGTTGACAGGCCAAAACCTGGTCTCACACACCAGAAGAGGAAGAAAGCTCCACAGATGGTTGTTACTGTCTGCACTCACCAGTCGACCAGCATGGCCGCGTTGTTCTCCGCTATGAACGGCAGCTCCCCGCCGACGCTCCAAAAGCCAAACAGTAAAATCCAACACAACCGCATTTTTTCGGACATTTCCATCCAGGTCCAGGTGGAACCAGCAGGAGGGTTCAGATCAGAGCCGGGTCGGCCCAGTCGTGCCCCCACAGAGCGGGGCTGCAGGCCGGTGGTCCTCGGAGTGAAGGCAGCACAGGTGTCCCCTTCTTTACGGACATGATGCTCGTCGCCGGTCCAAAACTTTCTCTCTCTCCCCCCCACCCCCCTCACCGGGTCCTCTCAACCCCCCTCTGCCTCAGTCATCTGTGCTCCTGCTTGTAATCACCGCGGATCCAAGGTCTGTTTTCAGGATGTATGGCCCCCCAACCAAGAGAGTCGTGAACGGGACGGACTGTCTGTCCCCTCTCACACTCAGAGAGAGAGAGAGAGGGAGGGGGAGGGGGAGGGAGGGAGAGAGAGATATACAGGATGCAGATTGTGACGAGGGATTAGTGGGACAGAAAAATCCGATTTTGCCAGCAGAAAGCAGCCGTCATCTGTGGATTTTCTATAGTTTATCAGACTCAGTGATCTTCAGCTGATTAACAGGACGAGATGATTTCCTTCAAGTTCAATTACTACACACTGATTAAAGGGAAATGATCACAACACACCTCAGAAACAGAGTTCACACGAGAGAAAGCTGCAAATAAAAAAATGAAAGATTAGTATTATTATTAGTATTGTTTAGTATTAAACAATAGCATTATTTAGTATTGTTTTTTTTAATTTGTATTCCAGATAAACTACATTTTACTAAATTCTAAGTCTTGTGTTCTACGATATGTCTCAGTTCTACTCACCTCCAATCACTCTCTTTTGTGTTTTCCGTTAGTAAAGGTTGTGTCTAGTACCTGAATCCTCATATCTATCTATCTCCATATCGGTCATTTCATACCTAGTTAACCTATAAATCCCAATATTGCATGTTTTCTGGTAATTCAATCAATCAACAGTCTACATTAAATAACCACAGTTTAGAACTTTTCTGATAAATGTGCATTCGTCATGTGCTTGTGCTCAGAAAACAAGGCACATAGAAATAATAAGTAATAATAGTTTAGTGAATACCCACACATGCATACACACATGTACACACAAAATAATATGAGTAAGAGTGAGAAAAAATAAATAAACAATATTTATACATAATAACATTTAAATAAAGTAAAATAGAATTAAATACATAAATAAATATAAATAATGAAAGAAACAGTTATAATCAGTTTAGACGATACAATTGTGTATCACGTTATCTCAATATGTGATTCCATTACGTTGTAATTCCACTAAAAACTATAAATGATCATTCTGAATCATCAGCTCGACTACCTCGATGCAAATGGTCAGGTTTGTTGTTTTAATAGATCATAACAGCACGTTTATATTCCAGTGGATAAAACTCTTTTTTATTGTCAATAATCCCATGAAAAGATCAAAACCAATAATACTTCCTCTTCCCCTCACCTGTCTGTGGATATTTATTAATTTAAAAAGGATTATTGCACATTCTGTGCTCTAGTGAGGACGGTGACCCTGAGACTGACTCCAAATAAACAGTGATGGTGTGTTCATGGTGATGATGGTGATGATGAAGATGAAGATGAAGATGAAGATGATGATGATGATGGTGATGATGATGGTGATGAAGATGATGGTGATGAAGATGATGGTGATGGTGATGATGATGATGATGATGATGATGATGATGATGATGATGATGATGATGATGATGATGATGATGACGGTGATGATGATGATGAAGGTGATGGTGATGGTGATGATGATGAAGATGATTGTGATGATGAAGATAATGAAGATGATGGTGATGATGATGATGATGATGATGAAGAGGATGGTGATGATGAAGATAATGATGATGATGGTGATGAAGATGATGATGGTGATGGTGATGGTGATGGTGATGGTGATGGTGAAGGTGATGGTGATGGTGATGGTGATGGTGATGGTGATGGTGATGGTGATGATGATGAAGATGATGGTGATGGTGATGGTGATGGTGATGATGATGGTGATGATGAAGATGATGAAGATGATGATGATGAAAAAGGTGATGGTGATGGTGAAGATGATGGTGATGATGAAGATGATGGTGATGATGAAGATGATGGTGATGGTGATGGTGATGGTGATGGTGATGATGATGGTGATGAAGATGATGGTGATGGTGATGATGAAGATGGTGATGATGAAGATGATGATGGTGGAGTCTATTAATAAATGTTCATTCTCACTGTCTCCAGGTCAGATCTGTCTTTCCCTCTGGACACAAACTCACTAACATGAGTCTTTTGTCTTCGGTGATGAAGATTACAATCATCATCACTCAGTGATAAGTGACTCTGCGATGGTCACTTTATTTATATTAATTTATTTTATTTTGTATGGCCTAAAATCACAAATCACCAGCTCTGATTGCCAGTGATGGAAACATGGAAACTGAGAGGACACGATAATGTTATGTGACGCACGCTGAAGTGAAAATATAATCAATTAAATCAACAGAGATTTGGACAATTATTATAGTTTATTATAGAATTATTGTTCTCTCCTCAAAGCCACCAGACTCCAGTCAGAAAACTCTCAGAACGTAAAACTCACGTCATTCAAAGTGGACAGAAACAAAATAAAACTCATCAAAAGCGTCTGTTAGTCTCTCCACTGTTCCAACAACCAGAGAGACTGAATGAGTAACAGAAATAAAGAAGAAGTAATCACGTTAACGTTTTCACCGTTTAATAACCCCGTTTTCAAATGTAACTGCTGACAGTGAGAAAGGAGTCTATTGCCTGATTAAAGCAGGTTTTCCTATGGTTAAACAAACTGCATATACGTGCTAATTTTATATTTAAATAGTTAATATACAAATAAGTAGTCTTCTGTTGAGCTCCAGCACCTTCTACATCCCAAACCGTTCCCTTCAGTGTCTTGGTTATCCAGTAGATTACATCTCCTCCTTTGTCTACAGGTCAATACACCGTGATGATGGCTCACTTCTACCTGAAGAGGAAGATCGGCTACTTTGTCATCCAGACCTACATGCCTTGCTTCATGACCGTCATCCTGTCGCAGGTTTCCTTTTGGCTCAACCGGGAGTCGGTGCCGGCACGTACTGTCTTTGGTGAGTCACATTGCAAATGAAACATTTTTCACTTTACTAGTACAGTCATAAGTCTGTCTTCTGTACAGGAGGCAACCTCTGTTTCTTTAAAGTTCTTCAAAGCTTCAAGTGTTAAAGCTGCATTCTCTCTAGTGTCCACCAGGGGGCGACTCCTCTGGTTGTATAGAAGTCTATGAGAAAATGACTCTACTTCTCTCTTGATTTATTACCTCAGTAAACATTGTAAACATGAGTTTATGGTCTCAATCTCTAGTTTCAAGTCTTCTTCAATACAGCATGATGACCGGGTGTTGCTGCTGCAGGATTTGTCTCTGATGCTCTGAAATGTGACCTCCTTTTACTGCGACTTAATCTGTCAGAGTGAAAACCAAAATAGTGTGTCTGGTTGGTAAAAACAAGTGACACAGTTTTCTGCTCCACCAGGTGTGACCACCGTGCTCACCATGACCACCCTCAGCATCAGTGCTCGAAACTCGCTGCCTAAAGTGGCCTACGCCACCGCCATGGACTGGTTCATCGCTGTGTGCTACGCCTTCGTCTTCTCCGCGCTCATCGAGTTCGCCACCGTCAACTACTTCACCAAGAGGAGCTGGGCCTGGGATGGAAAGAAGGCGATGGAAGCCCAACAGCCCAAGGTGTGTGCTGTGTGTGAGGACCCAGAACCTGGCTGACTGGCGTTGTGGGGACCAAACTGTTAAACAGTTTATCCTGGGACTGAGACTTGGAGTCCCTAAAATGATAATGTTAAATATTGTTAAATATGTCTGTTTGTGTGAATGTTTGGCTGTCATTTTCTCATATTGTTGTGTTTTTCTATTCAGCAGTCTCAGTAATGTCCTTTTGTTGGTAATCTGAGAAAAAGGATAAACTTGCAAAGTACAGATCTATGCCTTAGTACAGATCTATGCCTTAGTACAGATCTATGCCTTAGTACAGATCTATGCCTTAGTACAGATCTATGCCTTAGTACAGATCTATGCCTTAGTACAGATCTATGCCTTAGTACAGATCTATGCCGTAGTACAGATCTATGCCTTAGTACAGATCTATGCCTTGTTGTTGTTGGAAGTATTTTATTTGGAGAAGAAGCTGCCACTTGTAGTCTCAATGAGGACTGTATGCTGGAATGGGAAACATGACGAATGCAAGTGTCCTCTAGTATAAAATAAAATAAAATAAAATAAAATAAAATAAAATAAAATAAAATAAAATAAAATAAAATAAAATAAAATAAAATAAAATAAAATAAAATAAAATAAAATAAAATAAAATAAAATAAAATAAAATAAAATAAAATAAAATAAAATAAAATAAAATAAAATAAAATAAAATAAAATAAAATAAAATAAAATAAAATAAAATAAAATAAAATAAAATAAAATAAAATAAAATAAAATAAAATAAAATAAAATAAAATAAAATAAAATAAAATAAAATAAAATAAAATAAAATAAAATAAAATAAAATAAAATAAAATAAAATAAAATAAAATAAAATAAAATAAAATAAAATAAAATAAAATAAAATAAAATAAAATAAAATAAAATAAAATAAAATAAAATAAAATAAAATAAAATAAAATAAAATGAAATGTTATGTTAAGTTAAGTTAAGTTAAGTTAAGTTAAGTTAAGTTAAGTTAAGTTAAATTAAATAGAAATTAAATTGAATTAAATTAAATTAAATTAAATTAAATATAGACATTTAAGTAGGATTCCACAGCCATAGTAGACAAAAGCTAAATTTATGATCATTTATGTAGAATTGGCCTATTTAGTTTAATCTCTAGACATGTAAATAGTTAGTGCAGTGATTACGTCATTTTCTTGAGCCAGCTTCACTACAGCGAGTATAAACTAAGCTTTAGAAAGAAACAACTTACAAACTCAGTCACACAGGCTTACACAAACAACCGTGGTCACACACAGAACAGAAAATATAATATTTCTCCTGAAATTTACTGTTTTCCAGCTTGTTACATTACGAGTTAACGTCACAGCAGCTCTTAAAACACTTCTGTGGGTTCAGGCTTTTCTTTTTTTCTCGACTCTATTCATTCTCTCTTCTTTGTGGAAATGGAGGAAAGGAGTCACACATGATAACAAAGTAAGAGATGAATCGGTGGATCAATGAATTCAGAGTTCAGTTGTCCAGTGTTGTGGCACAGTGCCGGTTCATTACTGCCCAAGGACATCGATCCACACTTTCAACCTCCACTGGCCGTCTTTCATTCTTCTCTTTGTGTTGTTGTGTATGTATGTGGCTGTGTTGTTAACTACCTGTTTCATTATCTTCGATGAATGTGCAGCAGAATTGTGTGTTGGCTCAATCAATGCGTTTCTTTCTCCCACAGAAGAAGGACCCTTTGGCTCTGTCTAAAAAGCCAAACAACACCTGTTTGTCCGGTGTGAATTACACGACCAACCTCACAAAGGACGCGTCCATCTCCACCATTTCCAACAGCACGGCTGTTCTGCTCAAACCCTCTGAAACCAAGGCCCCGGACCCCAAAAAGACTTACAACAGTGTGAGCAAGATCGACAAGATGTCCAGAATCGTGTTCCCGGTGCTGTTTGGGACCTTCAACCTGGTGTACTGGGCCACGTATCTCAATAGGGAACCAGTGATCAAAGGAGCCGTTTAAGCTCTGCGATCCCCCTGACAACCACTTCAGGATTTCATAACTGGAACGCAAACAAAATCAACGCCACTTAGTCCTTGTATCATAGAATCCCCTTTACGCCTGGCATTAAAATGCGGTTTGGGTGATCGGATTGCAATCGGATAGAGCTCGACCTCTTGAAAGTACAGGTGTGAATGCACCCAACACGCATTGAGGACGGATTGTGATCTGATCGACCACCTATTTAACCACACTGAACACGTGTGTAAACGCGACTGCGTTTTCAATCCACATACCACATTCATGTGGGCGCAAACACGTAATCTTGCAGGACTTGAACGAAGAAGCAACTGTTAGCAAGTTAGCGAGCTAAGCTACTAGCAAGAAAGTTTGTCAAGATGGATTTTCAGGACATTCATGGATGTAGTCAAGACCAGACAAAGTGTCTATTTTTATTTGGTCTGACAAAAGTATACAAGGGAAACTTCGCAATTCATATCACAACTGAGCCATTTCTAAAGAAGTGGTTCAGTAAATGGAGGAGAACATTCCTAGCTCAGTACAAACAGGAGGAGGAAGTGACGTTCGGTTGTCTGAGCCGAACAGAGTGATTGATTGATTCCAGTTCAGTAAATGTAATCAGGTTGAATCGCATCTAGATGCAATCTGGATATGAGACACATTTTAATGCCAGGTGTAAAGAGGTCAATAGAAGGGTTTTTGTAGGTCATTGGATAACATTGCATGTCTGTCAGCTTCATGTTGCCTTGAGTTACGATTTTTTTCCCTTAAAGACTGTTTCATCTCATTTTAGAACTCCAGTCACTGGTTAGTTTCTGCCAAATTCTGATATTTTACAATTTTAGTGTTTGGCATTTATATTTTCTCCTCGAGTCTCCAGTAGATGATGGTACAGTCAGGCCAAATGCTATGCAAAAACTACATTTCTTAATGTGTCAGTACTTTTAGAGCAGCTCTCACTTTGTACAGACGGGCTGGAGGCCCGGGTGTACGAGGTCGGGCACTTCGGGGACTTTGCTTCCTTGTTAAAAGCAGATGAATAGCCATGCTAAATGTGTTGCCTTCAGAGTGTGATAACTCATTATGAATGCACTGAAATCTCTTACTTTTACCAGAAGCCACATTTAACTTTCATTGACTATGTTTACACGCACAATAATATTCCACTATTATTCTGAATATGACAATATTCTCAATTTGATATTGTTCATGTAAACATCATATTCTGTTTGGATATACTGAATTATTGTGAATTGATCATGTTGAGAGTAAAACATGTGTGATATGTTGATATTGTTCAGGTTCCAGGATCATTCTTTGGACATGTGTGTGTGTATATATATATATATATATATATATATATATATATATATATATATATATATATATATATACTTGTATACTTGTATACAGCTCATTCACTATCAGAGTCTCTCTCTGTGCGTTGAACACAAACCAACAAACAACAGTTAGTAGAGCTGGAGTAGAGATGATGTCCAGAAGAACAGAAGGAGAAACATCATGAAGGACTTGGAGATCAACAGGTTTCTGGATATGAACAAATATCTTTTAGAGAAGCTGTTTGAAGGAATGAAAGAGGTCCAACAAGTCCTCCACCTCTGGAACACACTGAGAGAACATCTGTTAGCTCCTGATGTTCACTTTGACATATTTAAACGTGATAAAAACATCTGTTAGCTCCTGATGTTCACTTTGACATATTTAAACGTGATAAAAACATCTGTTAGCTCCTGATGTTCACTTTGACATATTTAAACGTGATAAAAACATCTGTTAGCTCCTGATGTTCACTTTGACATATTTAAACGTGATAAAAACATCTGTTAGCTGCTGATGTTCACTTTGACATATTTAGACGTGATAAAAACATCTGTTAGCTCCTGATGTTCACTTTGACGTATTCTGACGTGATAAACGACGCGTTAGGACGTCGACACGTCAAACACAGAAGAGAACGACGTCACCGTGAGATTCACTGAGGATGAAGATGAGACATAAATATCTGAATATGAATGGCTGTAAACAGGAATATTTGTGGAATATTCAGTTTCATCAGCAATGTAAACACATATTGTCTTTTTCAGAATAAGGGCAAAAACATTTGGTGCTTGTAAACGTAGTCATTGAATCATGGTCTGTTTTTTGTTATTTCTTTTGCTATTTTCTCTAAATTTTGAATGGCCAGTTTTTCATGAATATAGTTTTCAAATGGGGACGAATTGTAAGCTGAAGTGATGATGGAAGCTTCTGTTTCCAGGTCACCATGTTGAGAATCCTGTTTGTACGTATGTAAGGTCGTAGTGTAAGAAACATGTATATATATGCCCTGCTTTTAGAAAGCACCACTAAGCCAGTAAGGTTAGCTTCTATGTTATATGCAGCGCAGTGTTACTCTAGTCTCGTGCTTCATTGGATGGATGTTCAGAAATGAGCAGAATAGCTTGAGCTTTAGCAATTTTGAAGAATATACAATACTTTTTTTTAGCCTTTTTTTTTTTTAGATCAGTTTGTTTCTATGAGCTTTGATGATAACATATATTCTTCATAAATCTTTGGATGCTTTGAGCAGGATCACCGGCTGTAGTTAAGAGACTGACGTGAGCTAATCAGGCTAATAAAAGAGACTAAAAGTCACGACGATTGTTGCATTTTGACCATTATTGTTTTTAAACGGTGGTTTATTTTTAGGCAAAATCTATGAGGTCAAGTATTGAAACAAAGTTTCATTAAATGAGTCTTATCTTGAAGGAATAGTCTGACATTTTGGGAAATGTTATTATTCCCTTTCTTTCCAAGATTATGATGTTCAAATTTGTACCACTCTCATGTCTGTCCAGTAAATATGAAGCTACCGCCAGCAACCGGTTAGCTTAGCATAAAATATTTGCTTCTTAAATGAGTCTATTCAATAAATAGGAAGCCTCAGCCAGACGCCAGTTAGCTTAGCTTAGCATAAAGATGGAAACAGGTTAAGACAGTAAAGGAATACCTAAGCTTTTTTGTCACGACTTTAATTAATCTGTACAACAAAAATAAACAACAACCATTATATTAAGGGATACTTCAACTTTTTTTTCGCTTTGTTGTAGATACTTGAATTAATCTTTACAGTACAGATGAAGCTACAACCAGAGAACAGTTAGCTTAGCATAAAGATGGAAACAGCTAGCCTGGCTTTGTCCAAAGTAAAGAAATCAGCCTTCCAGCTCCTCTAAAGCAAACTCATGAACATGTTGCCTCTCTTTTGTTTAACGAGCCGGTGACTCCAGCATGTTGTTGCACCGCTATGTGGAGGTTTAGATACAGCTTTAGTGTGAAAGTAGAGGAGGAGTTACACTATAATGAAAATAACTTCCTCTTTGTTTTATAAAGAGTCCGTTGAAGTTCTGTCACTAGTTAGTGCTGTTTTTCTCTTTCATTTTATCCAAATGGTGCACGCGATGATTCTGATTATGGTCGACTTAGTCAAGTTATAACACAAGTACAAACTATAGTTACAACCAGCCCGATCTCCTAACAATGACGGTCCCAATACAACAAAACTACATCGTCAGTTACGTTTTAAGGGAACGTATTTTCTCTCGGATTACATTTGTATTTGACGTCTCACAAATACGTTTAATCAAAGTCTGCGTGGGGAGGAGCTCGAGGAGGATGGATGGGTCAAACAGGACTCAGCAGACTGGGGTTTGTGTAACGCTCTTATTTGAACTCAAAGCATCTTTTACTAAACCCAACCAAGTAGTTTTGTTGACTAAACCTAAACATAATTAAGAATGCAGTTTTAAAACGTTATAATGTTGATATTCACAAATGTAGAAATGTTGATATGAAATGTAAAGTAACCGTGGTTTTAATCTGGCGACTAAGTTGTGAATACTTTGACTTTACACTTTAAACTAGAAGGACCCTCACGGTTGTAATCTTCCACCAACTAGCCAAGTTACAGTTTGTGTCCACGTCTTCACTCATTCTCATAATTCTTGAGTTATGGCCAAAAGCTTGTTTTGTGAGGTCACAGTGACTTTGACCTTTGACCTTCATAAACGCTTCATCTTTGAGTTCAGATGAACATTTGAGTCAAATGTGAAGAAATTCCTGAGATATTACGTTCAGGATAACGGACGGACAACCTGAAAACATAACGCCTCGACTGAAACACAACGTTTCAGTTTTGAACAGATTAAACAAACAATCCGTTTTATTTATTCAGCACCTTTCAAACTAATCAAATGTGATTCTAAATGCTTTACAAATCATTGACAAGACAAAGAAAACACTAATGCACACCAAATTATGATACAAATAATAATAATAAAAAAAGGAATACTAAATAAATTGATCATGGTAAAACTGTGAAAAAATGTAAGCAAAATATAATAAGAAATATAATAAGTATAACAAAAGGGTTAGTGTTAGTTGTTTAAATAGTGAGCTTTAGAACTGCTGAAAGATATCTTTCTACAGAGCCAGGCTAGCTGTTTCCCTCTGTTTCCAGTCTTTATGCTAAGCTAAGCTAATGTCTGCTGGCTGGAGCTTCATGTTTAGTGTACAGACAGAAGAGTGATCTTCTCATCTAACTCTCAGCCAGACAGTGAATACAAGTATCCACTGGAATATTATTATGCTTATATATGATGATGCTGCGACAGCTGCATGCACTCCCCTCACTTCATCAGAGAACGTCTCACAGGATTGAAATCTGAATGTGATCATGTGACTTCATGCCTTCTGTGTGGCCTGCCTCTATTCACACACACACATACACACCTAAACACACGCACGCACACACACACACAGTTGTATTGTATTTTAGGTGCAGGCTGCTCTTTAAATGCAAATATCTGAAGCAATAAATAATGCTCATATAATTAATGACTTCTGTTTATGGTAATAAATGTGACTTTCATTTAGTTGATGTCTTTTTATCCAGATTTGATCCTTTTTGGCAATAGTCTTTTTTTCTATATATTGCTGTGATTCTCTTTAGCTCCGCCCCTCCATCTCTGTAAGCACAGTGCTCTCTGACCATGATTCATTGTTCATTTATTTGTTCATTATTTAATACTTTATAAAATAATTACAGATTTAAGGGGACACAACGAGGACCTAAACTTTGCTTTCTTTCTTACTTGTTATGCGTAACTGATTCCCAATAAAGCTTCACTGACTCCATCAGTCTGATGTTATTGGTCAAAAAGCTCAAATGTTAAAAGCCTCCATGTTGATTTTTCCAGAAAGAGACGCAGCATGATGCCATAGATTGATAAATAAATGTACGGTTCATATTGAGATACATTTATGCGGTCGATGTGATAAAAGGCTGACTTAATCTTTCCTGATGGAACAACACTCTGCTCGTGCTGCCTCTCCTTTGATTGTACACATGCATCCAGATCAGGCAGCCTCTATAGTTGGTGGGCTAGTAAATCCATCTTGGGGGTCTCAACATCTGGCTCACATCTGTTTGTCAAGGATTTAGCTCCATTTAAGTTGCTTTTTCAATTCAGCTGGCCCCGTGCTCTCTTCGGCAAATTAAGCTGCCACTGATGCCACCAAATGACATCAATCAAAGCATATAGCTGGAGAAGCAGAGATGGACCGTCTTCTCTCATCCACACAGTAACAATAAAACATACTCCATCAACACATACTCCAACACATACTTGATCAAAACATACTCCATGAAAACATACTCCATCAACACATACTGCATCAACACATACTCCAACACATTCTTGATCAAAACATACTCCATCAAAACATACTCCATCAACACATACTCCATCAACACATACTCCAACACATACTTGATCAAAACATACTCCATCAACACATACTCCAACACATACTCCAACACATACTTGATCAAAACATACTCCATGAAAACATACTCCATCAACACATACTCCATGAAAACATACTCCATCAAAACATACTCCATCAACACATACTCCTTTAAAACATACTCCATCAACACATACTCCATGAAAACATACTCCATCAACACATACTCCAACACATACTTGATCAAAACATACTCCATCAAAACATACTCCATCAACACATACTCCATCAAAACATACTCCAACACATACTTGATCAAAACATACTCCATGAAAACATACTGCATCAACACATGCTCCATCAACACATACTCCATCAACACATACTCCAACACATACTCCAACACATACTTGATCAAAACATACTCCATGAAAACATACTCCATCAACACATACTCCATGAAAACATACTCCATCAAAACATACTCCATCAACACATACTCCTTTAAAACATACTCCATCAACACATACTCCATGAAAACATACTCCATCAACACATACTCCAACACATACTTGATCAAAACATACTCCATCAAAACATACTCCATCAACACATACTCCATCAAAATATACTCCAACACATACTTGATCAAAACATACTCCATGAAAACATACTGCATCAACACATGCTCCATCAACACATACTCCATCAACACATACTCCAACACATACTTGATCAAAACATACTCCATCAAAACATACTCCATCAAAACATACTCCATCAACACATACTCCAACACATACTTGATCAAAACATACTTGATCAAAACATACTCCATCAAAACATACTGCATCAACACATACTCCATCAAAACATACTGCATCAACACATACTCCATCAACACATACTCCATCAACACATACTCCATCAACACATACCCCATCAACACATACTTGATAAAAACATACTCCATCAAAACATACTCCATCAACACATACTCCATCAACATATACTCCAACACATACTTGATCAAAACATACTCCATCAACACATACTCCAAAACATACTTGATCAAAACATACTCCATTAAAACATATTCCATCAACACATACTTCTTAAAAAACATACTCCATCAACACATACTCCATCAACACATACCCCATCAACACATACTGCATCAACACAGACTCCATCAACACATACTTGATCAAAACATACTCCATCAAAACATATTCCATCAACACATACTCCATCAACACATACTCCAACACGTACTTGATCAAAACATACTCCATCAACACATACCCCATCAACACATACTCCAAAACATACTTGATCAAAACATACTCCATCAACACATACTCCAAAACATACTTGATCAAAACATACTCCATTAAAACATATTCCATCAACACATACTTCTTAAAAAAATACTCCATCAACACATACTCCATCAAAACATACTGCATCAACACATACTCCATCAACACATACTCCATCAACACATACCCCATCAACACATACTCCAACACATACTTGATCAAAACATACTCCATCAACACATACTCCAAAACATACTTGATCAAAACATACTCCATTAAAACATATTCCATCAACACATACTTCTTAAAAAAATACTCCATCAACACATACTCCATCAACACATACCCCATCAACACATACTGCATCAACACATACTCCATCAACACATACTCCAACACATACTTGATCAAAACATACTCCATCAAAACATACTCCATCAACACATACTCCAACACATACTTGATCAAAACATACTCCATCAACACATACTCCAAAACATACTTGATCAAAACATACTCCATTAAAACATATTCCATCAACACATACTTCCTAAAAAAATACTCCATCAACACATACTCCATCAAAACATACTCCATACAAATATATTTCATCCAAATTGCTTTTCGTCAGATTCGTCAAACGTTGGAATCATAGCTGCTTTAAAGTTCATAAAATAGTAGAAAGCTATTTGATTTTGAATGTTAACGTGTTTTCTGTAAAAACAGATATTGATTAATGTTCACAGTAGCATTGAATACGAGTTACTGTCATGGTCCGAGGGTTTGTTTTTAGTTTGTTTCCTGTTTCCTGATTAGTTTTGCCTCTCCGTCATTAGTCCTTTACTAAGCTCACCTCTCTCCCCTCTCTCCCCTCTCTCACCTCCCCAACCAATCAATCAATCACTACATATCAAACACCTGTCCATCCATTCTTTATTTCTAGCGTCATGTGTGTTTTTTAATTCACTGTTGCCTCTGGACTCTGAGCCTGTCAATCATTTCTCAATGACTCCATGTCGTGTTCCTCTGTTATAGTTTAAGATTGACTCTAGCTGCTCTCTCAACATGGAGACTTCTCAGCACCGCCACCTACACCGATGAATCAGAGAGGGATGAAATGGAGGAAGACGGCGACCATGAAGAAGGAGAGACTGAGGCTCAGTGGTTATCTATATTATTATTATCGTTCATGATTGGACAGAAGATTAGTAAACGCCCACGAGTGCAGGATGAGTCAACAACCTTTTTTTATCATCCTCCAGGAAATGATAAACTCTAAATATCATCATAAAGAACACTTAAGAAAGAACTTTTTTGTCATTGTTGGCCCAGGTAACATTATATGTTGATTTACAGACACATCAAATCACAGCTCACAGCTCTCATTTACAAAGAAAGTGTACAAAATATTACACAAGTAAATTATGATATTTCTGTCTAAATCATTAGGTCACCTTAATTAAAGCCCTGCAGTAACACGCTGTAAATAACAGCCGTTTTAAATTACTATGGCACTTTTAAAGCACAGTAGAGAGCCAGATGAAGGATGAAAACACAAATTTGACAGCAAAGTAATAAAAATGAAGTTTATTTAAAAACTACTGAATAAAGCATCGTAAAGAGAGGACAAAAACAAGACTATAAAAAAGTTTAAAGACGGCATTTGAAAGTTAAAGCAAATAATTTCTTGTGTTAATGCACAAAACCTGAAAAACTTCACGTAAAGAATAAAAAGATTTATAAAATAAAACATAATCTTTGTGATCTTTGATCAAACCAACGATGCATCCTGCAGGAATGTTACGAGTGTATTTGAACGTGTCGGTTGGATGAATTTGTTCGTCATGTATTTAAGGCATGAAACATCTTCAGAGTCTAATGAACGAGACATGAAGACTTCAGAAGTCTCTGTGACCTGATGAACTGCTCGTAAATAAGCCGTTTGAAACTTTATTTAGCTCTCTATCAAACATGACAGTAAATGTTACCAGCTCTGAAGGTAAAAGTACGTTTATGTTTTAGTTTGTAAAACTCTGAACAAACAAAACACCTGCATCACATCTGTACTGTTTATATTATACTGATCATTTACACTGAATTCAGCATTTGAAATGATTTGATGATGACTCCATTTAACCGTCACTGTATTTGTTGAACATCCTGTATCGATGTACATGTAGATGATGAAGAGTAGAGAAGTCAAACGTAAACAAATGAAGAGCCAAACGGCTCTTTGATCAGGCGACAGCCAGGTGTTTCCCATCATGCCCTGCGTGATGTCAGAGCAAGTCGGACAAAAATCTAACCATCGATCGCTGGTGATTTACTCATCTCATATATATAATAAAGTAAATAATATATATAATAATGTATAAAATAAAGTAAATAATATATAAAATAAAGTAAATAATATATAAAATAAATTAAGTAATATACAAAATAAATTAAATAATATACAAAATAATAAAGTAAATAATATATAAAATAATAAAGTAAATAATATATAAAATAAAGTCAATAATACATAAAATAAAGTAAATAATATATAAAATAAAGTAAATATATAAAATAAATCTCTGAGTCACCACAGAGTAAACAGGTGTAATTATTAACATTAATTATGACTCACTGGAATGCCTGTGACACACTGAATATAATGGGAACATAATTCATTATTATTAATTATTATTAATCATCCTGTGATGTCATGGCTGCTGAGAGAAGAGTTCCTGAGAAATAAAGAAGTGAACTCTCTCCACATCCTGCAGGTCTCCTCTGAACCAGCAGAGGGCGACATCAGGCAGCTTCAGCAGCAGAGAACCAAACCAGAGAGAGAGAACAGGGTTCTGCTAGTCTCACTTTAATGACGTGAACATTTCATATCATATAAAAACAAACCACATCGATCATCAGAGGATTATTTATCTCAGTTCTACCTTCTAGAATCTTCTGTTTCAGAGGAAAACACCTCCAGACAGTTTTCACTGTTGATGAACAAAAGCTTCACTGAGTTCATTAGAAAGATAGAGACAGAGACCAGGACTCACAGAGACAGAGACCAGGACTCACAGATACCTGGACTCACAGAGACAGAGACCTGGACTCACAGAGACAGAGACCAGGACTCACAGAGACCTGGACTCACAGAGACAGAGACCAGGACTCACAGAGACCTGGTCTCACAGAGACCGAGACCAGGACTCACAGAGACCAGGACTCACAGAGACAGAGACCAGGACTCACAGATACCTGGACTCACAGAGACAGAGACCTGGACTCACAGAGACCAGGACTCACAGAGACCTGGACTCACAGAGACAGAGACCTGGACTCACAGAGACCAGGACTCACAGAGACCACTTCACATGGGATCAAACTGCAGCTACAGCAGCCAAAATAAATATTAATAATTCTAATGTTTACATAAATACAAGAAGAAGAAGAAGAAGAAGAAGAAGAAGAAGAAGAAGAAGAAGAAGAAGAACATGTGACTAGACTCTCATTCTACCTCTTTGGATTTAAATTTTAAAAAACTGCACACTTTTCTATGTATATAGTATTTTATCCTATGTTTATATTTTAGTTGTAATAGTTTGGTGTATTCTAATATATATTCTATATATTGTATATGTCTCTCTCTCTGAATGTATGTGTGTATATATACTGTATATACACACACACACACATTCATATATATATATATATATATATATATATATATATATATATATAGAGAGAGAGAGAGAGAGAGAGAGAGAGAGAGAGAAAGACAGAGAGAGAGACAGAGAGACACAGAGAGAGACAGAGAGAGAGACCGAGAGAGAGAGAGAGAGAGAGAGACAGAGAGAGAGAGAAAGACAGAGAGAGATATCTGGATAACCTGCTGCTGTAACTAAATATTTTCCCTTTTCTGGATCAATAAAGTCTTAATCTATCTATAATTCATATTAATGGGACATATTTATTGTCTTGTTTAATTTGCTTTATTATTAAAATATTGTATTTTAGTCAGTCAAACAAATATTGTATTTATCTTTTTATACATTTCCCCATTATGTTTAAAGAAGGCGGGTTTTTGTTTTAACGGTGGTTCTGAAGCTGTGCACGAGACCCTGACGCAGACTGAACCCTCGTGGAGGACTCGCTGGTGGGTTGGGGGTCTCTCAGGGTCTCTGGATCCAGTCAGAGTCTCAGAGTCTTGGGATCCAGTCAGAGTCTCAGAGTCTCGGGATCCAGTCAGAGTCTCAGAGTCTCGGGATCCAGTCAGAGTCTCAGAGTCTCGGGATCCAGTCAGAGTCTCGGGATCCAGTCAGAGTCTCGGGATCCAGTCCCAGTGCGCACCTGCGTGAGAGCAGCCGCGTCCGCAGCCCCAGCGCAGAGGAAGACCGGGTCCTGGAGGATGAGTGACGCGTCTGTTGGATTACAAACCACGAGGAGCTTCTCCGTCTCTGAGCCGCACCGACTCCTCTCCACCGGTCCTCCCGAGACCAGCATGTCTCCCACAGTCCTGGGTCACGTCCTCCTCCTGTCTGTCCTTCTTACCTGGTGAGGCTGCGCTGAGAGACCCGTTGTGTTCAGGGGGTGTGGGATAAATTAAACTTAATGTTCTGTTTTCCTACAGAAACTTTATTCTAAAGTGAATGAGGGTCTCGTGTCTTGGTGTCTGCAGAGAAGCATCAGCTTGTCTCACTTTGCCTCCACAGCTCTCTGACTCTGGAGGACGAGGACGAGGACAACGAGGACGTCACCGTCAACCAGATGCTGGCTCCCAGAGTCCAGGACTCCGACGCCACGGAAATACTCAACAACCTGCTGAAGGAATACGACATGAAACTGCGCCCGGACATCGGAGGTAACGCTTCTGCTGGTTCACTGAACACACGCAGGACCCGACCTCCAGCTGCTCTTATTATGGGATGTATGAGCGCGCGCGCGCGTGTGTGTGTGTGTGTGTGTGTGTGTTTAAAGAGGAACTAATATCTAAAAAATACCACTTTCTCACTTCATGAATCCTTCATGTAGGAGTTACTATAAACCCCTCTTAATATTTAATATCATATGATGCTTCTAACAGCTCTACCTGTTGAGGTCACGAGGTGGTGACGTCATGCTGTAACACCTGAGACCACTTGTCAATAACACGCATCTGATCAATAGTGATGAAAGTATTCTATCTTTCTGCTCATGTGTTTACAAACATCTTGGACCAAATATCTCAATATTGATATTTGCAGGGTGGATTTTTGGTACTTTTACAAAATATTGACCTCGTGAGATTTTTTGATAAATAATCATCAGACATGTTGAAATAATGAAGTTTATGAAATTACATCACTTTACTGTAACGTAACCTTTAAAACCAAGAAGACGACACTGAGACAATATCTCCATGACACGATATCTAATATCAATATGTTGCTCAGCTGTTGCATGTGAGCGTCCCTTTTTAGTGCATGTGAGCGTCCCTTTTTAGTGCATGTGAGTGTGTCTTTTAGTGCATGTTAGTCGTGCACGTGAGCGTGTATTTTTAGTGCATGATAGTGCACGTGCCTTTTAGTGCATGTTAGTGCACATGAGCGTGGCCCCACTGGTGCATCGTTATGAATCCCACTGCTCTTCTTGGTAAGACCGCCCTGCCTCGCTGGTGAGAGACGATTGGTTAGACGCTGACCTCCAGAGGTTAAGATGATCTCTCATTGGTCAGGACCTCAACAAATCAGGTTAGCAGTACCTCAGCGAGCACGAATATTTGTCTCAAAAATATATCTATTAAAAAAATAGCTCCATAAGTCCTCTGGAGGTAAATCATTTTTTCATTGTATCGTTAAATCTTTGGTTGTTTGTTTCTAACTGACCTGCAGCAACAAAGGTCAAGATGTAACTCATCTGCATATCCTCATGAATATAAATTACATTTAGAGGTTAAAACGTTTTATAATGTTACAGTTTGAGAGGATGTGAGACTGTGAGGTGTGCTGCTCATGTCGAGGTTCTGCTTCTGTTTCCTGTCTGGATTAGACGCTCGTATCCTGTGAGCTTTAATGAGAACATAAGAGACACGGCTGCATGTGAGATATTTCTGTGACTTGGTTTCTTTTTTAGGTATTAATTAAGAGCTTAATGACCTCCGGTTCTTTAAAGTGAAGCAGATGCTTCATGTGTTAAAGCTGCATTCTCTCTAATGGCCACCAGGGGGCGACTCCTCTGGTTGTATAGAAGTCTATGAGAAAATGACTCTACTTCTCTCTTGATTTATTACCTCAGTAAACATTGTCAACATGAGTTTATGGTCTCAATCTCTAGTTTCAAGTCTTCTTCAATACAGCATGATGTTCATTTAGTAAATTATGGTCCATTTAGAGTCAAACAGATCATAAAGCAGGGTATGCTTTAGGGCGGGGCTACACGGTGATTGACAGGTCTCTACCAGAGACGTATACGACGTCTCTATGTCACTCCTCCTCAGTCCATATATGGTCACTTCCTGTTCACTGGTTGCAAAAAGACAACATGGCGACGATGAAATTCGACAAACTTGAGGCTTCAAATCATCCACAAACCAACGAGAGACGTCACGACGACTACGTCCACTTCTTATTTACAGTCTGTGCTTCAGACGCTGTAACTTGTGACCACGGTTTGTCTTCTGTGAAGCAGTTTGTTGTCACGATTTTCAACTTGTGTTGGTCTTTATATGATGGTGTACTTGCTTTTGTTAAGTGGACGTAGTCGTCGTGACGTCTCTTTGGTTTGTTGACTGACGCTTCGAAGTCTTGAGTTCAGCATTTTGTTCATCTCCATCTTGATTTTTTTTTTACAACCAGTGAACAGGAAGTGACCATATCTGGACTGAGGAGGAGTGACGTAGAGACGCCTTATACGTCTCTGGTAGAGAGCTGTCAATCACTGTGTAGCCCCGCCCTATGTTGTGCTTTAGGGTTGATTATTAAAGAACCAAATAAAGGGCTGTACCAAACAAATAGTTGGAGGCTTCGTTCATAACGTTGACATTCAAATTCTAAATGAACATTTGAATGCTGTGAAGTCTGTTCAGGCGACACCTGACATACTATTATTAGTATTACACTATTTATAGAATTACATTACAGTTGTGGCCGTAGGATTGTTTCAGACTCGTGTGATCCAAACATTTCCAATGTCTACAAAATTCATTCAACATGTTTTTATCTAATGAAATGTTCTGCTTCCATCCATATTTGTTGACGTTTAGCTTTTCAAAAACAACATTTTCACTGAGGTAAAAACAACAGTTTGCATCTGTATGAACAGCAATCTAACAGCACCATCCATTATATTTATATTACCACAATAACACTAAATCTATATCTTTTCATATTTTTTATGGTGATGACGTCATACAATATGATGACATATTTCATTATAATCTTAATTAATCAAATAACCACACATGCATTGCCACACAGTGAACCTCAGATCTGGAGTCCAGGTCGGTGATTAATTTATGTTAAATAAGTTGAAACAGTTCTGAGAGTAAAATGTGTTCATGAAAGGAGTCACAACCTTCAGCATCCTTTCCCGTCGCTCCCGTTAACGTCGTCTTAACGAAGTCTTCAGCATCCTGTCCCGTCACTCCCGTTAACGTCGTCTTAACGAAGTCTTCAGCATCCTGTCCCGTCGCTCCCTTTAACGTCGTCTTAACGAAGTCTTCAGCATCCTGTCCCGTCGCTCCCGTTAACGTCGTCTTAACGAAGTCTTCAGCATCCTGTCCCGTCGCTCCCGTTAACGTCGTCTTAACGAAGTCTTCAGCATCCTGTCCCGTCGCTCCCGTTAACGTCGTCTTAACGAAGTCTTCAGCATCCTGTCCCGTCGCTCCCGTTAACGTCGTCTTAACGAAGTCTTCAGCATCCTGTCCCGTCGCTCTCGTTAACGTCGTCTTAACGAAGTCTTCAGCATCCTGTCCCGTCGCTCCCGTTAACGTCGTCTTAACGAAGTCTTCAGCATCCTGTCCCGTCTCTCCCGTTAACGTCGTCTTCAGCATCCTGTCCCGTCGCTCCCGTTAACGTCGTCTTAAGCATCCTGTCCCGTCGCTCCCGTTAACGTCGTCTTCAGCATCCTGTCCCGTCGCTCCCGTTAACGTCGTCTTAACGAAGTCTTCAGCATCCTGTCCCGTCGCTCCCGTTAACGTCGTCTTAACGAAGTCTTCAGCATCCTGTCCCGTCGCTCCCGTTAACGTCGTCTTCAGCATCCTGTCCCGTCACTCCCGTTAATGTCGTCTTAACGAAGTCTTCAGCATCCTGTCCTGTCGCTCCCGTTAACGTCGTCTTAACGAAGTCTTCAGCATCCTGTCCCGTCGCTCCCGTTAACGTCGTCTTAACGAAGTCTTCAGCATCCTGTCCCGTCGCTCTCGTTAACGTCGTCTTAACGAAGTCTTCAGCATCCTGTCCCGTCGCTCCCGTTAACGTCGTCTTAACGAAGTCTTCAGCATCCTGTCCCGTCTCTCCCGCTAACGTCGTCTTCAGCATCCTGTCCCGTCGCTCCCGTTAACGTCGTCTTAAGCATCCTGTCCCGTCGCTCCCGTTAACGTCGTCTTCAGCATCCTGTCCCGTCGCTCCCGTTAACGTCGTCTTAACGAAGTCTTCAGCATCCTGTCCCGTCGCTCCCGTTAACGTCGTCTTAACGAAGTCTTCAGCATCCTGTCCCGTCGCTCCCGTTAACGTCGTCTTCAGCATCCTGTCCCGTCACTCCCGTTAATGTCGTCTTAACGAAGTCTTCAGCATCCTGTCCCGTCGCTCCCGTTAAAGTCGTCTTAACGAAGTCTTCAGCATCCTGTCCCTTCGCTCCCGTTAACGTCGTCTTAACGAAGTCTTCGGCATCCTGTCCCGTCGCTCCCGTTAAAGTCGTCTTAACGAAGTCTTCGGCATCCTGTCCCGTCGCTCCCGTTAACGTCGTCTTAACGAAGTCTTCGGCATCCTGTCCCGTCGCTCCCGTTAACGTCGTCTTAACGAAGTCTTCGGCATCCTGTCCCGTCGCTCCCGTTAAAGTCGTCTTAACGAAGTCTTCGGCATCCTGTCCCGTCGCTCCCGTTAACGTCGTCTTAACGAAGTCTTCGGCATCCTGTCCCGTCGCTCCCGTTAACGTCGTCTTAACGAAGTCTTCGGCATCCTGTCTCGTCTCTCCCGTTAACGTCGTCTTCAGCATCCTGTCCCGTCGCTCCCGTTAACGTCGTCTTAAGCATCCTGTCCCGTCGCTCCCGTTAACGTCGTCTTCAGCATCCTGTCCCGTCGCTCCCGTTAACGTCGTCTTAACGAAGTCTTCAGCATCCTGTCCCGTCGCTCCCGTTAACGTCGTCTTAACGAAGTCTTCAGCATCCTGTCCCGTCGCTCCCGTTAACGTCGTCTTAACGAAGTCTTCAGCATCCTGTCCCGTCGCTCTCGTTAACGTCGTCTTAACGAAGTCTTCAGCATCCTGTCCCGTCGCTCCCGTTAACGTCGTCTTCAGCATCCTGTCCCGTCGCTCCCGTTAACGTCGTCTTCAGCATCCTGTCCCGTCACTCCCGTTAACGTCGTCTTAACGAAGTCTTCAGCATCCTGTCCCGTCGCTCCCGTTAAAGTCGTCTTAACGAAGTCTTCAGCATCCTGTCCCTTCGCTCCCGTTAACGTCGTCTTAACGAAGTCTTCGGCATCCTGTCCCGTCGCTCCCGTTAAAGTCGTCTTAACGAAGTCTTCGGCATCCTGTCCCGTCGCTCCCGTTAACGTCGTCTTAACGAAGTCTTCGGCATCCTGTCCCGTCGCTCCCGTTAACGTCGTCTTAACGAAGTCTTCGGCATCCTGTCCCGTCGCTCCCGTTAACGTCGTCTTAACGAAGTCTTGACTCTTCTGAACAGCTGTTGCAGGTGTTGCTATGGATACGTGGCTCTGTTGTTTTGAAAGGAAACAGATAACACGGTGCACAGGAAGTCTCTGAGCGGTGGAAAGAAGACCGTTTGATGCCGTCCTGAGAGGGTTGACCTCCTTCTCTCACAGCCTAAGTGTCACTTCCTCCATGTTCCACTCTGACTCCAGCCTCTCACACATCTGGACCTGTGGACACTTAAAGGTGCTTTTTATTTACCTCACTGGCTCTTGTGGAAACACAGGTCAGTGTTTATCCGGGAAACATTTTTACAACAGCATGTAGAGACTCATGGACAGTGAACCGGCCAAGAATTCATGTTGACTCCAACATGATAAAAAGAAAACGTTCGGCTTCTATGAGCTAAAATAACCGAGTCACAGGAAGCTCGTTCACTTTTAAATGAACCGTTCACGTCATAAAAAGCTGCTCCTTTATCTCCTGGACTTCTTTATTCTTCATTATGTTCTTCAGACATGTGTTTGACTCTGAAAACGAGTGACAGAGAACAAAAGTGAATCATTAATTCTGACCAGGTTCCCCCACAGGAAGAGAATCATTTATTAGACAAAATAAATTCTATGTAATTAGTGCAAAGCTTTGTAGTGTCCAAAATGTCATCTTTGTCAAAATATGACATTATGACAAGCTGACAACATGGTAAACATGTTAGCAGACAGCTGTTTATTTGCACATCCAGTAGATTTTGAGCAACATTTGAAGTAATTTATATTTCCACCTGATGAATGCAAGTCCAGTATTCTCTCTTTTTGCTCTATTTTTGGTCTCCACTACCTCCCGAGGGAAATATCTGTCTCTTTCTCTGCTAAATGCTGCACTATGTTGCTGGTCTGTCTGTTTGGTGATGAGCAGGTAGTGAACTCGGGTTAATTAAAACTTTTCTGTTTTACTAAAAAAAGCTTTCTGCTTTTTCCAAAATGACGCTATGAGAGCTGTTAGCCGTAAAAACCAAAACAATGAGCTAAAAGGGGCTTTAAAGCTTCATAGAGTTAGATGATTATTCTCTGTGTTTCATCACTACACCACTTCAAAATGACATGAATTCGTAGTGGTGAATGTAGTAATCCAGCATGACAGTGAAAATCATGATCAGAGATCATTTATGGATGTTTCCATGAATGTATTTTGGTGCTCATTTTGAAGTATCGCATTAGAAAAGCTGAATGGAAACGGCAAAAAGTGTTTACGCTCGCTTGAGGAGGTTTATATCTTTGTCGAAAAAGAGTTGATGTGCGCTAATTATAAATCGATTATTCAAATATATTCTGAAGCAGCAAATATTTAACTCACATTACTGATCATATATATATATGTATACAGTATATATATATATGTGTATATAAATGTGTATATATATATATATATGTGTGTATATATACATATTATCTTCGCCTCCGACTAACATGAAACATGGCTTATACTAGCTGACATGAAGGGACCATTAAAGTCCAATTAAAACAAATTCATTAAGACTTCTATCTATTTTTCTCTTGGAGAGAGATCGGTAGATCGTTTGATGCAGGCGTCAACCTCTGGTTCTTTAAAGTTCTTCAATACTTCATGTGTTAAAGCTGCATTCTCTCTACTGTCCATCAGGGGGCGACTCCTCTGGTTGTATAGAAGTCTATGAGAAAATGACTCTTCTTCTCTCTTGATTTATTACCTCAGTAAACATTGTCAACATGAGTTTATGGTCTCAATCTCTAGTTTCAAGTCTTCTTCAATACAGCATGATGTTCATTTAGTAAATTATGGTCCATTTAGAGTCAAACAGACCATAAAGCAGGGTATGCTTTAGGGCGGGGCTACACAGTGATTGACAGGTCGCTACCACGCCGTTGTCCGGTCTGGGAGTTGTCCGTGTTTCTGTCTTACAACTTTTAACCCTGTGATAATGTGTTTTCACCTCATCAAATCTTCACATTTTGATTCCTAAAAATGTTTTTTTGAGCGTTCAGTTGAGCTTAGCTCCGCCCTCTCGTAGGACTTGTGGTTGCAAAAAAATACAATGGTGACGGCCAAAAACCAACGTCCACAAAGAACGTCTGCTTCTTTAATACATTCGATTATTAGATGAACAAGCTCACTTCATCTTCTCTCAAGTTGTTATGCATTTCATTTTTGATACATTTCAAAAGTTTGATTGAAATCGTTTTGACAATTGAATGGAAACCCGACTAGTGTTCAGCTGTCAACCAACTAAATGTAATAAACAGAGTGACCTTTCCACACACACACACACATACACACACAGTATTTGACTCTACTGTGAATCACAGATATTCCTCCCTATATATTCCTAACTGGATCATTTCAATGAAGCAACGATAAATAGGATGTTTACAATTAGCTTTCCTTTTTTCCTTTCTTTAATTCTCGACTCTGATGGCAGATGGTGGACTGAAGTCATTTGAACTTGAATCAGTGTGACTTTCTGAAACGTGTGCTGGTTGAACAACATTTCCTCCACAGAGCTGAAGGTCTTCCTCACTGAGGTGAATATGTGACGAAGATCTCGGGTGTTTCCTGTTTATCTGTTGACAAGAGGAAGATTCATGGCGTCTTGTCTTAAAGCCAGACGACGGTTGTGTCTGAAACCACTTACTGAATAGAGAGTTTGACATTTTTCTGTGCTGTTTGAATGAGAATTATTACACTTTATAAAATGAACTCTATATCCCACAATGCATCACACTTACCGAGCACTATATACCATCACACGTTGAGCTGAAGGAAAAATGGCAGACGGACGATGTGATCAAAGTGTATCGCAACACAAACGGCCACAAAGTAATTTGCATTCATTAATTTGGGATAATACGCTTATTGACAGACCTTTCACAATAAAAGCCCAAGACATAAATACGCTGAATCACTGCTCACCAGAGAAACTTAAATTCCCTCAAAGCATTTTAATGATTACAATATTTATGTATCACAATGCACGTCTGTATTTATGATGTATGCATACATTTACTTTTACTTCCATATACAGTTCAGAGAACCTGAATTTGGTTGTTTTATGTTGGAGTTTTCTGTTTAATTGATTTACTACATAAATCTCATTAATAATGTGAATCTGAGTCTCATTCAAAGAGGAAAGTGAATCGTCTTTATCTGACCGGCCTTCACTTTTCCATCGCTGCCTCTCTTTGTGGTCGGTGACGAGGAATTATTGAATATCAAAGATGGATTATCTTCGTGCCTGAAGAGAGGAAGCGGTGGAAAGATCTAAACCCACTGAGGACCACGAGCTGAACAACAGAGGTCACAAGAATTAAAGAGTGATGACTCATGAAATATCAGAGTCCTCTGTAAACAGACTACTGTTGATCCCTTTATTACTGTTATTTATTATTTATGTTTCTCTTTTTACTTTTCTTTTGTCTCAGACTCTCTTTGAATAAGTTTGACGGACTAACGAGTCCTGACAAGAACATTTGTAAATTAATAGTCTAATTAAAACCAGGGTTAAGCAGCTGTCCACCGTCATATAATGAAGTACTGAATATAATAATAATAATAATAATAATAATAATCATAATGAAGTACTGCAGATCACATCTGTAATCTGAATTATTATATTACATCTTTTGTTGTTCTCTTTTAGAAACAGATTAATGAAGCAGTTTATCCGTCCAATAAGATCAAAGAAACACAGCATCAAGTAATAATTCATAGTAATTATTCCACAAGTGTTACTAATGAAAACTATGACTTCATAGTTTCACTGATGAGCTCAGAATTTAATGTTTTTGCAGAATCTGGTTAAAGTGAACGCTTTATTTAAATGAGAACATGTAAAATGTTTTTATGAAATATCACAATTTTAATCTTCGTTTTGGTTTCTTTTTCTGACGGAAGCTTTTTCCGTCGCACATGATGTGGACCGTCGTAAAGATGAAAATCTAACGATAATTTAGTTTGACAATTTCTGACTGTGATAAACGTGTAGTTTTGGGGTTCAGAGGGTTTATGTACATGTATTAGTATGTTTTAAGTGTTTAAAGCTGCGACCCATCTGGAGGTTATATGATTATACTGCGATTTACAAAAATGTACAAATTAGAACAAATGCTAAAACGCCTCGTAGTGAAATAGCCAAACATCACATTCACATTGTGGACTTCATTGTGGACTTCAGCTCTGCTTTCAACACTATCATCCCGTCTCTGCTGCACAACAAGCTCTCCCAGCTGCACGTGCCCGACTCCACCTGCAAGTGGATCACAGACTTCCTGTCTGACAGGAAGCAGCACGTCAAACTGGGAAAGCACGTCTCAGCATCCCGGACCATCAGCACCGGTTCCCCCCAAGGCTGCGTACTTTCCCCTCTGCTCTTCTCCCTGTACACCAACAGCTGCACCTCTAGTCACCAGTCCGTCAAGCTCCTGAAGTTTGCGGATGACACCACCCTCATTGGACTCATCTCTGGTGGGGATGAAATACTTCACGTGGGATTGTGCAAACGCACCCTTGAAAGGATTTTAAGCTTTGAACAAAGTTATTGTATTAACTTGTGTTTGATATTTGTCTTTGCTATTTTCTTTAATAGTTTGATAGAGTAATGTGGGTTTATTAACCCTAAATTAAAAGGATTTAAGTTATAATAACAAAAATGTGCTTAAATATATTTTTACATTTATATAACTGCATGTACAATATTTTTACACTTGAATAAACAATAATCAAATGCAGAGACAGTTATTTACCAATATTTTAGGAGTAGTTACATTTATACAGTCTTACATTTACAACCGGCCCTTTGAGGGCGACCATGATGCTGATGTGGCCCAGAGTGAAAATGAGTTTGACACCCCTGCTCTAAATGGACCATAATTTACTAAATGAACATCATGCTGTATTGAAGAAGACTTGAAACTAGAGATTGAGACCATAAACTCATGTTTACAATGTTTACTGAGGTAATAAATCAAGAGAGAAGTAGAGTCATTTTCTCATAGACTTCTATACAACCAGAGGAGTCGCCCCCTGATGGACAGTAGAGAGAATGCAGCTTTAACACATGAAGCTTTGAAGAACTTTTCAGACCTGCAGGTTGACTCCTGGATGTGAACTGATGGTGATTTAGTTGGTTGCGATCTGCAGTCTCACCACTAGATGTCACTAAATCCTTCACACTGCTCCTTTTAATCAGTAGTTAGTATGAAGTCAAGGCACCGCTGCTCATAATACAGTGATTCTCACACTGAGTGTCCATCCTGTGTTCTCTGTGCTGCTGATCAGGTTTCTTTAATTTGTGGAATTATCTTCTTCCTTCAGGTTGGGTAGAAAATAGGTTTTAGGATGAACCACCTCGGCGCTTCATCTCAGTCCAGTCAGAGATAGAAGCTCCTCTGGTTATCAGTTAATTGCATTCATCCAGCTCCCTAGGTGTGATTCAGGTCTTTAATTAGTGGGCTGGAGTGAGAACCAGTAGGGATAAGTGGGCCTGAGGACCAGTGGACCACCCTGGACTTCCTCGCTGGTGTTCTGGTCCTCAGTGACGTCCAACAGCGTGAAGCTTTGTGTGGCCTGTTGCTCAGATAATTAGAGTTTTATGAGGGTAGTTAACGTGATGAAGACGAAGGTGTGATCCTCCCCTTCACACAGCAGCCAGTCGCTCTTCAAAGGATTCAGAACAACAAAGTGTCATTGATACAACTTCACTTTGCTGCTCTTTGACTTCCTAAAGAGGCAGGTGTGCCCAAAAAACCCGACAGCTTTGATCAATAATCCTTTTCTCTGCTCCTCCTCAGTTAAACCAATCGTTATCGATGTGGGCATATTCGTGAACAGCATCGGGCCGGTGTCGTCCATCAATATGGTAAGTCGATGCCTTTAATTACGCTCATGTTTGTGCTATTTACACAAAGCTCTGCGTCCGTCTTCATGAAGCCAAGAAGTCTGACTCAAACTGAACTTTGTATTTCTGTGTCTGTAAGTGTGCGTTGTTCATAGTTAGATTTGAGGAGAGTCGAGTGGAGCTGAAGGAAGATGAGTCTGTGCTTGGAAAAGAGGATTTTATGGTAAAAAAAAATAGACGTCTGTTTTTTAGGACAGCGTCACTGATGAGCTGAGCTTCTTAACGATATCTGTCACACACACCTGCTTGTAGATGGAACAGTTGATGAACTGCCTTTAACCATCTGAAGGAAACTATGTTTTATATCTTCAGCTTTTAACAATCTGAATCACAAACTCCGTCTCATGTTTCTCTCTGTGGTCTTGATGTTCTCTGTAATATAAAGTCCTTCATCTCTATAGAACCAGAACCATCATGACTGGAAGTAGAGAGAACTAGAACATGTCTTTAGTGAGAATAACAGTTATGATGACATAAAACAATATAATCTATACAACATTTTTCAAGTGTCTACAAGTGTTAACAATATTAGAAATAAAAAATGGAGGCTCTGTGTTAAGCTCATCACATGTTTCAGCCTCTCCTCTCTCCTCTCCTCTCCTCTCCTCTCCTCACCTCTCCTCTCCTCTCCTCTCCTCTCCTCTCCTCTCCTCTCCTCTCCTCTCCTCTCCTCTCCTCATTCCTCTCTGCTCTCCTCTCCCCTCCTCTCCTCTCCTCTCTCCTCTCCTCGCTCTCCTCGCTCTCCTCTCCTCTCCTCTCCTCTCCTCTCCTCTTTCCTCTCTCCTCTCCTCTCCTCTCTGCTCTGTGTTCACTTCCTGAAGTTCAGTCAAAGTTTCTCTGATTTGTTGTCACATGAATTTTAAGCTTTGTTTAGGTTGCTGTCCCTGACAGAACCGTTAGTCGCATATGATGTGTTCAAGGACTGTCGGAAAGGTTTTAATCTGATGATAATTACAGTTTTTACAGCTTCTAGCTTTGATAAACGGTGTAGTTTTGGCGATTGTTTGAATAAAACATGCTTTTCCATTATTATTTTTTGCTTAAAACCAGTTGTTTCATTTCTAAATTCTGAAAATGTCTGTAGTTAATCTTTCAGGACATTGTTTTTTTCCCTACCTGCTGCTCACACATCCTGGATGGTGTGTAAATGTGAAACCTGTCTGTTCTCAGATTCCTCTTCAGGCACGATGAAGCACCACGAATGACCCATTTAAATAAAAAAACAATAAGCTGAGCTATGTTTTAATAAGCAATGAGCAATATGTTAATTCGGAGAAGGCTATTTTTACACGCGTTGGGTCACGCAGTGTCCAAGGCAACCTGGTGTAGTCCAGGAATCTCTGCCAAACCAGAAGCCGGTGCCAGTGGGGTCCCCGAAGCTATTCTCACCCTGTGGAGAGAAATACAATATTCATGCCGGTTCATTTCTCCGCTGCGTTAGCGAGCTGCTGGCAGGACGACTGCAGCCTCTTGGTGCTGTGGTTTTTCTTCAGCTCGCAGCACAATATTCATTTGTAACAGTCCTGAAATGTGCAGCTGACTGCAGACTAATTGTTTGGCTCAGACCTGCTGTGGCAGAAAACGGCCTTGTCATTTTTATTCACTCATATTAAACGTTTCTTCACCAGTTGGGTCAGCTGGCTCAGATACAAAAAAAGAAAAGTATGTTTTCACCTAATAAGCCTCCTCATTTCTCTGGCTGGTAGATGTGTGTAATGAATTCATCAGCATGAGGAACGTGTAATGAGGCTCTTTGTAACGCCATTCAAACAGATCTCAGTGGAATATTAATATGCTGGTTCAATCAGCATGTAATGAACATACAAATATATCTTTCCTGTTTCACCAGTGCTCGTGACTTTTATGTTACCGGTGTGACCAAACTGCTGAGCTTCCTCAGTTGTAGACAGACAGTACCGGATCTGAAGAAGAATGAGCTTGAACTACTTTGTCCTTTTGATTTTCCACTAAGAGGAAGAGGAGACCTCTGAGCTGTGATTACACGGAGCAGCAGGAATAGGAGTTCATTACAATATTATATGTCTCGCTTGTTCCTTGTTGGTCTGAATAGTCACTCAATTTGTTGCTAGTTGCTCTTTAGAAATGAAGTTGCTTAGAGGGACTGAAACGTTGGCAACGCTGCATGAAGCAGATATTGTATGTTAGGAGTTTGATGGAGGTTGATGTTCCTTTGAGGATAAATTAAACAGAATCAGAAACGGTTTATTGCAGACTACGTTTGCACATACAAGGAATTTGACTTGGTGATTGGTGCATAACAATAAACATTATGTTATTATATGTAATTATGAGTTTACACAACATTTCATGCTGTCAGACACTCAAAGAGGCTTCATTTTCTTTTTATCTGTTACCTGCATCCCCGATTAATATATACTGTATAAAATATGAGGAACTAGTACTTGGAACCTGATCAGAAGTTGCACTGATTGCGCTGCCTCCCAGCATTGGACGGCTGATGGGCTACCACACAAGGCACCTGATTGGACGAACACTCGGAGGCTGTGGATTGCGAAAAAAAAATCTCCAAAATGTGTTTCTGAAAAATATTTGGGTGTGAAAAAAGCCAGACAGCTTCTGAATCTGTCTTCATTTTAGATCAACAAACGGTTAGTTTAAAAGTTTTTCGGGAGTTTCCAGAGGCAGCGAGTCACACTGGATCCCTCGATTTGCATAAAGTAGCTTAGACCTCAACTTTATGCAAAACAGTAACACACAGTAACACACAGTAACACACAGTAACACTCAGTAACACACAGTAACACTCAGTAACAGTAAAACTCAGTAACACTCAGTAACACTCAGTAACACTCAGTAACACACAGTAACACTCAGTAACACACAGTAACACTCAGTAACACACAGTAACACACAGTAACACACAGTAACACACAGTAACACTCAGTAACACACAGTAACACTCAGTAACAGTAACACTCAGTAACACTCAGTAACACACAGTAACACTCAGTAACACACAGTAACACAGTAACAGTAACACTCAGTAACACACAGTAACACTCAGTAACACACAGTAACACACAGTAACAGTAACACTCAGTAACACTCAGTAACACTCAGTAACACTCAGTAACAGTAACACTCAGTAACACTCAGTAACACTCAGTAACAGTAACACTCAGTAACACTCAGTAACAGTAACACTCAGTAACACTCAGTAACACTCAGTAACACACAGTAACACTCAGTAACACACAGTAACACTCAGTAACACTCAGTAACACACAGTAACACTCAGTAACACACAGTAACACTCAGTAACAGTAACACTCAGTAACACACAGTAACACACAGTAACAGTAACAGTAACACACAGTAACAGTAACACACAGTAACACACAGTAACACAGTAACAGTAACACACAGTAACACACAGTAACAGTAACAGTAACACACAGTAACACACAGTAACAGTAACACACAGTAACAGTAACACACAGTAACACACAGTAACAGTAACACACAGTAACAGTAACACACAGTAACACACAGTAACAGTAACACACAGTAACACTCAGTAACAGTAACAGTAACACACAGTAACAGTAACACACAGTAACAGTAACACACAGTAACACTCAGTAACAGTAACACACAGTAACACTCAGTAACAGTAACAGTAACACACAGTAACACACAGTAACACTCAGTAACAGTAACACACAGTAACACTCAGTAACAGTAACAGTAACACACAGTAACAGTAACAGTAACACACAGTAACACACAGTAACAGTAACACACAGTAACACTCAGTAACAGTAACAGTAACACACAGTAACACACAGTAACACATAGTAACACAGTAACAGTAACACACAGTAACACACAGTAACAGTAACACACAGTAACAGTAACAGTAACACACAGTAACAGTAACACACAGTAACACAGTAACACACAGTAACAGTAACAGTAACACACAGTAACACAGTAACACACAGTAACAGTAACACACAGTAACAGTAACACACAGTAACACACAGTAACACACAGCAGGTGGACGATGAAAGTTTGTCTCCTCGTTCCCAGCGACCTTTGGCTAATGAGGACACGAGGAGAGACCTGCAGCCAACAAAGGCACCCGACGTCTCAGGGCAGATACAGGATGTACTGGAGGCCTTTTGCTGCATAATCATAAAGGGCCAGCTCCACACTTGAGACGTATGCTTTGTCCTAGTTTACAGTATCTGGTGCAGTGACCAGTACTGGGCTTACTTTGCTTTAATACACCAGAAAGAAAAAGTTGATTTGGTTAGGATGTTCAAATGTGAATGTCCTCACTATTTAATGTGTGGAAATATGTTATTTCTACCTTGAACTGCAGCGAGACAAGCAGGAAGATAAAGGAATGATAATAGATGAATGATAAGAAAGAAGTTCTTCTCTGCTCAGTAAAATAGTCCTTGAGTTCACAGTGATGTCAGAAATGCTGAAACTGAAACATCTTATTCATCAACCCACCCAAAAAAGATGTGAACATTTAATACGTTTTTTACTTAAAGTCACTTCAATGAACTTTCATTTCTGTTGGTTCTGTTGGTCCCTGTGGACTAAAGTGGTAGTGTCTCTGAGCACCAGAGTCTCTTTAGAAAACCTCTCATTTTACTGCAGCAGTGGGTCCAGCAATAAGTCCTGGGTCTCCAGCAGCGTGGTGTCGGTGTTGGCTCCCAGAGAGGAGAAGCTCTGCTCCAGGAGGAGGAGGAAGAGGAGGAGGAGGAGGAGGAGGAGGAGGAGGAGGAGGAGGAGGAGGAGGAGGAGGAAGAGGAAGAGGAAGAGGAGGAGACGCTGCTGCTGCTGCTGCCGGGAGCTGAGCTCTCCTCCTCCCTCCGGAGCTCCGGATCTGGGTCTGTCCACGGTGGACCGGTCTCTGATGGAGGATCTGGGTCTGTCCGCGGTGGACCGGTCTCTGCTGGAGGATCTGGGTCTGTCCGCGGTGGACCGGTCTCTGCTGGAGGATCTGGGTCTGTCCACGGTGGACCGGTTTCTGCTGGAGGATCTGGGTCTGTCCACGGTGGACCGGTCTCTGCTGGAGCTGGAGTCTGAGCTGAAGGAGTTTCTGGTGAACCTGCATGATTTCATCTGGTTTCACCAGAATCCGACCCGGTGGCTCCGATGACGAGCATTAAGAATAACTCTATAGAAATAGACCATCTTCTCTCTGATGGTCTCTTTACTGATGGAGGTCTGATAGAGGATCAGGACTACACTGAGACTGGTTCATATAGAGGATCAGGACTACACTGAGACTGGTTCATATAGAGGATCAGGACTACACTGAGACTGGTTCATATAGAGGATCAGGACTAAACTGAGACTGGTTCATATAGAGGATCAGGACTAAACTGAGACTGGTTCATATAGAGGATCAGGACTAAACTGAGACTGGTTCATATAGAGGATCAGGTCTACACTGAGACTGGTTCAGATTCAGGTTAAAGTTCCTCACTGTGGCTTTAATGCAAAATGAAGTTATTAGTTATTAAAACAGGGTAAACATTAGTAATAGTATTTCACTAGTACCGATGCATATACAGAATATGATGATTGGCAATATCCTCCCCAGATCAGAAGGTTCATCTATAAAATCCTCAATAAGTCATGAATAATATCTTATTTGCATGAGGGGAAAGGAAGCTCAGTGGAATGAGCCGCCACTCTGTTTCCACTCAGATTAAAAGCTGCATCACTGCAGCTGTGATGTCATCGTGGTATCTGTTTATTTTGCATCCCGTTGGTCAGAGCCGGCCACGGCCCAATTTGTATTCTGGTCGTTTTGAACGTCGAGTAAACTGGCGGAATAATTCCCCACACGTCAGAGTCGACATTAAAACCATGTGCAGAGTTTCAATAATGAGTAATATCCCTATTTGTCCGCATGGTTTAAAAAACTGATAAAAAAATATTGTAATAATATATATACATAATATATGTAAATATTTCCATTATAAGACTGAGTCTGTTCAGCGTGACCCAACTTAACTCCTTGCAGACAGCAGAGAATGATGAATGATTGAATTTAAGTGTTTCCACACAGCATCTTTTCAACGTACTGAATCATGAGGCATGAGGCAGAGGAGACGGTTCAACAGGAGAAAACCCGAAACGTATGTTTCATAAGAGAAAACAAATAAAGTCTTTAAAAAAATTTAAGTTTGGCTTTAGGCCCATGGCTATTAAAGCTAGAAGAGGCAATTTATTTTAGAAGCAATTTTTTGTTATAGTTGTTGAAATTCTCTTCACAAACCAACCAATCAATAAATCAGATGGTCTGACTGTCACAGAGCTGCAGGAATGAGTCCTATAACCAGACATGAGTCAGCATTCTTTCACTTCCTGTTCCCTCTTCTTGAAGTCAATGTGTTAAATAAGTCGGTAAAAAGAGTGAATGAGACGACTAAACGTCCTCACTAGAACACTAGTCCTCCTTTACCTTAGTGGAGACGTGAAGTCATGTGACCGTGGTGGAGTTCTTTTATAGCCTAACGTTAGCTTCTTACTTTACACTTCAAACATCATAAAAGTGGAGTTCATTAGTGAACTAAACCTGGAAGAATCATAAACTCATCCTCCATCAGTTAGGACGTCCATGGGTTTCGGGGGAGTGACTTTGGACGGAGGCCTGAAGGGATCTTTTGACTGGACCAGGCGGCAACTTCTGATTCTTTATAGTGAAGCCGATGCTTCATGTGTTAAAGCTGCATTCTCTCTAGTGTCCACCAGGGGGCGACTCCTCTGGTTGTATAGAAGTCTATGAGAAAATTACTCTACTTCTCTCTTGATTTATTACCTCAGTAAACATTGTAAACATGAGTTTATGGTCTCAATCTCTAGTTTCAAGTCTTCTTCAATACAGCATGATGTTCATTTAGTAAATGATGGTCCATTTAGAGTCAAACAGACCATAAAGCAGGGTATGCTTTAGGGCGGGGCTACACCGTGATTGACAGGTCTCTACCAGAGACGTCCAGATATGGTCACTTCCTGTTCACTGGTTGCAACAAAACAAGATGGTGACGGACAAAACACTGAACTCAAGACTTAAAAGACAATAAAATAAGATTATATGTAAAAACACCAAAACAATTTCTAATCATTTCTGTAACACGATCATATTTTCAACATAGATTGTTTATGGTAAGATTTCTCTGGTACAATGAAAACCCCCCTCTGTATTCTCTTAACATGGTACAGTCCGAGTCCCCCCTACTATAGATCCCATTTGGAGCCCTTACTTCCTGTTTGCTGATTTGGACCAATAACCAGCAGGTGATGGGCGCTCGTTCACAAACATGTTGGTTACTTTAAGTCATTTTTAACCATTAAATTAACTGAGTATTTAATTATGAATGTGAATGATGACATGACTGGAATTACTTTTGTTAGAATGTTAGCATGCTACAAACACATGTGTTAACTATGCTACCATAACTCAGCTACACTTAGCAGCACACCAAAGACTACAGATTCTCTGTGCCGGCTGGATGGAATAAATAATAGAACTGAATAAACTATAATGTGACCTGTCTTTGGGTAAAACATCCTGCAGGAGGTAAGTGTGCCGAAATGACATTATTTCTCATATTCAATGCAGGTAATTCAGGTGTTAGTTCGGCAGCTAACTGGACAATAAATAGACAGTTTATTTTAATTAAAGAGATTAAACCCTTTTATTCTCCAGCAGAGGAGGTTTAGTTAACTGTATTAACCTTGTTTCCAAAATGTTTTGAACTGTAAGCAAAAGAGAAAATAAGTTATTAATTATTAGTCGTCTAGGAACATAATTCATTAGGAGACAGAGTTGTAAACCACCATCCAGTTTAACCCTTGGGGGTCTATGAGCGCAGTGATGCCACAAAACTACTTGGTTAGTTTTAGTACAAAAACCTCATGGTTTGGCTTAAAAGTACTACGATATTTGAAACAAAACAAAAAACATAACAAAACACACACACACACACACTGGTTGCAGAGAGGTTAAAACGCTGTGCTCGTCACTGACTACGTTTACATGCCCCAAATATTCCATTTTGCCCTTTATTCCAAAAAAGACAATATTCCTAATTATCTGTTTACATGACTAATGAAAATTAATATTCTCTAATAATCCCGTTTACATGCAGCCGTTCATCTTCAGATTAATGTAAAACAACCCCGTTCCTCTTCCTCTTCCTCATCTCAGTGAATCCAACGTCGACTGTGTTTTATGACTCATTGTTTTATGACCTCCTCGATACGTGGACGTCTGCGGACACGTATCGTCTTCTGCCACTAAAACAAGCTTTATTTCCTGCAGCATTAAGCTCCACCAGGTGTGTCTCAGGAGATCATCTGTTCTTTAGTTTGAAGGATCTTTTCCTAATGTACAGCTTTGATTTTTCACTGCCGGTACATGTACAGTAGCTCCAGACCAGCAGGCTGAATATAGCTGCTCCTCTTGAGGCAGTCGAGGTGAAAGACACACTTTCTTCACCACTAACTCCCACTGTGGTGGCTGAAAGCAGCAGGGGGGGGAAGTGAGATCAATACTCCTAATGTTAAATTATATAAGAGATAACAAAGATGGAAATTATGTTTTTTTATGTTAGGTTCCCCTCAGCCGCACATCTGCACCTCACAATGTCCACATGTGATTCAGCTCATGTTAGATATTTGATTTGCACTTTTCCTCCACTGGTCATTAAATCGTGGAGGTTTTTAAGTCCCCTGAGCTCCTCACAAACATAAAGGTCACGAGCACACAGTGGTTCTCTTGATTACCTTCATTCCAACTGTTGCCGGGTGAAAAGGTTGAATGCATTTCAGATGGTGGCAGCAGTTTAAAAAAAGGTGTTGAGGGTCCGGAGGAGGGCAGGTTATTATTATTAATATTATTTTACAGTAACATCTTTCTGTGTTGTCGGAGCCTAAGAACTGTTTAGTCTGAGCTCGTCGTTCCTCACGGAGCCTGAACAGGAAGACCACCAGTAAACCAGTTCATGTAGAAACAAGTAGTAGTGTTTTACAAAGTCTTAGTACTGTGTGTGTAATAATTGTATAGTTTTACCTTCCACAAAGAGGAATTATACCCATCAGTAGCTTCTGTGTAGAGATGTTCAGATACCGGTGCAATAAAAACAAAACAATTCAAACAGGTCATAACTTTCTCTCTAATATCAATTTTATGTTGCTGTGAAAACATCCTCAAAGAACGTATCCTCATGCAACGTTTGATATGACATCTTACGAAATGTTGCTCCTCATTTTTTGTGCATTTTCTGACAAAAATGTCCAACAACGCGTCAATTTCTGTTAAATGAAAACAGTCTTTAGTCCGTTAGTGTTAGCTGTTAGCTCTTTGCTCCGTTAGCCAAGCAGGACTGTGGTGCTAACAGCTAACGTTAGCATTGTTCACAATGAAACATGATCAGAGACAAACTATGGTGAACGAGTGTTCATCATCCACAGGTGTGGAGTACTAGTACTTGATCCAGTATGTTAGACTGCATCAGAGACATGTCTGATACCTATGACCTAAAGGAACAACTCTGACGGTTTGTTGAGAACGTCCAACATGTAATAACTTGTTACTGTTATTAATTCACACCTCGAGTCGCTAAAAATCAACGGAGATACAGGAAGTGACACCCCTGAGGGTTTAACACGTTTTATTGATGAAACATTGGTCAAAATACAATAAAATAATTGTGTTTGGTTTCAGATCTTTAGAAAATACTTGACTGGCTTTAGAAGAAATATCCAAACTCATGGATAGAATTCATCAGTTCTAGTTTAGTCTTCTTGACGTTATGTTTCCTGAATGAGAGGCTGTAGTTTAGTTTATGTAGACATCATGTTTGGATCTTAAAACCATTATATTAAATATTATTATAAATATATTATATATATATAAATATTATTAATAATGGTAAATAAATCAATTGAATAATATATATATATGTATAGTATTTATGTTTCCTAGCTTTTTATTACTTTTCAATATCATAAACAATATTACTTTTTTACATTTTCTATTAGGATTGTATTCTTCTTATAGACATTTTTTACTATTATATATATTTTTACACTTGTTTTTTGTCTTGTTTTGTAATTTACTTTTTTAAATTTAGTTTAATTTATTTACTATAATTATTTTGCTTTTATATTTTGCTTAATTATTTTATTTTTACTCCAGTTTTTAATCTTTTGTTGTAATTTAATTTTCTCTATTTTAGACATTTTTACTATAAATATTTTACTCGTGTTGCTGTTCTATTTAAGTGTCAGTATTACTTCTTATACACGTATTACTATATTGTTCATATACGTTTGTATTTTTACTCTATTCATTATTTTTTTCTTATTCTTCTGTTGTAATCTTTGATAAAACTCTGACACAAGAATCTCTTCAGTCTTATCAGGTAATTACTGCAGCGCTTTAGGGAAGAAGCTCCCGATGAAATCTGTTCGTCCTCTCAGTGACCTGAACCTCCTGCAGGAGGGGAGATGGAGAGCCGGGTGGAGGCGGTCATTGGGGGTCTGGATGCTCGTTAGAAGCTGCGTGAGGAGCTTTGTGTCTCCACACCAGAGTGTGACGACATTTACGTGCATCAAACATTCAGGTTTTTTGCACTTATTCCGAAAAAGACACTATTCCTACTAATCTGTTTACATGGTTAATGAAACTGAATATTCCACTAATATTCCTGTTTACATGCAGCCGTTTCTATTTAGATTAACGTAAAACAACCTCATGTCTCGTCCTCATCACCAGTGAACCTCACGGTGACGTCGTTCTCTTCTGTGTTTGATGGGTCGACGTCCTAACACGTCGTTTATCACGTCAGAATATGTCAAAGTGAACATCAGGAGCTAACAGATGTTTTTATCACATCTAAATACGTCAAAGTGAACATCAGGAGCTAACAGATGTTTTTATCTCGTCTAAATACGTCAAAGTGAACATCGGGAGCTAACAGATGTTTTTATCACGTCTAAATATGTCAAAGTGAACATCGGGAGCTAACGGATGTTTTTATCTCGTCTAAATATCTCAAAGTGAACATCTGGAGCTAACGGATGTTTTTATCACGTTTAAATATGTCAAAGTGAACATCAGGAGCTAACATTACATTACAGTCATTTAGCAGACGCTTTCATCCAAAGCGACTTACAATAAGTGTATTCAACATAGGTTTTCAAGAGAATTACTAGTCACCAGAAGTCATAAGTGCATCTCCTTTTTAAACAAGCATCTAAGAGCATAAACCAGAGCAAACGTACAGAAACAAACAAATACAATTAGTGCAACAAACTAATATGAATACAATAAGTGCTGAGTGGAAGGCTCAGGGTAGTACTTCTTGAAGAGGTGAGTTTTCAGCCTGATGAAAGATGGGCAGCGACTCTGCTGTCCTGACGTCCGTGGGGAGTTCATTCCACCATTGTGGGGCCAGGACAGAGAACAGCCGTGACCGGGTCGATCGGGTGCAGGGACCTCTGAGCGACGGGGCAACCAATCGCCCTGAGGCAGCAGAGCGAAGTGGTCGGGCGGGGGTGTAGGGCTTGACCAGGGCTTGGAGATAGGAAGGAGCTGTTCCTTTCACTGCCCTGTAGGCTAGCACCAGAGTCTTAGACTGGATGCAAGCTCTTACAGGTAGCCAGTGTAGAGAACAGAGAAGGGAAGTTGTGTGGGAGAACTTGGGGCGATTGAACACCAGGCGAGCTGCAGCTTTCTGGACAAGCTCCAGAGGTCTGATGGCCGACGCCGGGGCTCCGGCAAGTAGAGAGTTGCAGTAGTTCAGGCGGGAGATGACAAGAGCCTGGATCAGCACCTGCGCCGTCTCGTCAGTGAGGAAGGGGCGAATCCTCCTGATGTTGTAGAGCAGGAATCTGCAGGAGCGTGTAACCGATGCAATGTTTGCTGAGAATGACAGTTGGTCATCCAGGGTCACACCCAGGTTCCTCGCAGTCCAAGTTGGCGTCACCGCGGTATCGTCAATGGGGATGGACAGGTCTCGGTGCGGGCAACCCTTCCCCGGGAGGACCAGTAGCTCGGTTTATCTACTTTATAAGGTAACAATCAATTTGTACCGTGTTCGCCTGGTAGACCAGCGGTCGAATAAAAGTTCTTACACTCCATTTCTCTCGTCTTTCTGAGCTTCGCTTAAACTTCCGGGTCATGTGATCATGTGGTCATGTGTTCATGTTACAATAACAAAAAACAGTTTGTCATCAGTAAAATGAACGCAAAACAGTTTCACACAAAAAGTAACCCAAAGTTACAGAAAACAAGATAAATAAGCTACTTGATAATCACGTAAGGCAACCTCCGGTGTTGTCATGGCCTCATGTATACATACGTTTTGTTTTCTTGCCGTGCTTGTGTCGTGGCTCTCGGGATGTCGAGTTAAATCAGTCCGATGAGAGAGAGGACGAACGCCCACCAGTGTATTTTAATTATGGAAAGCTAATGTCATTTTACGGGACAGTTATTTACTGAGATTTAACGATAATTTATTGCCGCACCTGCTGCCGGAATATTACCTTTTTTAGTTTTTTAAACTTTTTTTAGTTTTTTTACAGCGAATTTACGGTACATAATTTTCATACATTTTAATATAATTTTCTCTCTAGACTTCCGTTGACATCTATACATTTCAATTGAAAGTGCAAATCAACTTGCAGAGACTTGAACTTGTTTGGGGAAGTTAAATCATCAGTAAAATAACTAATTCATTTAAATCTCCGTCAGCGTGAGATGTGAGCCCACGAGGACACGATTGAACCAAAAGAGTTCAGACTCACAAAAACAAAAGCATGTCACGATAACGTCTTTGTAAACCACAAATAACTAAAGGAAAAAGGTGATGTGATGATCGCTGTTGACCGCGGTCGCACACTCACAGCCACGATGCACAATTGACGTGACATTTTGTCCAGACATTCATGATCCCCAGAGGATGAAACATTCTGACTTTGGTGATCCGCTGAGTTTTTCTCTAGTGTCTCCAGCAAGTTCAAATCTTAAAAAAATGTAAATTCTTAAGCAGTTATCTAACACCTACTTGATGGATTGGTACCAAATTCAGTTCGTGGTTCCCAGATGATGCATCCTGTTGACTTTTCAAGGTGGATCCTTGTTTGCATGATCCTGTTTAAATCTAAAACATTAATTCTGTTTTAGCAGAAATATAAAACTTCTGTCTTTGCTTCATAACTATCAAAATACATTTACAAATAAAAATGAGCATATCTCAAAAACCAATAAATGTGCACAGATCAAATAACTTATGGAGTGTTTGTGTTTCTTCTTTTATAAACCCTTTATTTAGTGTAATGTTTGTTTAAAAAAAGGTTCAATTTATTTACACAATTTCAAAAATTGTTATCAATTACTATGTTTTACTTACACAACATTTAATCTTCCATATTTTAGGGATATGAAGCATTTGAAGATACGTGGAGAGATTTCTGTTAAATAAAATCCCTGAGAGGCTCCAGAGGTCTGTGCTCACGTCGGGTTAGTGAACACGTAAAATGAGTAAATGTGTAAGTAATAATTATAATAATAATAATACTTTATTCATAAACAGAGTTTACAAAGTGTAATAATAACAATAACAGAAAGCTCAGTGAGACGGTCGATACGATCAAAATTAACTAAGAAATAAATAAAATAAAATAAATGTAGTAAAATAATTTAGTAAAATCAACAAATACAAATAAAACAGAAAAGCAACGACATCACATAACAACCAGTCTGTAGAAATGTGTTTTAAGAAGTGATTTAAGAGAGATGAGCCTCATTAAGTGAAGACAGAAAGATGTTTCTCAAACCTCATAATCCAGCTGAGTGTCGTCTGAAGAATCAATCCTCCTGAGGAGCAGGTGAAGCTGCGGACACATTGTTAGTGATGATCAGATGAATTTAAAACCACTTCCATGTCTTCTGGTTCTGTCTTTTTTAGGAATACCAGATCGACATCATCTTTGCGCAGACGTGGACAGACAGCCGTCTCAGATACAACGGCACCATGAAGAGACTGACTCTGAACAGCAACATGGTCGGACTCATCTGGCTGCCGGACACCATCTTCAGGAACTCCAAGAACGCAGATTCCCACTGGATCACGATGCCCAACCAGCTGCTCCGGATATGGAACGACGGGAAGATACTTTACACTTTAAGGTGAACACACTTCACGCAACACAGAGCTTATGCAGAGTTATTGTTCTGCAACAGAATTTGAAGTGAGAACATTATAATTCAGTGACTCATTAATGCACGAGTGCTGCTGTTACCTGACTGTTTGCATGAGTTAGAATGCACAGTGTTACTGTAGTTTATGTGTTTGTAGTTTATTATATGGGGACAATAGTCATAAACTGCAGGAGGTTTTAAAGGCATGAATATAGAGACGGATTGTAATTAAGTCCTGCCCACAGAACGCTCCTAAAACCTGAATAATATCAACATATCATATCGTATCCTTTGATTTAATCTGAAAGTGATTTCTTTAGAATAAAACCTGATTCTGAATATCCAGACAGAATATGCTGCATTCATCAATTCAGAATAATAGTGAAATATGAGTGTGCATGTAAACGAGTCAACGATATTGATTACAGAAAAGCAGTAAAACTCTCACATTTCAGAAGCTGCAGCCAGAACATTGAGCCTGTTTATATATATATATATATATATATATATATATATATATATAAATGTCTGTATATATACTGTATATATGGGCCAATGACATGACATATATAATTTCATTCTATAAAATGTATCCAGTTTAAAAAAAGTACATTCAAATAATATATATTATTTTATGTTTTGGCTTCAAACCTTGAACATTTCCGAGCAAATGAACAGACTAAGAAAAGGTATTTAAATGATAATAAATTCAAAATAAAATACTATTGCATGCTTTTATTGTTGAAACACTTCAAATAAACCACATTTTTGCAAAAAATGTGTTTTTTAAGTTTTAAGGTGTTGAGATAATTTAAAAACGTTTGTGCAGCAGTGTGCATGTTCTCAGATGTCAGGGTGAAGTGCAGAGCAGTTAACAGGATGTTTAATGACTCAAATGGTTAATCAACTATCAAAATAGTCTCTTCATAGTTGCATCATTTTCTGTTAATCAACTTATTGATTAAAGGACATATTTGTTTTAGGTCTATTAGTTTGTACGAGTCATGTTTTTGGTTTGTTTGTATAAAATGCTTAGATACTTTAATTTGCCATTAACTAACCACAAACACTGTGCCATTAAGAGTACTTTGTTTTAGTTAAGTATGGGACTATCATGGTCTGGAGTTCCTGAACATTCACTTCCAGTAATACAAAGTGATTTATGGAATATTATGAAGCCTTTTATCTGAAAGCTGTATCTACATTTTCAATAGGATTCTTATAATTACATCCTGAATCTCCATCGTCTGTGCAGTCTGACCATTTTAAACTCGTCCTTTGGGAATCAACGAGGTTTATCAATCACCCCATCGGTTCATATCATAGCAGCCTTCAGCAGTCGGTGTGGAAAACTATTGGTGACGCCAACATTCCCCAGAAAGAGTAGTGCAAAGGTAATTAGCTCCCGTCATTACCAGTTGTAAGTGCAAATAGGCTGCTTGAGCTTTAAGACCAATTTACTAAGGCAGCCACCCTCGTGCCCCAAAGCTCTCTTTGTAATTAGAGCACTCGACATTAATATAAACTGCTCCTTCAGTAATAAGCTTCTCCAGACTGCCCTCCATCTTCATGGCACTGTCCTTGTATTGAGAGACGTCTCCAGACTAAGATTGTCTGTGTTTTAGTAGCAAATATGAAGAGCTGCAGTGACGACGTATTTCTGTAGTCCAACAGGAAGTCATCATCACTGGTTTCCTCCACAAACAGCCAGCGGGATTCTTCCATTTTATTCAGAATTGAATACATAAATCAATCTCTGTGTCAAAGAAACGTTTATGGATCTTCATTTGTATAGAAGTCTATGAGAAAATGACAGCATGATGTTCATTTAGTAAATTATGGTCCATTTAGAGTCAAACAGACCATAAAGCAGGGTATGCTTTAGGGAGGGGCTACACAGTGATTGACAGGTCTCTACCAGAGACGTATATGGCGTCTCTACGTCACTCCTCCTCAGTCCAGATGTGGTCACTTCCTGTTCACCGATTGTGCAAAAAATCAACATGGCGACGGCTGTAATCCAAGATGATGAATTTAAGGCTTCAAAACGTCCACAAACCAACGAGAGACGTCACGATGACGACGTCCTCTTCTTATACACAGTCAATGCTTAGAACTAAACGTTCAAATCTCTTCAGCTTGTGTTAGATACAGACTTTATTTCAGACATCTGACCAGAAACACATTCAGAAAACACACTGACTTCTAGAAGAGGGAACAGGAAGTGTAAAAAATGCTAACACGTGGCTATTAAACATGTGGAAGTCAGCTCACTATAACACTTTTTTTTTGTTTTCAATCAATGTTGTGTTGGATTCTTGGAAAGTGTTTGTAGCGTATGAGCGAGTCGAGTCATTAACTACAACCAGCTGGACTCTTCCTCACTAATCTGTCGCGTGCAAACTTTGAGCAGCAATATCCGCTGATGGGCATCAGAGAAAGACAATGAAATGTCATTTGGTAATAATTGTGCATTGGCTTGGCCGCAGTAAACAGAGATGACATTTTGTGATATCCATGCCTCTCCCACGTGCATTGCATTGTCCCAATTTAATGAGGTTTAAAGATCACAACAGAATCACGCTGCAAAGATGTTCTTCTTCTCCTTGTTCCCCGTCGTATGAGCCCACTCTTGAACATTACGTTTATAATTGAATCTACTAATTTACTTTATCTCGTCGAGATAAAAAAAAAAAAAATGTTTTGGATAAATACAACCAAGCATTTAACCACCACGACTTTCAACATGCTTTCTTTCATGCTGATTGTTCCTTCTCAGTGAGAAACACAGATTCTGAGTTTATTGAAGCATCAGGCTTATTTCTATCCAGGCTGATGTGTTATTTCATCCTGTTTTAAAGAGGTCAGTGAACTCTTAAAGCTTCCCTTTGAGATCAGAAATGTAACTTGCGTTCGATAACTGGTTCATAATTGAAGGTCAATAACGTATCGGCTGCATAATTACATCTACAGGTTTGTCTTAAGGGACGGCTGGCCTTTAGCTGTATTTATTACAATTAATAATTATACTTGGCTGATTTCTAAGAAGTTTGTTTATATGTCATAATCACTTTATAAGGGCAGCTGTGTTACTCGACTTGGTGAGATGCCACAAAAAAGACTAAGAAAAAGAAGAACTTCTTTAGTATTGAAACCAGAGACAGTTAAGGAAGGAAACCAGCTGAGAGTCGGTTTCCTGATTCTGTGTCTTTCCTTTAGGAGAATAGCAGCAGGTCCGGATTCTATTAACTTCAATGGGAGAAGTGAACATACTGTAGATTATGTGGATTTATTTTGCTCCATAGTCACCAATGTAAACATTGGACCCATTTGTCACAAGCCATATGCTCCAGACTCACCCTAACGGTGCCCACATGGCTTCGTGTCTGTACTACTGGTGAACACCGTGTCAATGGACTGAACGTTTTTTAACTCTGATTATCCTACCGAGCTCAAAAACCTGATTGTGTTTTGAAGAATCTGAAAAAAGGGTAAAACGTCAAGTTGTTGATTTAATATTTTCTGTCTGGTTCTAAAAAACTAGACTTTTAGTTATAAAAAAAATTTTTTGTTTAAAGTTTCCTTTTAACATTTGTTGACTACAAATGTCCTTGAGCACTTTGTAGAGAGTCGAGCTGTAAACCTCTGCCCCTGTAGGACTTGTGCTGTAGCTTGGTGATTAACTGTAGAGACGTCCCAGAGTCTAAGTGATTATGGTCCTTCAGTCTCAACACTGTACGTTGATGAACTGCTGTTCCACTCGAGGCTGAGAGATTGTTTTTCAATTAAAATTACACTAATGCATTCATTCGCACATTCTTGTCCCATTTATTTTTTTAAATGATATACAACAAATTACTTTAAATTGAAAGTCTAAGCCGGAACAATGTGTTAATGTGATTTTGGTTTCACATTAAATGTTTTACTACAGTACTAAAAGAGCTGATTCTATTGTTTTCTTTTCAGACTGACAATAAACGCAGAATGCCAGCTTCAGCTGCACAACTTTCCGATGGACGAACACTCCTGTCCGCTCATCTTCTCCAGCTGTAAGTACCCAGAAGTACCTAAAAACTTTGTTTTGGACTGCCATATTTTATCTGTTTCAGGTGATTGTATTGTTATGTTATTGCTCTCTGAATATGAACTGATGTTAGTGTCCATCACTGCTGTCACACCTGGCTGAGCGGCCTCTGTGAGAACAGTCGCCCCTGGAGTGGCCTCTTACAAGCAAATGCGCTTTTAGAAGTGTTTGTCTAAAACATTTTTGTTTTGTAGTTGTAACTGTAGTGGTGGAGGACATTCATGGCCAAGGGACTGAAGGACAATTCAAAAACATTTACGTTTCACGCCGCAGCTCCTCAGAGCTGTGACGGCTTACGAGCTACGAGATTAAAATACGCCAGCAGGGAAAATAAGCCCCCCCCCCCTCCCGGTCTGAAATCTGATTGGCCGCTTGATGCCCCCCTTCTAGAGTCAGAAGGTGATAGTATATTATTAGTATCACGGATGGATTACTAAACGGGTTGACGAGTACAGTCACAGACTTCTCACAAGAGACACAAATCAACCATAAAAAAACACAAAAGTTGACCACAAAAGAGGTGGAAGTGACTACAAATGGATGCAAAAGGACCACAAAGAGTCAGTCTGAGTGTCTTGCTCATATGTAAGAGGGATGGGGGGGGGGGGGGGGACTTTTACATGTCTGTGTCCAGGGGGCCCATTTTCTTATAATATACTAATTATATAATAAAATAAGCTGCTTATGGCTCCAGGATTTGGAATTACAAAGAGATTACTTTTCTTCCCCGTCACATAATACCTCCTGTATCATGATTACTGCTCGTGTGTCATACACCTGCACCAGAGTGTATTCATTCGCCGGCCATCGTAAGGACGCCATCGTAAGGACGCCATGTTGCGTCCTCAGCCCCTCACTGCTCTCTTGGTAGCCATGGCAACATTTGATCAATCGGACTCAGGCAGTGGGCGGCTACAGAAGTAAAGATAAGTACAGTACAGTTTGAGTGCACTGAAGTATTCAACTGCATTAGGACCAACAGCATTAGACGGCCTCCACATTACAAAAGTACTATTATACATTATAAAAAACATCTGTATCAGATGCAGTACTGTGTGTACGTTATATCGCTTCATAGCAGCTCAGTGTGGGATGTGAATCTGTTGTGGCCACGTTTGTGGACATCCTGCTGGGACCCATTAAACCCAATTCCTTACCTAAAGATGTCACCAGGCGTTACACTGGTTTCAGATTTGCTTATCTCTAAAGCCCATCATGCAAGCCCAGATATTGAAATAATCAACTGAGTAAATGCAAATATCACGCAGCTCTACCAAGGATTTTAGCGTCTTTTTTTACGGTCTCCCCACTTTCATTAACTTCGTCTCCAGGCGGCTGATCTTTAGCAAACATGCTCCGATAAAGCAGACTGTCTGCTGCTTGTTTAGTTTAGTTTATTAACTGGATCCCCGTTAGCTGTCGCCTTAGCGGCCGCTAATCTTCCTGGGATCCACAGAAAGGACAAAAAGTAATACATACAAAACGTGCAAAACATGACGTGAAACAAACAGTTAAAAATAGTACAATCAGAATAATAATAAAAAATACAAATAGTACAGTCAGATGCTTGTTGAAGCACCAAATGGCAGACAGACACAGCAGCAGCAGTCTGGTGAACACAGCGAAGCATTTTTTAACTCAAAGCCAAAGAGTTTTCCTTCAAGAGGTGGTGAAGACCAAGTTAGTATTAGATTGATATTCTCCAGACAGAAAGTACCCAAAGTAGGTCCTGGTGTGATGTGAAGAGTGTAAACTTCAAATTGTATCTATCTAAAACACTTTTATTCTGAAAGGTACTACGTCTTCCTGTTAGGATAAAGTGTATTAAGTCTTATGAATATTGTAAATAGTAAATGCATCATGAATTGTGTCTTGAGCCCATTAATAATGTTTTATGCAAATGTCGTACATAGTACTGCCAATCTGGTGTTGCCATTCATAAAGTTGACTATTTCCAACAGAAAGCTTTTATTTTCTTAGTATTTCTGAATATGTAATGGCATCATTGATAGCAAATTAGAGAGAACTGTGGCCAATCAAGCATGTTTGAACAATTTGTAGTTTGGGCAACATCTTCCCTCACAGTTAATGTTAATTGAAGCCTATTACATCAGACTGCTATCAGACAAGATGATAATTCTGTTAGCTTTTCCTTCTTAAAACGATTATCCGTCCGTTAAAGACGGGAAAGATCCGGCCTAGTGCGACACCACGGACAGAAATGGAATCATTAACCCATCGTTAACCTTGCGTGATCGATTGTAAAAACACTCCCAGGCTCCGTGCGCATCATGTGAAGGTCAGGCCCAAACATCAAGATGGATTATCGAAGCAAAAGATTCCATTTAATCTGCTTTTCTTTCTGCCTCTGTCGTTGTCCCAGACTGTCTTTTTCATAAGCCAGCCTCCTGCAGGAGACAAATGTTGCTCTGGGTGGCCCGAGGTCCGTCTGCACAGGACATCCATCATCAGGATGTGAGCCACGTAAGCGCCATGGGTCACACTCACACATGTGCTCTGTGTAATTACAGATGGATACCCACGAGATGAGATGATTTACAAGTGGAGGAAGAACTCTGTGGAGGCGACGGACCAGAAGTCCTGGCGTCTCTACCAGTTTGAGTTCATGGGCCTGAGAAACACCACAGACATAATAAAGACGACAGCAGGTAGGTTTTATTCAAAGAGGTCGCAGAAGTCATTGACTTCACTCAGTTACCGTGTTTGTTTTCTAAATTTTTTAAATTAAAGTGTAACTTGGAGTGTAGAAAAAAACACTTATTGTCAGTCTGAAGTTATTACATATGGTGAGAAATAGAAGAGGTTTTCCTGCCTGAACTCTACTACTTATAATAATGGTAATAAGTTAAATATTAATAAACAAGCTGTCCTATCATCGCTTATATAATGTCATCGCCTTGTTTACACTGAGCTTGCAAAAACATTAGAAAGTACAAGTCTTAAAAATAATAATCTATTTCTTCTTTTCTCCTTCTACTGCATTCAATCTGTTTTTAAACCCTTTACATTTGCATAACAACTATATCACGTTTAAGGGAGCTGCTGATAAATGTCCTCTTCCACGTTCATACATATAATATATCAGATGATCTCTGATATCATTTAACTAAACCCCAGAGTTTTGGCTGACATGTCTCTACCGTGGAAATTCCAAAAGTGCCTCTAGAATATAAAACAAAGTATAAACATGGCTCATTTTTGTCGGTTCGTTTTCTGTAACCGGTGTAGCATCACGGTCACAACCAACTGCAATCTCCAATGATTGGAAATAAAACTGCAGTTCCACAAATGTCCACTTGAGGCTGCGGCAGCAAGTCAATCCCCATAGACCTCAATGTTAAAATGAACAACTTTATAGCAGAAATAAACATGTTTACAGCCTGGTACAAAAACGTTTTTTGGTCTCTAAAGCTAACATCCCCGTTTATGACAACTGTACGGAGGTGAATGTTTATATAACTCTGTTACCTTTCAATTTGCTAACTGCTAATTCTGATAGCTAATGCTAATCCCTAGGATGCTAACTATTGTTATGATAATGGAAAGGTAAAAGTTCTGTAAAGTGTCTGTTGTGAACAAATACAGTATAAACTCTTATAAAGATTTGTTATTTTGAGTTTATATGTGTATGCTAGTGATTAGCATTAGTGCTATTTATTAGCATTAGCTATTCAAAGGTTAATTTAAAAGGGTAATGGCTACTCTTTAGCTACTATGTCTCTCTCCAGCGCAGATGTTATTGTACAACAATGTGTTTACTTCTTCTGTTCTCATTATACATGCAGGACCTTCAAAGATGTCAGCCGTGACACAAAGTAGTTATTTAGCTTGTTTTTGTTTTTTATTCAGTATAATTTCTGTATTAATAACTTGGAGGTTGTTTTTTACACACACAGGGGACTACGTGTTGATGACAGTGTACTTTGACCTGAGCAGAAGGATGGGCTACTTCACCATCCAGACTTACATCCCCTGCATCCTCACCGTGGTCCTCTCCTGGGTGTCCTTCTGGATCAAAAAGGACGCCACGCCAGCCCGAACGGCTTTAGGTACTCTGGTCTCACTGCACTTCAATAAGTGTGTCCACACCAGGACTCACTGCAGGTTTATGTCTGCAACACATCAGCTGTTAGAGATAAGAGGAACTCGAGATGCAGACACCATGTCAAGGTCTTTTCTTTGGAGGCATTTTTATCATGTTTTTCTTTGAATATTCTCTGTTTTACTATTTATCTATACTGCATAGATATTTGTTATCTTGAGTCACTCCATCTGCTTCTCCTGTTTTGTTATGCTTCCTCTCTTTTGTGCATGCTCTCTGCTTGTTGTTGTGCAGTCCTGTGGAACGCTTTGGTGAAGGTAATTGACTTCATCCATTTTATTTTATTTATTTTCTCCGTTAACATTTTATCAATGTTTTTCATGTTTGAGTGAGGTGGTGTTCGCCCAGGCCTTTAATTAAAGAATTACGTACAGCTATTTCAAACTTTTAGATAGACTTTACAGAAATGTAAGTCTCAGTTATACTTTTCCAAAAGGACTGACGCACTGACGTGAGCCGACGTTGGAATCGTGACGAGGAAACATTTGGATTCTTTTATACTTTGTGCAAGTTTCTCCTCGTGGTAAACCAACATTCTCAAAGCTCCTCAAAGTTCTCCATGACGTCTGCGTATTTATAAAATGTTGAGTGTGCACGGACAGACAAAAACCTGCTACACACAGTCTGATGGTGCGCCACCCTCGCAGATACTTCAAGCATAAATCAGGCTGTAAAGGGCAAATTACTGAGCTGTCATTGCAAATGTTCTTAGAACTTAACAATCTATATATATATATATATATATATATATATATATATATATATATATATATATATATATATATATATACGCTGTACGCTACCAAACAGCAGACAGACAAAGTAGGCAACTAGCTGGTGAACATAGCATTTAGTGTTTAGTAGCTACAGAGCCGGTGGAGACCAAAAACTGAGCTAAAAGAGAGATAATATTTTAAGCGCAAACCACTGAGCTGTCTTTGCAAATGTTCTTAGATCTTGTTAATATTTTTCTGAATCATTTTCTATGAATGGGTGATTTTTACTCGGCTCTTAATGGAAACACAGAACCCGTTGTGACCCAGTGTCTTCCAAACATTGAATCTGTCGTCTTTGCTGTAAAGCGTCTGGATCAGTTGCATTCAAATAAGGAGAAGAATGAAGACAGTGAATGGATCTTAGATTGTAGAGGACAGAGAGGAGTCAAGCCAGTGAGGGAGGAGAGATGAAGCCCTTTAGGAGAGGAAAAGGATAGAGGGAAACCAACTCGGGTTCAGCTCAGGTTTGAGCCTGATTAACAGATAGTTTGCATGTTAATTTATCTTAGGTTTGAGGCTTAATAACAGATAGTTAGCATGCTAACTTAGCTCAGGTTGGAGCTTCGATAACAGCTAATTTACTTCAAGGTTGAACATTGAAAACAGATAATTAGCATGATAATTTAGCTTAGGTTTGAGGCTTAATCCCAGATAGTTAGCAGTCTAATTTAGCTCAGTGTTAAACCTTAATGACAGATAGTTAGCATGCTAACGTAGCTCAGGAGTAAGTCATCACCCACACTTAGATAAGCGGTCTCATACGTTGGGCCCTTGGACCATTTATGTTTGACACGTTATACACAGAAACTGACATTAAGCTCCACAGTAAATATAAACGTCTCGCTTCAAACATACTTTTCATTCTATTGTTCAAAATCTCAAATGTGTGCCACAGGACCTGCAGAAGGCAGGTGAGTGTGATCACTGTGGTGAGCAGAGGTTCAAGGGAAAGTGTGAGGTGCCTGAAATAGATGGGCCAGCTTGTTACCATGGGAATCAAGGTTGAACATTGAAAACAGATAATTAGCATGATAATTTAGCTTAGGTTTGAGGCTTAATCCCAGATAGTTAGCAGTCTAATTTAGCTCAGTGTTAAACCTTAATGACAGATAGTTAGCATGCTAACGTAGCTCAGGAGTAAGTCATCACCCACACTTAGATAAGCGGTCTCATACGTTGGGCCCTTGGACCATTTATGTTTGACACGTTATACACAGAAACTGACATTAAGCTCCACAGTAAATATAAACGTCTCGCTTCAAACATACTTTTCATTCTATTGTTCAAAATCTCAAATGTGTGCCACAGGACCTGCAGAAGGCAGGTGAGTGTGATCACTGTGGTGAGCAGAGGTTCAAGGGAAAGTGTGAGGTGCCTGAAATAGATGGGCCAGCTTGTTACCATGGGAACCTCAGTGAAACAGATGTTTTGTAATGCTCCTGGAGGAGGAGAATGAAATCAGGTTCCTCTCACATCAAAAGCATCTGGTAGTCACAATGACATGTTAGCTGCTAACTCAGCAGCTAAGTGTTAAGATCAAGATGAGGTTCCTTTATACTAACCTTAAACCTTAAAGCTCTACTAATCAATACGTTTACATTAAGAACGGATTAAAATGACTTCATGTTGAATGTGAAAGAAGTCGTAACAGAGTTATTACACGTCTCTACGGTTCCTCTCGGCTCTACGTCGTTTTAGCATCTTTTAACTCATTGTTTTGGTTTCATGGTTCACAATGATTCTGTTTTGTTGTTGTATCCCCGACTAATCATTTACAATCATTATACGCTACCACACAGCAGACAGACATAGTTAGCAACGAGCTGGTGAACATTCAGCATTTATCAGCTGCTGATATTTCTGTCATATGTCGGTGGAAACCAAAAACAGCTAAAAGAGAAGTGACTTCTAATCAATACTAGTAATCCTAATACACTGCTCCGTGTCTGCTGGGTGTTAAACAAGCAGCTGTTTGCTTACAGGTTCACTCTTCTCATTCCTCAGTTTGTACATCCTCCTTTCCTTTCCTCGCCTCCTCTTCTTGCGTCTTATGCTAAGAGACCGGACGAAACTTTGTGTAGAAATGTGTATGTATGAACCATATGGTACAAACAATGATAACAACGCTGCCGTATTTACGTCTCGATGACGTTTCGCTCGTTCTTTAGTAAAATGTTCGTTAGGAGGAACCTCTCCTGTAGTTCCTGTGATCGGTGCTTCGGGTGATTTCTCCCTCGTTGTCGTCTGCAGGTATAACCACGGTGCTGACTATGACCACCCTCAGCAGCGTGGCCAGGACTTCTCTCCCCAGAGTGTCTTACATCACTGCCATGGACCTCTTCGTCACCGTCTGCTTCCTGTTTGTGTTCGCTGCTCTGATGGAGTACGCCACCTTAAACTACTACTCGTACAGCACCCGGAGACCCAGCTGCCTGGAACCCAAGCGATCGGTGAGGTGGCCTTCAATCGGGAGGATGTATAGAGATATATTGATATTCTTGCTGAAATATTCTTCTTCCTCTTCTCCTCCTCCTCCTTCTTCTTCTTGTTCTTCTTCCTCCTTCTACCTCTTCCTCCTTGTTCTTCATCCTCCTTCTTCTTCCTCCTTCATCTTCCTCCTCCTCCTTCTTGTTCTTCCTCCTTGTTTTTTGTTGTTCTTCCTCCTCCTTCCTCCTTCTTCTTCTCCTTCCTCCTTCTTCTTCTTCCTCCTTCTTGTTCTTGTTCTTCCTTCTTCTTGTTATTCCTCCTCCTTCTTCCTTCTTCTTGTTCTTCTTCCTCCTCCTCCTTCTTGTTCTTGTTGTTCCTTCTTCTTCCTCCTTCGTGTTCTTGTTCTTCATCCTCCTTCTTCTTCCTCCTTCTTCTTCCTCCTCCTTCTTCTTGTTCTTCCTCCTCCTTCTTGTTCTTCCTCCTCCTTCCTCCTTCTTGTTCTTCTTGTTCTTCCTCCTTCTTCTACCTCTTCCTCCTTCTTGTTCTTGTTCTTCATCCTCCTTCTTCTTCCTCCTCCTCCTTCTTCTTCTTCTTCTTCTTCCTCCTCCTCTTCCTTCTCCTCCTCCTCTCAGAACTACTCTGTCCTGGATGTGAGACCTTCTCCTCACACCGTCATCGCTCTGAATAACTCCATGTACTGGCAGGACTTTGAGGACGCTTGTGTCTTCGAGTGTCTGGATGGGAAAGACTGCCAGAGCTTCTTCTGCTGCTTCGAGGAGTGTAAAGGAGGCGGCTGGAGGAAAGGACGTGTCCACGTGGACTTGCTGGACCTGGACGCGTACTCGCGCGTCTTCTTCCCCACCTCCTTCCTGCTGTTCAACATCGTGTACTGGGTGGGATACCTCTACCTTTAGCCCACCACGGGAGGACGGGAAGGAATTAATAATAATAAACGAAGGTAACGCCAAATAAAACTCTTTCCTGTGCTACCTGAAGCCGTTACCATTGAGAGGTTTCATGATACTGATTCCCTTCAGGACGGGATGGACGACGTGACAAAGATGTCCACGATGACTTGCGTTTGTACCGTTTATTATCCAGCCATCAGTCAAATCCATTTGATGAAAAAAATCCAAGGACGGTGAAACCATTCATAGTGCCTTCCTCTGGAGGGGTAGATGCTATCTGCTATATAATAATCAGGGAATAATGATTTATTTATGGCTTTGACTGATTATGGCTGTTCTCATTCAGAGCTTTGAGGTTTATAAAACAGATTTGTTGCAACGACGAATATTTTTTTTTTTATTATCTCTTCATACTGACTCTGAGCCATTAAGCACGACTCATTCTATCGGTATCCCTGTACGGTGTGGCAAATAAATCAGTTCCCGGGGAAGAATAAACCTGACGGCAGATAGGATAATGATATGTGCTTTGTTGGCATAATTTATAATATTTTCTTTATGTATGCTTGTGTGTGAGTACAGACACAGATCTGACTGCTGTGGTTGTAAAAGTCAATCCAGCACCAATAGTCTCAACGACACTTTAAAGGAATAGTTGTGGGATATTTTAAGAAATACGTTTATTGGCTTTTCTCTCCAAGAAAGAAATTGACACCACCCTCAAACCTTTACACTAAATATGTGACGTGAACGACGTCACCGTGACGTCACCAGTTTGAAGTTTTGGCCGTCGCCATCCTTTTTTATCCTGAAGCGATCATATTTGGATGAGGGATGAGCTATCGTTAGCGTAACAAAGGCTTAGTTACAAGCTTACGCTTGTGCTAGCTAGCTTAGTTAGCAAGGTGCATCTGTAATTCACTAGCAAAACCAGTGAACAGGAAGTGACCATATCTGGACTGAGGAGGAGTGACGTAGAGACGCCGTATACGTCTCTGGTAGAGAGCTGTCAATCACTGTGTAGCCCCGCCCTAAAGCATACCCTGCTTTATGGTCTGTTTGACTCTAAATGGACCATCATTTACTAAATGAACATCATGCTGTATTGAAGAAGACTTGAAACTAGAGATTGAGACCATAAACTCATGTTTACAATGTTTACTGAGGTAATAAATCAAGAGAGAAGTAGAGTCATTTTCTCATAGACTTCTATACAACCAGAGGAGTCGCCCCCTGATGGACACTAGAGAGAATGCAGCTTTAACATATGAAGCATCGACTTCTCTTTTCAAAACCGGAGGTTGTCTCCTGGATTTAAATGGTTGAGGTGGTGACATTTTTACCTTTTGGAGAGAGGCAGGCTAGCTGTTGTCTTGCTAATCTAAGCTAACCACTAGATCGTCCCTTTAAAACAGCAACCGTTAGCTTAGCTAGCTTAAAGACGAGCTAACAACAAGCCTGAACCTTTCGTAAGGTTACAAAATGTGACTTCCAGCATTTTGGCTTTAATGCAGGTTAAACATACAATATAATGTGTCTTCTGAGATACACTTAATTTATTTTACCTTTGGACAGAGCAAACAAATGATGCTAAACTAACAGGCTACTATCTTCATATTTAGCGTACAAACATGAGATTAGTATCAATCTTCTCAGTATATTTCCCAAAATGTCTCACTATTCCTTTTCAATCATTGTGAGTAATAATTGATTTATTGATTGATACATGCCTGTGCTTTTCCACAATATACTGTGGAGGTTTTTTGGGAGGTTATAAAAATACCAACTCTTGGTTTGAATAATAATAGAGACAGCGGACATAACAAAAGCAGTTTCTCATATCTGCAGCTGCATTGTCACAGATTGGAGGTTGAAACACCTCAGAGGGAACAAAGGCAGCGACGCGTGTAATCCAAGTGTTATTGTTTCTAGATGTTACACTTATTCTCACAACAGCCACTTTCTCTTCAGAGCTCTTAACACTAGAAGAAGTGAATAGACGAATAGTTAAACTAACAACCTTTCAGTTCTACTGGATGCTCACATTAAATATAACGGGTGTCATTTGTTGCTGTAGACACATATATGATAATCCCACTCATCAGGATCACTCATCTCTGTTTGACTCTTGTTTGCATGCAATAGACATTCAAACCCTGAAGACTGTATTATAATTTGATTTCTGTGTGTTTCTAAATTTGGCATTAGCAACCGTTGAACTGCCTTAGTGTAGCCCCGCCCACAAATACATATTTACCTCTGATAATAACCTCCGCCTGACGAAGACGAAGGCTACTTCTTTGGCCTTTTGGCAGTTTGCTTACGTGGACCTTTTTATATCCCTTTTTTGAGCTGTATTCTTTTTTTATCATTATAGTTGCTATATAAATCTGCCAAATATGTCCAGTATGTGCCCAGTCATTTATGTTTTCAGGCAAGTTTAAACAACCCTATAATGGTTACACTAATATGTTTTGATACTGCACATACAGGATAGTAAAGTATAGTTGGGGGAACCTAAAAAGAATACTTCACCCACATAATGACCATCTGTATCTCAGTTACTCTCCTTTTGGTTTTCTCTCCAAATTAGGAAAAGTCATTTCACAACAGCAAAAGTATAAGAAAACGTCCGTTAACGCTCACACAACTGGTGCAGAATATTCCAAGTAGTGATAGATATCCTCAGGATCTCATCAATACTAGAACTCTTATTGATTCGGCTCATCGGTTCGGTTCCTTATCGATACTCTTATCGGTTCTTTTTGATTATATTGTGAGAAAAGAAGACTTTATTAAGAAAAGAATCCACATTTCTTTATTATTCTTGTATGTAAGCAAATAGTGTTTCTTAAGCAGCAATGAGTTCTAAAATCTATTTTCAACACTTCCGACGAGTCCTGCACAAGAGTGTTTCTCGTCATACGGAAGTCGTTTTTGTCAATTCATCCAAGCTTTTTTTCTCTGTTTTCTTGATTCTCCGTTCACCGTCGAGGTAACACGGAGAGTAACTCATACACAGATTAGTAGTTAAATAAATATCTTACATATAGAGTTTAGCTTTAGCGTTATGCAGGCTGGCTGCTGCGTTCACACTGATGCAGTAGATGTGAAGCTGGACGCTCATTAATTATTAATTATTAATTATTAATTATTAATTATTAATTATTAATTATTAATTAACAGGAGGAGAAGAATAAAGTCATCCAGCGTCGGTGTGACGGACCGACTGTGCCTGCAGACGAACCAGACGCTGAATCATAGTTCATGTGTTCATCGCCTCAAACATCGACAGCAGTTCTTTCTCACCGTCTTTTTCTTCATAGTAATTTTTTGTTCTTTTAACGTACATTTTTTAAATCCTGTTTATGCTGAGTGTTCATTGGTCCATTGCTCTGTGGAGCCCTGATGTCACAGCGTTCTGACCCCCTTCTGCTGACAGATGACGGGCGATGCAATAAGTTATCCTGAGTCGTGCTAAATTTAACAATAACTCAGCATGTGAGGATGAAACCTGATCAAACACTTTAGTGTTTCATTAGACGGCTGGCTGAGAGAAGGTGGAGACGGTACAAACTTACAACAGGGCCCTGACTGTTAAAATCACACCGACTGTCAGCTCAGCTCAGGCAATAGTGTCTAAAACACACAGCGGTTCATGTGTCACTTTAGTTTTCTTTAGTTAGACTCAAATGTAAAAGGTCAAGAGTTATTTTGAAAAACGTTAATTTTTCTCACATTTTCTGTAAGATCTTATTGACACGATGGCAGTTAAGGAATTTACCAGAAAAAAGGAGTTGGCATTATTTACGTTTCTGCAAACTACGGAAAGGTTTAACGTCGACGTTTTTGCATTCTGTCAGAGGAGTTGGTGGAAAGATCAAAACACACCAGTCAACGTTCACGTTAGACAGGCTGTTAAAATACAGCGTTTTGTAGCTAAACCTGTGAAAATGAATGGGCTGTTATTTGTAGATATCCCAGATAATCCATGTCATCATGAACCAGCAGTGGTGGGCCGTGCATTTTATACCTGGGCCTTCAGTGCTGTCCTACTACAGTTGAACCACCTCCTAATAACCTCATTATGTCGCCACAGCTACGGTTATTTGTTTCTAGGGGTCTAACAATACACATATTCGTATTAAACCGTTCGGTACGAGGCTTACGAACCGAACAATACGTTTGAATAATACTAGTGCATTTGAAAAATGCAGAAGCTTAAATTGTGGGAAATATAATGTTTTCGGTGGACTTTGCTCAAACTGGCAACATGCTGTCTGACACTTCCACCCCGGAAACAAAACATTGTACCCTGGTGAGGGGTGTGTGTTCTGGGAGGCTATGCTAAACTAGCTTAGCAGGAAAACCAACACGCTACACTCTCCCCGCAGCATTTAGCTGTTCCTACTGATTCAAACAGGGCTAAAGCAATCGCCACACAATCCCCATTTGTCCAGACCATTATTCTTGCTTTGTAAAAGAAAACAAAACCCCAAACAGAAAATAAAATGTCCGACAGTAACCCCACGATGACGGGATGCTTTGTCATTAACGGACAATGCATATAGTCAAAATCAATGTAATCAACACAATGACAAGAACAAACTCACAAGAACCAGTCACAGATATTTATATGACAACAAAGCATGACAAATCAACCCAGCAACACTGCAGCGCTAAAACACTTATTCATCCGCACACTGAAGAGCACGAGCCATTCAAATATTATTCACATCAGAGGGAACAATATAAAAACGACACCATAGACAAATTAACACAGTAGTAACGCTACTGCAGATGTAAAAACAAAGCAGTTCACTTACCACAGCTGCCTTCACTTAAAGACAAAGTCCATCCTCCTTTCTTTGATTACAAAGAGTTTAATACCGCGGTTGTACAGAACATCGGTGCGGTTCAGTTCCAGTAAGAGGTCCTCCTGTTTATCATCTTTATTAAACCTAACTAAGTATTTAATCATCTTTATTAAACATAACTAAGTATTTAATCATCTTTATTAAACATAACTAAGTATTTCATCATCTTTATTAAACATAACTAAGTATTTTATCATCTTCATTAAACATAACTAAGTATTTTATCATCTTTATTAAACCTAACTAAGTATTTAATCATCTTTATTAAACATAACTAAGTATTTCATCATCTTTATTAAACATAACTAAGTATTTCATCATCTTTATTAAACATAACTAAGTATTTAATCATCTTTAATGAACATAACTAAGTATTTCATCATCTTTATTAAACATTACTAAGTATTTCATCATCTTTATTAAACATAACTAAGTATTTAATCATCTTTAATAAACATAACTAAGTATTTCATCATCTTTATTAAACATAACTAAGTATTTCATCATTGCTTTATGTTAATAACTTTACATTAAAGGTCTGCTCAGGCCGGTTGTGTATCTACGGTAGTTATGTTACGTTCTTATCTTCTTATTTGAACACAAGCCATGAATTATTTTTCTAAAGTTAACAAGTTGTTTCGTTGCACGTAGCATTGTGCGTTTCTACGAGGCTGATATGAAACGTGTTTTTGGTTCAGAAACATTAAACATATTCATAGTTTGCAGAAACATACAATGCCAACTATTTTTTTTTAGCGACTGGGTTGTGATTTACAATAATAATAATATGGTTGTTAAGGTAATGTGGTTAAATAAAAAGTGTAGTTTGCAGTAGGTGTGCAGGTGTTACCTTTGATTTACAGGGCTTACATGGAACATTCATGAATATTCATGAATCCCCATGATGCTTTATTTACTGTAGCAAAATGACAGATTTTCCATCTGAAGTGTAAAAAGCTTCACCGTCATGTTTGCTGATGATCTGTCATCATGTTTGTCTCCACATTATTCCGTTTTATCTTTGGGTAAACAGGAGGGATTTGAACCCAGGCCAGTATAGGCATGTGGCTCCAGAATTAACCAGTGAACCGGCTCTGGGCACCGTGTCGGCAGGACTTATGCATATGGGGGGGCAGACATGTGGACCTGAACCCGGTCCGTCTGTCTCTGATGTGCTGTGTGGATCCCTTGTAAACTGACAGAAGTTCAGAAGTTATTGGCATTTTTTTGGTGACTTGAAGTACAAACATTGCATCGATTCAAAGTCCACATTCATGAGTATTATTGTGATGAAACAAGCCAAAGATATTTCAGTTTCAGTTTATTCTCTGATGGTTTGGATCATGTTTGTGTTTTGGGGTCACAGCTTTAGTTTCTATGTATTCTTTGGATTATTAGCCGAGAAGATGTTTTTTTGTTATTAGCCACTTTATCCACTGTTGTGTTATTTGTCTCACTAACAGATACTGAAGAGGACTTTGACGATTGTCTCATTCTGTAGTTAAACAAGCTGTATTTCAACAGTGCTGAATGATATTTGTGTTGACATGTATCATCTCCTAATCTAACTGTAAACTCAATACTCAACTGTGCACTTCTTCTGCTTTGTGTTTTCATGTGTGACATATAAGATGGAGAAGTCAGTGTCCTGTTAGTGGGGTTGAGTTTATCTCTTTTGGCTGCAGCATCTACAATCCGGTGATGATGCTTGTGCTATTTTCATACCTGTTTCTTTTTGGAATAAAGTTTCTTTATGTAAAACATTGCAGTCAATGTATCACTTTAAATGTCTTTTGTTTATTCAAAGTGAAGCTTTTTTTTTTTTGAGTAGGACTAAATGATTTTATTCAAAGATGTTTCTCCAGCTGTTTTTGTTTAAATCAATTTAAATCAGATTGAGAAACATTATGGCACATTTTAAACTGTTAACGACCCGCAACAAAAAGACAAAATGGCCGCCATTTTCCAAAGTTGAGCAAAACTTTCTAAAGCAGATATTTGTTGCAGACCAGTGAGAGAAACAAATTCAATTAAAGCTGCTTCATATTCTGAGTGTCCAGTTATGTCCTCATGCTAAAGGACTCACACTTTATCAGAACTCCTTTTATTCAGCTGTTCTATTCTGACCGGCTGCTGACTCACTCATTGCTCTTCACGGATGAACTCAGCTGAGAGCATCGCCGACCTCCAGATGTTACTCTGGAGGGAAACAGTTTGCTCACTTTCATTGTTTTTGGATGGAGACTACCGATAGACTGCTACATGTCAGACAGCTTGGTGAGTCTAATTATGTTTTTTGGAAAGATTTTATGAATTGTCTTATGTGTTTTATGACACATGTGTCAAATATTTGGGACAGAGGTTCTCAAAGTTCTTGGGATTGTAACACTAATCAAACATATAATTACTACTATTTGTTGTCTTCTGCCATTGAAACTATTTATACTCCAAAAGGTTTTAACCTAAATCCATCAAAACTGTTTCATAGTGATGAACGGAAACAATTTGAATCCTGTTAATACCACTTCTATACTTTTAATGGAGGGTTGCTTTATTCAAACTGCATTTGGACTTAGCTCGACTTATCTTTTATACTTTTCAAGTAATTGATCTTTAATGCTTTTAGAACATGGAGGTGTGATAATCATGAGCAGGAAGAGCTTCACTAACTGATCTCTCTGACTCCACCCATTGATTCCTTCGGTCTCTCTGTGGAGCAGAAGAAGAGATGCAGCCGTGTGATGAAGCTGCAGAATAAACCCAAAAACAAAAGTAAGTCCGTCTCATTCATAGATGTCGGTCATCTTCTTAACCGCCTGCTCGCCACTACCAAATTGTCAGTTGCCTCGGTAACCGTATTCTTTTTTTTATACATTAGGAAGTGTGACTGCAGATCTGGGGGGGGGGGGGGGTCTGACTCCGGCCTTGACAACATGTTGCCTTTTGTCCTTTTTAAAGCAATTCTTCCTCCCGTTGTTCACTCATTCTACTTCACTCAGCAAGAAACACCTGAGAACTGTACAAGAGGATGAGCTGTGAACATTTTACAAACAAAACAAAAGGTGTCTTTGATTCAAACTTACATTCTGATGAAGGTCGAAGCCGAGCAAAGTAAAAACTAACTGAAGTGTTATAAAGTATTATATTAGCGTTTCAGTATCTTGGTGCATTTTCAATGTTCTGTACAAATTGTGAGTTCTGAAAATAAATTAATTTCTTTCTGGCTTTAACGGTAGATTGGATCGGTTCGGATCAGTGAGGAGGCCGGACAGTCCGACCTCCTGTCCCACTGAGACGTCAGATCATCAGGACACGTATCTGCTTGCTCAGCAGTATCTTTTCACGCTCACTGAAAGTCCTCTAACACAAGGACATTGATTTTAGAGGATTAGTTAAGCACATTTGGAGAAATACTCTTATTCTCTTGCTTGTCGTGAGTTAAATGAGAAGAGCTTTACCTAAGAGAGAGGTACCGGTCTTCTCATCTAACCCTCAGCAAGAAAACGAATAAGCATGTTTCACAAATTGTGAACTATTGCTTTAAAATCTTCTTTTACATTTGATAAAAAAGTCACCTCAGCATATCAATAGTTACCCATCCAGTATCTATCATCTTTTCTGCTTATCCGGGGCAGCAGGCTTATCAGGGGGTTCTAGACATCACTTTCACAAGCAACATTTTTCCAACTCTTAATAATGAACTCTGAAGATCCGAAGGCCGGGCGAGATGTATGATCTCTCCAGCGTGTCTTACTAGATAGACTTTCCCAGAAAACCTTTAAGGGAGGCGTCCAGGAAGATCCTGATCAGATGCTTGTATCCGCAATCTCATTATTTTGTTCACTACCCAAAGCTCATGACCATAGGTGAGGGTCTGAACGTAGATGGACTGCTGAATCAAGAGCTTTGTTTTCACACTGCTGCCTTCGCACCGTCCAACTCACGCTCCGTTTTACACTCACTCGTGAAAAAGACCTTGAGATACTCCGTTGCTTGGGGCAGTGACTCATTTCCAACCCGGAGGGCGCAATCCTGCGTTCTCCGGCAGAGAACCATGGCCTCAGACTTGGTTGTACTGAATCTCACCTGTGGGGATGATAACCCTGACCCTAACTCATGCCAATGGTAAGGTCTGATGGAGCCAATAGGACTACATTATCTGCAAAGAGCAGAGACGCAACTCTGAGGTCCCCAAACCGGACGCTCTTAAGATCCTGTCCATTAAAATCACAAACAGAATCGGCAACAAGGGACAACCCTGTTGGACGCCAACACCCACTGGAAATGTGTTTAACAAGTATAACGACACAGCTCTCACTTTGGCAATACAAGGATCGGACGGCTCGTAACAACGACCCACGGTACCCCATATTCCCGCAGTACCTCCCACAGGACTCCCCATGGATTGGCAAACTCCCATAACCCCTTCAACAGCCCTGCAAATACAAAGCTATAGAGTCCCCAATTGGCGCCCCTACCTGGAGACAAAGACACTCCAAGAAGGCCCGGGTACTCCGAGCGGCTTTTCGATGCATGAGCGCAAACAAGAGTCAGAGACTTCCTCTGTGCGACCGCCGCTACACTCGCCCGGCGCCTCTCACCCTGGGCAACCCGGAATAAAAGCTATAGAGTGCTTCCCCTCTCCAGGAGTTTGGTTACAGATGGTAAATGGATGGTAAATTGACTTGTACTTGTATAGCGCTTTTTTAGTCTTCAGACCACTCAAAGTGCTTTAACACTACATGTCATCATTCACCCATTCACACCCATTCGTACACTGATGGCAGGGGCTACGATGCAAGGGACTAACTAACCCATTCATACCCCCCCACACACACCAAAGGCACAGCTTTCGGGAGCAATTTGGGGTTTTTGCCCAAGGACACATCAACATGGACTGTAGGAGTCGGGGATCGAATCGCTCTACTTTGGAGCCACAGCTGCCCTGAACACATGAGGTGAGCTATCTAGTTGATACCGCACCATCTCCCGCACCAGCTCCGGTTCCTTCCCTGCAGGTCCTTCGTCCCTACTCTGCGATGCCAGGGGACGGCCCGCCAAGGTCCCCACCTTTGCCTTTTGCCCGGCTTGCAATGCACCCAAACCCCAATGCCTATCCCTGAGAGTGGTGGGTCCACAGGGCGGCACTCACCAGCGAACTCCCCTCCCAGGTGTGGCCCGAGAAGGAGGTCCCGGTTACCTTTTCCTGGTGAAGTTTTTGGCCTATTTATATAGGGTCAGTGACACTTTATCAATAGTTAAAGACTTCATTACATGATTTTACAATTTACTTTTTTTTAATGCAAATTGGCAAAGGAGCTCCTGGTGGTGTTTTTATTTCTGTCTCACTTTTAGATATATCTCCATCAGATTGTTTGAATAACCAAAAGAAACAAAGTTCGGCCAAAGGAGTCTAAAGTTAAACCCTGCATGGATCATAACTTCAACATTCACACTCATTCTCCATTTCATCATGCGCACAATGCCTATGATAAGAAATCCAATTAAGTCGATGCTACACAGTCTTATTTCCCATTTTGCAATCATCTCGTACATGTCTATAAACAATGAGCCATTGAAAGTGTAATACATTTTGTGTCAGATATGCAAATGCCCTATTATTAGGAGGATAGAACGGTAACAAGGCGAGTGAGTTTTGATCGGCTGCGATGACAACTGCGGTTGAACCAGGAAGAGACATTGCAGCTTTGACTCTGTGAAACCTCTTGTCTGCTGCTTTGAAAAGAAAATAATAGGCCTTTGACGGCTCCTGTTTGAATGGTTTGTGCTGTGTCAGATAATGATCGCAAGTAACTTGAACATAGTGGAGCTCAGCTCAGTCTGAATCCGGAGCGTGAAGCCTTTGTGCTTTAGAGGTCAGACAGTTTGTAGGTTCGGGATCCACCAGGTGATCTGCCTGGTTAAACTCGCTAATCAGCTGCTTTAACAGTCAAATAGAAGTAATGCCCGCCGTGTCTCGACCCTCCATGGCAGCCGGCTTTATACTGTGCCGGATCACTGCACCCAGTGGTCTTCCAGAAATCCTCTGTAACTGCTCCTCCAAGCAAAGTTTAAACATTTATATGTCTAATCACATTACATATGCAATATGTAATAACAGATTTACCATTGGTGGTAATTCTGGAATTCTGGAACTTCTTTGGGATTTGGGATCTGCACAAAAACAGTGGCAAAGTGCCAGTTAATATAGTAGACTCTCCATACATCACTGTATACCGTCGGTTTTATTTACATGAACACAAGAAGACAGAATAGAATTTACTTAAGCAATGATTCTGCTGTAAATCCCAAAACACTGAGCAACAGGTCAGAAAGATTCGTTCTTGGTTTCACTTAAATAAAAAGTTCTCTACATGCAATGTGTTTCACTGAAGACCTGCTCAGACTATAATAATGCATTATTCCTTATGCTGTAGCATCACGAATCTCTGTGCAGCTTGTTCAGCACATGATGCCTCTGTGAAAACACTGCTTTCTAAGTATAGCTTAAAGTTCACTGTTATCCAGACACTGCACAATATAGTCATTTATTTTTGTCACATTATCTTCCCGAACATGTGCAGCTGCGCCACTTGAAAAGGATCGATGCGTCTACCCGAAGATGTGAACTGGATTTCACTTAATGACTAAACAACTTCTCCTTTTCCTCCTTTTATATTGGTTCAGCATAATAGTTTGTTCAGTCACTAAACCATTAAGGTGAAAAACCTTTAAATAGTAAAAACTGAGAAAATAAACCCATATATATTCAATATACAAATAATGTAAACAGACAAAGCATTCATGATAGTTTGAGTGATAAAGCACCGGTGCCATGTTCTATAATCTCAATATGTTCTAATATATTTAAAGCTAATGCCCACTGCCAGCTTAACACCAGGACATGTATTTATACTTCCTTTTAGCACAATTAGTGACCAAAAGTGAACCAGGATGTACTTATAATGCCATCCACGAACAATGAAACCATTTACCGTGATTCACCATCATATGATTTACAAAGAGATAGAAAAACGTTACCGGACAATCGCTCAGAAACAAACTACGATGTTGTACAATGAAGCAATAAAGGGTTAAACTATCGCTGCAGGTAAATGTGGTTCCACCCCGTTTCTTTTCTGAATACTCAGATTGTCAGTATTTTCATTACTTTACTAATTACTTTACTTGCTTTACATGATATTCATCTTTTTTATATTGCTTCTATAAAAGATAAATCCTGTTTGACTTGATAATCTCTCATACTTTGTTTCAACTTGAAAGTTATTTTTCTTCTGTTGTCTGATTCTGTAAAACGTTGTGTTTCACAGCTGTTACAGCTGTTCTAATCATCTGTAAATGTTAATCCAACAATAACATTTCACATAAAAGGCTTCCTCCATATGGTATTTAATAATGCACGGTGTCAGACCTTCTATGAGGTCAGTTCTGGCTTGTAGTGATGAAAGCAGGAAGTGTTTATTCTGGTCTGTATCACGTTGCTTTGTCTTGTAACAGGAGAATCGGGCTTTTTAAAAATAGCCTTAAAAGTGAATCCTCCTAAGCTCCCTCACTCCGGTTCTTAATTACAGAGGGCAGAACACATTTAATCCCTTCTTGATGAATAAGAGCGTTAGCCGTGGAGAGAGGAGAACGCTGTAATTAATTAGTTCATGTGGTCACAGGAACAATAAGAGAAACACAAACACAACCTGTTCAGAAATAAACACGCTATTGATCGGCCTATTCCTGCATGAAAAGTGAGTTGTCGCTTCATTATCGTAAATATTTTCTATTAATCAATGCTAACGTCAAATGCTATGTATGAGAATTGATTATGAGCTCAGCTGTACTTAATACGCTCAGCAGCAAACGGCAGACATGCACTTTTAGATCCTAGCTGGTTAACAAGTGGATCATTTAGCAGCTAAAGAGACGGTGGAGACCAAAAACAGAGCTAAAAGTGTTCAAAGATCTGTTACTGCAGGTTCAACAATCACACTTCTTGAATTTAGGGTGGACCGATCATTTGAACTGCTTCTCTTTTTCTTTCATTATGATTTGACATTGTTCAGGTGAAAGTTGTCTAATTGCTAATGCTAATTTGTGGAGCGCCTTGGTAGCCGAGAGGTTACAGCGCATATATACCTATATTATATTTGTGGAGGTATTGTAGCCGTAATGTCCCTCGTTGCTCGGCCTGGATGAGCGCGTTTCTGCCGGAGACAGGCGACGTGCTGCGGTGGTATTCTGACCGCGTAATCGGCCTCGATGCTCGGCTTCAAATCAGTGCAAAGGAGAGGCGGTGGTGGAGAGGGAAAAAAATTTGTAAATTACTTTTTATGACATACTATACTATTTATGACATATACTATGACGTTTTTATGACTTTTTTTGACTTACTATACTATGACTTTTTATCACATTAACGTGTCTAATCAACATATGTAACAATGAATAATTGTTTAAGTAAATGTGCTCGACTCAATCTGTTTTTATGTGCATTTTCTTTTTGATCATAAAAAAACAATGTGTGCAACGGAAACAGATTTTTTAATAAATCATGACGTAGGTGAAGCATAAACATTACAACTTCCACTGAAGTTTCATTGCGCCCTCTTCCTCTGCAATGACTTATGATGCAAATAACTTGCCGTGTGTGTGTGTGTGTGTGTGTGTGTGTGTGTGTGTGTGTGTGTGTGTGTGTGTGTGTGTGTGTGTGTGTGTGTGTGTGTGTGTGTGTGTGTGTGTGTGTGTGTGTGTGTGTGTGTTATTTTGTGGTGGCATCCCAGGTTCAAACTACTGAAAACATTTTTCAGATTAGATGAAAACCCGGGTGATTGTTATTGATTTGAGTCTTTGTTGATTCCTGGAAACAAAGAGTGAATATTCAGTGGACTGTCTTCAGGGAGGCGTCTGGGTCACTGACCACAGTAAATGTGCTCCTAACTCTCACTGAGGATGGACAAAGCGAACAGATAAGTGGCTCACAGAACTGCTGGATTAGCTCCGGCCCCAACTAAATGTCAGCAGTTATGCAAAAGAGCAAAGCAAACGAGACAAAAACTGTGCAGGAGCCAACTCATTTGTTTTTTCAGTCTAAGTACAGAGACAAGCCTCTGCAATGATAAGGCATATTTAGAATATCAAATGTGTCCTTTAACTAGAAATAATTGTTCTCTTTCTGTCAATAGTAGAGAGCTGCAGGGATTCCTAGTCCAACACAAAGTTAGCATTTCCCTGGTTCACAAACAGCCAATGGGATTCTTTCATTTTGGATTCTAAATGATAACAGAAAATGATATCTGTGTTTATGATTGACTAACCAAAAACACATTCAAATTAAAAATGAAATATTAGATATCAGATATTTTTTGGAAAATCCCCTCAATTGATGCTAGTTTACAATATTTGCTCGGTTTGAATCACGCATGCACCTTTGTCGTTAATGACCACTGTGCTCTCAGTGGGGTTGTGGGTGATGAGCCGTATACATATATATACATATATCTTTGGAGAATCCACAATTTAGAGTTTGGATCAGCTATGGAAAGGAATTGAGTTTTGTATGATATGAAGGCAGAAGACTGTACAAAAATACATTCTGTGAAATTATAGAGGCTTAAGTTTAACCATTAAATCTAAGAAATGTAAAACCTGAAGTGTAATTTGAAAATATCCTGGTAGTGGGAAAGATTTGACCATTTTTTAAACGTATGGTATCTGAGTCACGCCTCATTTTACTGCAGAGGAACAAAAATGAGGGTCTGAGCCTCCAGCCATTAATTACTCCTGGAACACATTAAATACATGTATGATGTATAACGATGTAGAGTTCCCTCAGGGTGGCAGCGTCTTTAATAAATTAGCTGCTCATTAATGCTGTGATCCAGATCACGGCTCTGCAAACACAAACAGATCCCCGATGACTGGAACAAACAGGGGCGCTCTTCACTTCAAGCTGTTTTAATGTGAAACAACAGGCCTACAGAGCTACACATCGATCTGTGCTTCTGGGGTTCAGTTGTTCTGGAGACAGACTCATTAAAAGGGAACAGGAGAGTCAGATTCACTCTCGGTCGCTGCCAATAAATACAGTAGGAGTAGAGCAACAGAGCAACAGAGCAACTTCAGACGAAACACAGTGAAGCACCACAAAGCTTTTCACATGAAAGGAGAACTCTCATTCTATGGACAACATTCCTTCGGTTGTGTTGAGTATCCTCTGAACTCCGTGTCATCTACTTTCTATTTACCGATTTTCAACATTTTTGAAGATGTTGAGAACTCCCAAAGCTCGGGTGGGAAAGCGTCGGTGGACAGAGCAACAATAACGCTGTCAGCAAAGACGAGACAGCAGCAGATTTCTCACGTGTCACAAGGGTTAGAAAAAAGCCAATGATTGTGTAAACAGCTTTGTGAAAAGGAACCGTTTAGAAAGAGTTGATGCTTTATTAATGACTAATACATAATTTATTAATGCATCATGAATAAGAGCTTGTTGTGGATGGTGTTCATCCTTGTCCAGCATGACACTTCCTTTAGTTTATATAGATATATATCTATATAAACTAAAGGAAACTATATATATAGATATATAGATAAAGAATAAAGTGAAACTGAGCCAAATGAAAAGCAGAAACATCACAACCTTTATTGTTCACGTTGATCTCGAACATGAAACATAAATGACGCTCAGCTCGGCGCCCTGTACAGTAAATACAGGTGATGTCCATCCGCTCCATGTAACAGCATGTTTCTACATTAAATGTGGTCAGCTAAAATAATTGAGTCTACATTTCATCATTGTGTACACAGTACAATAGATAACATATAACACGTATACAACAGTCTACATCTGTTTGACTGAATCACTCCACTAAACGCTCCCGTTTGATTGACGCTGTTCATTCACGTTAAAACATGAACACATTAACCTTTAAAAATAAAATCCCTTTCACCGGGTATTATGGTTCCTTTAAAATATCATCGTGAGTGATCGGTGTCCAAATCAGAGTAATACAATTAACTAGGAAAACGTACGTAAACAGAATGAGGTCTGACACCAGAGGGATGAACTGGAACAACACGTTACACCAGTAGAGGCACCAGTAGCACCATGAGCAGCGTTACGGACTGGGACCACTTTCTCCAGGAGACTTCTGTTGGATCAACTCTTTGAGTTTGTGACTTTGTATTGTTGGATGTTGGATTCAAAGTTTTGGTCAGAGCTCCGGTGGTTCTGGTCCCTGCTGCTCTTTTTGGCATTTTAGTCAAAGACGTTTTTTCCCAAAAAACATAAGGCAGCTGTGCTTCATTTAGTGCCCGTTGTCTGATCGGTCGATCGGGTTACTCGTCACACTTTGGATCACATGTTCCATCCGAGTCCGATGTGGGTGAGCAGCAGGTAGCACATGCCGATCATACACGTCATGATCATCATGGGGAATCCTAACCTGTGAGGAGAAAGGAAACAACAGATTTATGACGTACATTTTAATGTTCATCACCAGAGTATTTAACATATAGAGATTCATGGTCCCCAGACGATGAATCAGGAAAGAAGTATGTTTAAAACTATATAATACTACTGAGAATTAATATCATTAAAATATCATTTAGAGCAGATGTTGCTCACTGTTGTCAAATAAACCAGAAAATAACCAGAAATATGCTGATGATGGTTCACATTACTGTCTATTAACTGTGCTAATCTTCCTATTGAGATTAATGACAAAGCGATAACAGTGAGTTATTTCTAATGCACGGACGATTATCATGGTGGTGACGCATGATAACAGTTGGGTAATGGACTGTTTGTTTGTCCACTGGCCAGCATCAAATATAACTTCATCTTCTATCTTAAATGTAGTTTTACCAACAAACATTCTATATTTTAGAATAACTACTGTAGCACACTCAGGTCAGACAGGGCATCACAGTGTTGCATGAAAACATGGCGGAATTAGCAAGATAGCCAGGTAGCGAGCCGCCCACTAGCTAGCTTGCTAACTCCACCATGCTTTCATGCAACACTGGTTACAGAAAATGAACCCAACAGCGAGGCATCTCTTCATCTCTCACAGTTTAGCCTTCTGCAGTGCAGCAGCACTTGACAACTGAGGTTAGCAGAAGGCTAAGCTAAACTATTAGCAACATCTTCTCTCCATCTCTGAAATGTTTTGCCCACTAAAGCGAATCAAATCAAAGAGATGAATACGATATTGATTCTCACACCCAACAACACATCAAGAGGATATTTTATTGAGTAACTTTTTACTCTTTAGGCCTTTGCTTTGTTTTGCCGCTAGCTAGCATCGTGACATAATCATGACGTCAAATGGCTACAAAATCACAACATACATGTTTTTTTAGTATTTATGACTAAAGTAACGTAGTAAAGCTTGCCGTTCGTGGTTGTAGCTGAAAAATAATTTCAAAATGGATTTGATTGAGTTTATCTGCACCATGTTATATGCAAATTGGTCTATAAACAAAACAGAGCAAGTGGAAAACTGAGCCCCCTCAGAGAACGTGAGGACCAAGCTTCACATCTGATCTCCGGTGTCAGTTACTGAGGTTAAATGTGGTCAAATTCTGAGCTTTAATTAAAGATCCCCATGTGGCCAATTAAGTTACACAAGTTCCTTATTTAAGATATTTCTGACAGCTGGGAAAAGTTAAACGTTTGGGGGATTTCATGAGAGTTTAGGCACTTGATGTTATTCCTTGTTATGCTCCATCGCAAATGAGAATTGTCTAATCAAATATCAATACCAGAAATGGAACAGATAATAAAGGCTTTGGTACAAGATTTTTTCCACACAAACACACACAAAAAAAGAACTGACAGATAATACAGAAAAAGGTCTATTAAAATTATATATATATAATTATCTATATCAAAATGCAATACACACTAAAATCATTTGAAAAGCTGTTCATGTTTTTGTGTTTCCTTTTCAAGTAGTTGGAAAGAGTTGCAGCTCTCGGCCTGTTGTATCCGCTCTCCCTCTCTTATATAAGCTCCATGAGCCGTTTCAAAGCCCTATTTTAAGATGACCTTTCTACATCCCCCATGTATCGAGTCTTCTGCACCGGAGAAGCTGCAGCATACAGGAAGTCCAGAGGACCTCAAATGAAAGAGTAAATGTTGGAGGTGTGTGTGTGTGTGTGTTTATGTCTTACTTTTTATTGCTACAACTATTTGTTCATTCTGATGAATACAATTATGCCGTTTCCATTTAATATGCATGTGGAAATGTCAGATTAGTAGTTGAACTCAGGATTAATGAGGCTAGTCGAGTACTTAGACTCATTAATAATGATTTCAGCGCGGCGTGGCGGTGCATTTAAATCGTCACAGACTCACACTTTTTGAGTGGCCAACTGAACTAAGCTGCAAAGGTCAGGTGATTATCATTTTTATTTACACATCAAAGGTTTAAAACAGGATGTGAATAATGAAGGAAAACCTCAGAGAACAAAACTCAAATAATAGAGAACGGTTGACGTGTCGGCCAGCTAAACAAAGATTTGTCGTGATCTGACTTTCCTGACCTTCCACTTCCTGTAATTTAAGAAGTCTGTCCCCCTTCATCACAAAACCTCCTCTACTGAAAGGCTTTTGCCATTAACTCTATATTTCCACATTTACAATAATTCTAGACAACACAGTGATGAGTGTTTGAATCATAGACTCTTTATAAGAAGTGGACGTAGTCATCGTGACGTCTCACATCGGTTTGTGGATGTTTTGAAGCTTTGACTTCAGCGTTTTGGCCATCGCCATCTTGGCTTTTTTGTAACCAGTGAACAGGAAGTGACCATATCTGGACTGAGGAGGAGTGACGTAGACGGCGTATACGTCTCTGGTAGAGACCTGTCAATCACTGTGTAGCCCCGCCCTAAAGCATACCCTGCTTTATGGTCTGTTTGACTCTAAATGGACCATCATTTACTAAATGAACATCATGCTGTATTGAAGAAGACTTGAAACAAGAGATTGAGAACATAAACTCATGTTTACAATGTTTACTGAGGTAATAAATCAAGAGAGAAGTAGAGTCATTTTCTCATAGACTTCTATACAACCAGAGGAGTCGCCCCCTGGTGGACACTAGAGAGAATGCAGCTTTAACACATGAAACTTTGACTTCACTTTAAAGAACCGGAGGTTGTCTCCTGGTTTGAAACTATTTAAATGCAACCTCTTGAATTATTCTGCACCAGTTGTGTGAGAGTTTGTAAACAGATGTTTTTGTATAGTTTTGTTGTTGTTAAGCTACTTTTGTCTGTTGGAGACGTGAGAGAAAAACGTTTTCTTCAAGAATCAAGTTAAAACAGGGAGAATAACTGGTGTACAGATGGTGATTTAGTGGGTGAAGTAATCCTTTAAATATTCCATCAACATGAGACCACTACGTTTTTTTTAATCTCTGTTGAATGAATGTCAACGTTAAAATGGATGAGGAGGAGGATTCTCTAAACTCATAATCAGACAAGCTGAGGTCACCTCTACTGGAGTGACTCTCTTTGTGCTGAGCAGCACTCATTTCCCCATCAGAGTCACAGCATGACGGGACAGAGGCCAGATGAAAGAGGTTCACCTTGTCAAAAAATACCTTATAATCTACCACGGTGACTTAATTGTATGTGACGGGAGCTCTCTGAAAGCACCGATGCAATCTCAAAGACTTTCTTTGGATAAACCAGAGGGACTCTGTCGTCTGCAGACTGTAATAAGCTGGACATCACAGCTCCCATGACTGAGCTTTTTTTTCCCGATTACGGTGCATGCTAGATTTCTTGCAATTAAAGGCACATCAGCAGTGATTAGTGGAATGAGAATATCAACCCTGTCACATGTGGAACACACTAAACAATGGTCCCCTCTCTCTAAATCCACTCACATCGTTTAAACTTCTTTGATTTGTTTACCGTGTGGCACCGTTTATGGCGGACCAGGAGCTCCACCAAGGAGAAAATACAATGCGAGTATTAAAAGTATCGTCATACAACGGTTTTATTTGATATCTTATGAAAGGTTACTCCTCATTTTTCCTAAAAATATCCAGCAACACGTGTCAATTTAAGCTTGTTACAGGAATACAGTCTTCACAGGAAACAACTTAGTTAGGTTTAACAAACAAAACTACTTCGTTTAGTTAGGTTAGATTTAGTAAAAGATGGTGAAATACATAGTTTGTTTGGGTTAAAACAACTACGTTACTGAAGTATGCGTAAGTGACAAATAACTCCACGTTGACTTCTTGTTTCACTCGGGGAACGAACGGGTCTCGTGGATAAAAGTCAGTTGTTTTTTTCATGATTACGTGGATAACATACAAAATTATTTCGCGGAATATCTACGAATTACGGCGTGTTTCTTTTGTCGGTATAGCTACGGACGCTGGATGAGACCAGCCTGTGTTATTACATTCTGATCAGACGCTTTAAAAGACCTTGAATGCACCCTGACAACACTGACATGACCCTTTAACTAACGAGGGCCTCAGTATGTTAGTTACAGTTTAAAGATGAAATCAGAGCATTATATAAATATTAGAGGTGGACAGTACGGTACATTTACTTTAGTATTTGACGTTTATGCTACTTTACACTTTTACTCAATTACATTTCAGAGGGAAACCTAAAATCTCTTTATTCTATTTTGACAGCTCTTGAGTAGAGGAGGTGTTCCCTCATGTCCCCCATGTTGTGTAATGTGAGGAGAGGAGGATGACATCAGGGACCGACCAGCTATTCACATTCCCTCACTTTCAATGGTCGATCAAAAAACGGCCTCCACGTCTCTGTGGGCTCATCTGGGCTCTGGATCTAACCATCTGATATGGCACCAGTCAGTCCCAGCTGCCTGGAGCCGCAGACAGACAGCCCTCCACCCCCCATTACCTGTCTCTCTGAACAGCTGGGACCCTTTGCCACAGACAGCCAATTACAGCCTTCAGCCGAGAGCGACGCTTCTATCCGAGAGCTGTAAACACAGCTTCAGAGTGAGAGAAGAGGAGCCGACAAGCTGCAACTGGTCTCATCTAGTTCAGTGAATAGCATCCTCAGTCTGTTTAGTGCAATAACAAATTGGAACAACTGTGATGACATTTTCCACTAATTACGTCTTTTGCGATGACTGGAACAGAGCATAAAGGAAACAAGAAAAATGCACAATTAGTCTGTAATTGTACATTTTACTTGACAACACTAAAGGTCATCTGTTGTTGTTATTTTCTTTCACTTCCTGTCCTCTGATGGAGAGGCTAAAAAACCTGAGCAACCAACCGCAAGAAAAAGAAAAGAAGAAGCAAAGAAACAAAAAGACTGAATGTTCAAACGACGGTAGGATGGCAGCTCATCCATGTGAGGACTGTCCATTAGCTCGGCAGCAGCGATCGATCCGTCACTCGCTCCAGAGGAACCTTCACGTGAACATTTAGTGACAAACAGCCACAAAGCTTTAAACAACAGGAGTCCTGCTGGGAGACATTCTCGTCTGCACACAAAGAGTTTGGTGTAAACCTGCACACATTCAGATATAATCTGCTGCAGAACTAAACGGCCTTCGCTCTCTCCTCCTCATCACACCACAGTACATTAAACGGCACAGAGTCGCTGCACGTTAAGCCTAATCAGACTCACATTCATCCGTCTTTCAACATCGCTGACCACTTCCACTTCTCGTACCAGCTGTTTGTAACGTCTGGCTGTTACGTTTATAATTATAAACTCATCTATTCAAATCTGCTTTTAACCTGTAACGGTAGTTTTTTGTGCTGTTCTTACTGTTATGTCATCTATTTAGTTTATATTGTCATTGCTTCTATTGTTTCTGTTTTTACCGTGTAAAGTGTCTTTGAGTGTCTTTTAAAGCTCTATACAAATAAAATGTATTATTATTATTATAAGTGAGCAGGTGGCATCTTGGGAGGCGTTACATGATTACGTGGATAACAAATTTTTTTCCGTAGGTTTATCTACGAATGCTGGACGAGAACATTCTGACCCACTAACACACGTCCTGTGAGTTCTAAAGTGTCATGTTTGATCATTATATTTCATGTTGTTGCCTCTTCATTGTCATCCCCATTCAGAGCTAACAACAGCTATTATGAGTTTAAAACAGGCTGTATGTCGTCCTAATTTAGGATTCGAACTGGGGAAATGCCGACGTTAGAACGGTTCTAATAAATATTATATAAATTCCTGTCCTAAGATAAGATTTATTTTCCCAATGAACCATGTTTCTGTGAAACCAAACATACTAAACTGAGATGGATTTTTTTCAGATCTGCTTTCTGTAATGAAGCCCTGAAGCTGAAATGTGAGACTTTTTTTTGGCGTTTCTCTAAATGTTCTCAGGCGACTCAATTCACATTGTTGGCATCTCGTGTCGCAGCATATGATGGACATTAACATGTAAGCAGCCCTCTGGGCGGCACAGACTCTAGGACAGAGTTCACAGTGATGATGAACCAACAGTAACTTCAGGAGACAGATTTATTTATACGGTACATATCTTTAGAGTAGATTTATTTATACGGTACATATCTTTAGAGTAGATTCATTTATACGGTACATATCTTTAGAATAGATTCATTTATACGGTACATATCTTTAGAGTAGATTTATTTATACGGTACATATCTTTAGTGTAGATTTATTTATACGGTACATATCTTTAGAATAGATTTATTTATACGGTACATATCTTTAGAATAGATTCATTTATACGGTACATATCTTTAGAGTAGATTTATTTATACGGTACATATCTTTAGTGTAGATTTATTTATACGGTACATATCTTTAGTGTAGATTTATTTATACGGTACATATCTTTAGTGTAGATTTATTTATACGGTACATATCTTTAGAGTAGATTCATTTATACGGTACATATCTTTAGAATAGATTAATTTATACGGTACATATCTTTAGAATAGATTCATTTATACGGTACATATCTTTAGAATAGATTTATTTATACGGTACATATCTTTAGAGTAGATTTATTTATACGGTACATATCTTTAGTGTAGATTTATTTATACGGTACATATCTTTAGTGTAGATTTATTTATACGGTACATATCTTTAGTGTAGATTTATTTATATGGTACATATCTTTAGTGTAGATTTATTTATACGGTACATATCTTTAGTGTAGATTTATTAATACGGTACATATCTTTAGTGTAGATTTATTTATACGGTACATATCTTTAGTGTAGATTTATTTATACGGTACATGTCTTTAGTGTAGATATATTTATACGGTACATGTCTTTAGTGTAGATTTTTTTATACGGTACATATCTTTAGTGTAGATTTATTAATACGGTACATATCTTTAGTGTAGATATTATACGGTACATGTCTTTAGTGTAGATTTATTAATACGGTACATATCTTTAGTGTAGATTTATTAATATGGTACATATCTTTAGTGTAGATTTATTTATACGGTACATATCTTTAGTGTAGATTTATTTATACGGTACATATCTTTAGAGTAGATTTATTTATACGGTACATATCTTTAGTGTAGATTTATTTATACGGTACATATCTTTAGAGTAGATTTATTTATACGGTACATATCTTTAAGGAGGAGAGAGCTCACCTGAAGAACTCGATGAAGGAAAATCCGTAGCCGTGCTGTTCAGCAATTCCTGCACACACAACGTTGGCTGATGCTCCGATCAACGTGCCGTTTCCTAAACAGACGGGAAAACAACGCGAGTTTAACTCGGGGAATACTTAACCTTCAAAATGATCATTTCTACATCAGTTACTCAGCCTGTGTCAACTTGAATTCACCAAAACCCGAAATGGTTTCATGCTCGTTCAGGAGAGCAAACCGTCTTTAAATGTTGAGGTTTGAGTGAAGATGTGTTTGAGATTATACGACGGATTATTCTGAACCAGTTGTGTGAGAGTTTGTAAACAGATGTTTTTTTTCAGGGAATTAATGGTGAGTAACTGAAATACAGACGGTCATTTCGGTGTTTTCCTTTAACGTCTCATAAAAAGACGTTTCTGTGCTGCTGAGAGCTGGACTCCGATGTTTACATCATGATGACAATTAACGGACGTTTTCCTCATGTGGAATTTTTAATGTGAAGATATCGGACATATGTCCAGAGAATTGTTCTTGTTGCTGCCGTTTTACATTACTTTTAAAAACATGCACTACAGGAATGAATTCCTGTTTTCTTGTGCATCCCTGTGTTGCATAAAGACAATAAATGATCCTTGAATCCTTGAATAAAACACCATCACAAAGGACACATATCCAACATGCTGTAACAATAGTAATAATCATCTGTCAGTAAATCCAGAATAAAGTTTTCCTCTTTCTAATCCACTGACTGTTTTGACAGTCAGGCTGCGTATCCATCCCTCCGCTCGATACCGCTCACATCTCAAAAAGGCGTCAGCGTTGGAGGACGGAGCTGTGCGGCGGGCGACATCAAGCTGCCGATCGATACGGAACCCGAAGCAGAGCAGTTGATTAAAACCGAAAAACACAATGACAGCTCTCTAACTGTCTAGCTCTTTGTGTCCTTCTCGCCTAAACAGAGCAGTGAGGTGCTGAAGGGCCGGCCGCCGGGGACCGGTGGAACGACACCACATCTTAAGGGGCCCTCGGGCTGCTGTCACCTGGATCATAAGATCCTCCTTCTGGCAGAGGCCATCCATAAAGACCAACACCTTTCAGACAGAGGTAGAGTCTCTGGTGACTGTGAGGGTCTTTTGTTGTTTTCAGTCTTCAGTCGACCCCCATTAATCCTTGAGACACCCTGAAAGCCTCAACAGGAAATCTTAAAAAATTTATTTGCCACTTGCACTAAAGTTTACTGATGGTATGAATAGTGAATGCTGGAAACAATTCTCACAGCCAGTCAGAGCTGCACCAGGAAGAGAGACCCTCTTCACTTCTAACAAAACCACCAACAGGTAGATTTAGGCATCAAATCCACCACCATAAAACCACAACACGGTTTTGAAAGTCTGGCTTGGTCCCATCAATCTCCCCTCATGTTCACCAAAAGTCGTCTTTTTTGATATTATAAAGTGCATCACTTGCTCTGACTGTTTCTTAGTCACATGATGCATTTAATTTGATTGTTGAACCTGAAAAATAATAACAATTGACTTTCCCCCCACATGTCTGTCCTGTCTCTCTTCACTATCAAAGAAAGACATAAAATGTCAAAACAATAATCAAATTTTAAAAAGAAGAACATCTCACCCCCGAGACAGGCTCCCATGGCCAAGGCATAGATGAGAGGTTTCACTGGCAGGTTCACATCCGCGTCCTGACTGAGGTTGATGAGAACTGGAATCTGCAAGAACAGAGATGGATCGGAAATGATTCAAAATATACACAGATGTTAGTGTCTGGCAGAAAATCTGTCTCATAGGCAAAGCTTTTCCAAAAACATACGTATTCTTTTACATTATTTCAGTTTAGTTTGGTGTCTCCGATACATATATATGAACACAGGGCGGCTCAGTCTATGATGTGTGATGGGTTTTACATGCAACATACAGCTGCTGATGAGCCGGATCGGACCCCACCACGAAAGAACACAACAGTGTGAATGCGAGTCTACAAATGACACATTAAAGCTTTCATGTGCAGCGTAGCAGTGATGCTTCCATTTGTTCCTGCTGGTGGTTACACACACACACACACACACACACACATATATATATATATATACGGCTGTCACAGAATCGTTTGTGCTTAAAGTTTGAAGGAATAGTTTGACATTTTGGAGAATATATCTACTGGAAGTTCTTGCTAAGAGTTAACTTAGCTTAGCACAAAGACTGGGTATAGCATACTTAGACTGGTTCTTTTTAAAGGTAACTAAATACACTTTTTGTGCCAATTCAATAAACAAGATATAACCACAGACTGTTTATAAGTGGACGTTCGTTTGTGGACACGTTTTGGCCGTCGCCATCTTGGCTTTTCCGCAACCAGTGAACAGGAAGTGACCATATCTGGACTGAGGAGGAGTGACGTAGACGGCGTATACGTCTCTGGTAGAGACCTGTCAATCACTGTGTAGCCCCGCCCTAAAGCATACCCTGCTTTATGGTCTGTTTGACTCTAAATGGACCATCATTTACTAAATGAACATCATGCTGTATTGAAGAAGACTTGAAACAAGAGATTGAGAACATAAACTCATGTTTACAATGTTTACTGAGGTAATAAATCAAGAGAGAAGTAGAGTCATTTTCTCATAGACTTCTATACAACCAGAGGAGTCGCCCCCTGGTGGTCACTATAGAGAATGCAGCTTTAACACATGAAGCTTTGACTTCACTTTTTAAAACTGGAGGTTGTCTCCTGGATTTAAAGGGTTGAGTTGGTGAAATGTTTACCTTTGGAGAGAGCTAGGCTAGCTGTTGTCTTGCTAATCTAAGCTAACTACTATTTACTGTACAAACATGAAAGAGGCATCAATCATCTCATCTCAGTCCGAGTGAGAAAGCAAATAAACATATTCTCAAAACTGTCAAACTATCCCTTTTTCAGAACTACATTTAAAAGAGTCTCTAAACTGGTCTGAATGTGGGAAAACAAGTATTTTCTCAGCTTCAGTCTGTTGTGACAATCAGGACATGCTTTTCTTATCAGCTGTGCACTGAATTGAAAATGGATGCGGTTTGAAATCTTCTTTTATTGGAAGAATACATTTTGCATGCTGAAAATATGTTAAAATTACTAATACTTATACTTAGAGAAAATGTTTAATGCAAGCTACATGCAAGCTATGCAAGCTACATCTCGTGCTGCTTCAAAAACGTGAGTACCGACCCAGAATTTTTTGGCAAAGTGATAGATGCTGGGGGCTGCTGTACCCCCGGTAATGTTTGAAGCGTCTCCCGGAGAGAAAATCCGAGATATACGTTCGAAGCGTGGTCGAATGCTATTGTTGCTAAGTACCTAGCTTTACCATGGATGGTTGAAAAACTACTTTTGAGGGGCTATTTCTGATGCGTGTCGCGGCCAAATGAACGCGAAAAAGTGACGAAATATCGTACGAGGCTAGGTCGTAGATCGTAGATCGTGTTTTATTGTGTTTTGAGTGTGTAAAGTGTTACATATGCTTCGGTTCATGAGAGCTTCGTCGTTCAAACGGTATGCTGCATTGTTGTGGAAATATTATATTTGGTACTGAAAAATGGCTTTCTTCGGTACCAGCCGGTACCACTAGCCCCCCGGAGGGGGGGCTTTCGGGCCCAACAGGTTTTAAAGTGTTGACGTTATGTCAAAGACGGACATATCTAATGTAATTAGCATGCTAACCAGCTAGCCGCGGCCTGTCCTGTCTTGTAGTACCACTTGTAACATGGAGAGGCGATAGTGAGTCACTGTAACACCAGTCTGTCCTCAGTCCAACACGAGAGGACGAAGAAGTAGAGCTGCACTGAAGGACTCAGTCAATCCCGCTGAAGGTTCAGCGGGATTGACTGAGTCCTTCAGTGCAGGACTTTATTGGAAGTCCTGCACAAAAACGCACAATCCCGCTGAACCTTCAGCGTTTTGATAGTTTGTTTATTGGATTAAATCCAAAGTTTCAAATACAAGAAAACGACTCGTATTTTTGTTTCGTCCTCAAGGAGACGACTTCGCCAGGAATGGGATTTTTTTGACTCAATCAATTTAGAGGTTCTTTAAAATAAAAAAGAAGGGTTTGACAGTTCACTTATTCGCCTTCTCACTTGGACTGAGATGAGATTGATAACTCTTTCATGTTTGTACAGTAACTAGCGGTTTGCTTAGATTAACAACACTGGATACAGGTACCCTTTAAACCCTTTAAATCCAGGAGGCAACCTCTGGTTATAAAAAGTGAATCCAAAGCTTCATGTGTTAAACCTGCATCCTCTCTAATGTCCATCAGGGGGCGACTCCTCTGGTTGTATAGAAGTCTATGAGAAAATGACTCTACTTTTTAAAGACATCAGAACAGTTGACGGTTAACGCAGCCAGTATTGATGACATGTAATAACGTGTGCTGGAACCACATGCAAGGCAAAAGTCTGTCACAATACTGTGTAACATGAAGGATTATTGATGACTTGATGTGCTGCAGCCTCTCACCATGGTGGCGGTGAAGGGAATGTTGTCAATGAGAGAAGAAGCCAGAGCCGAGACCCACATCACCAAGATGATGGCTATAGCCAAGCGCTGGTCCTCTGGCACCGCCTGAGAGGGGACATTAAAACATAATAAGTTATTACTGTCATATTACACACACATACCACCTCAACCCATCACCCATCACATTTGCCTCCTCGATTCCTTTCCTCTCCGTCATGTAGTCCCGCCCCATGCGAGCGGAAGGAGACGAGGGGAGAGAGGAGTCGAGGCAACGAGCATTTAACAAACGAGACGTCCTCGGACCGACATTTTAGAGAGACGTCAACTGACGTGTGTCACAGCTGATCAGCTGTCCGTTTAGTTATAACTCTGTGTTTTATGATCTCTGTCAGAGGAACTTAACGGTGTTCATGACAAATATATATTTACTATTAATTCAATTTAAAATGTGGCATCATGTGACAAGAACGATCGGATGTCACATTTGTTTATTTAACACGTACACACACATAGGCTATATGTAATACAGTCTTCTTATATATTATCGTGTGAAACAAATTTGTATGAAAAGTACTGTAAATAAAGAGCGACATGTATTATACGATATACACACAAACACAGTCCTGTCTTTCTAAATGACAACATGAAACACAGTTAATTAGAGCTGAATGTAGGAGAATGTTCTTATTAATATAATAATGTTTTCTCTTGTAAACATCATGTCAGGATTATAGCAGTTGAACTGGATGAATAATATAAAATATTAGTATCAGGTGAACAGTCTGATGAGGAGCTACACAAACTAAATCAACTAATGAAATAAAAAGGATCTGTAACATCTGTAGAGTCCAGCTGTTTGTCACTCCTCTTCTATTTGTTTACATGTGATGAAAACACTCCCTCAAAGGAAACACCGGTGCTTCCTCAAAGGAAACACCGGTGCTTCCTCGCTCCTCCGGTAAACCTCCTCGCTCCTTGAGATGCATTTTAGGAATCAGGACTTCCTTCAAGATGGAGGGATCGATCTCCGGGTCACAAAATGTCCTCATTTGTATCAGGATAGAAAGGCCGTGCACTTCTACCCAGCATGCAGAGCGTCGTTTGTGGAGGCTGAGCAGGTGAAACCCCAGGAATAGCGCGCCACCTGTCATGTGTGATTATTAGCCTTCTAGAAGCTCGCTGTCTAAACACGAGCTGACGTCTCTATTACTACTGCAATCCTCAGCTCATATGAAGCAGAGATTACCTCCGACTCCTCCGCCCGCCGACGGGAATCAGATGCAAACAAAGAAATCAAACCGCGCAGAACAAAAAGGATCAATATGCATGAAAAACAATATCACATCACCTGTGCCAAATTATCAATTACGCCAGTTGTGTGGAGCCCCGAGAGACGATTGTTTTCCTTTTGAGAATCAAAAAGGGGAGAAAAACAAACTCACTTTTATAAGCAGCGCCGTCTGTTCTCCAATGTAGTCGATGAGCTGCAGCTGAGCTAAAGCCTGGAAGATGAAGAGGAGATTAATATGAGGAAGAAAAATAAAAAGAGCTGAGGAGAATTAGTTATAGGTGGGATTAAACCAAGAGAAGAAAAGCAATTAAGCAGACAGAGACAAATCTATTCTTGTTGTGGGTATTGACACAGAGGTAAACACACGGGGGTTTTGTTCCTGCTCACTGTGTTCAATGCTTCATAGTTAAACCATCCTGTCACTGGAAGAAATAGATCCTTTACTCTTCTGATTGTAAGTCTCACTGTGTACCGTCAGTACGAGCATCCTGTTTCCTTTATTCTCTGGTAAAGATGCTTTTCAGAGGATAGCACAGCTTCATTTATCACAGTTCTGGATCATGTTCAGATATCATGTTGTTCTTTTCCGATACTGACTCTGACTCTTTCAAACGGGTCATAATTCCCTCAATGTCTATTTTATATTGATGCTGACTACAGTTTACAAGATTACATTTGAACACATCATGATAACGTTACCTCCGTTAACATTAGCGCCGTTATTTAGCCAATCAGGACGGTTCCGCTAACATCTAACGTTAACTAGCTCTCCGCTAACAGCTAACGTTAACTAGCTCTCCTCCTGCTGTTAACTCGAGTCGTGTTTCTATTCAATTGTCAAGTTAACTTCAAGCTAACTTTTGAAATGTCGCCAAAAAACGAAATATGTATTAGTTTTGGAGCAATTAAACTCAGCTACAGTGTAGTTTGGACAAAACCAATATGAATAAATATCCAGGAAGATATCCAGCCTGGAACAACTCTACTTTATTAACCTTGTGCGATAAATGGAGGCTCTGCAAGATTGGTTGTTTGGTCTCAGTTGCCGCTACTTCATGTGTGAATCTCTTTTAAAACATGATGGGGCTTCCATTTAATGCCATAAACACGGGCTGCGTGTTAAATACCTCCATCAAAACGAAGAGGCCAGCGAAGAAGAGTAACGTGGCCCACTCCACCCGATGCAGGATGATCTCGAAATCCTGGATGTCGGCCAGAACCAGAAGCCACAGTGAACCCAGGATAGCGATCCAACCTGAGAGAGAACAAGAAACATCAGCTGACATCTTCTCTTCATAGAAAACACTACCAAGTGTTTCATGAAGACAGATTTAGAACAAGACACACAACACATATATATATATATACACATATATGAACTCCTTCTGCTCTCTGTTCACTGAAATGTGTCTTTGATCACAACTCTCAAAAAGAGCAGCGAGCTTTATTAAATGTGACAGATGACACCACCAGATGTTTTTACACCCTGGTCTTATTTTACACTTTATGTCGTCTTTACTGTCCAATATCGGTTACTTTATGTTGCTTACTTTATGTTTCTTTTTAAATTTTATATTGTTTTTTTTGTTTAGTTTAGTAGCTTGTATGACTTCTGTATTTGCTTATAATGTTTATTGAGGTGAGATCTTTTTCTTTTTTTTATCTCACCTGCACAACGTGCTTCTTGTCTTTTGTTGTTGGCATTTCGGATGCTTTGATTTATTGTGCAAACAAATAAATCTTAATATATTAAGTCAACGATCAGGAAATATCTCAAACAAATTCTGTACGTGTGAAAATGAAAATGAGAATTCAATCTGACGCAGAGAGTTCAACCCTCTCTCTAATCTAATACACAGATCGCAGCATGAAGGAACTTGTTGAAGTATAATAATGAATAAAGTATTTGATGTAATTTCAACACATTCCAGTCTGGAGGACAAAGCTCGGCTCCAGCCAGCTGATGTTTGCATTGACAGTGTTTCTGAGAGAGTGTACATCCACCTGGAGGAAATGTGATTAAACAGGTGCGCAGCAGTAATTGCCTCGGCCTTCTGGGAAATGATTTCACAACTGAAGGGAACTAGTGACGAAAAGAGGAGACGGGCAGAGGGAAGATTAGAGTCTGTGGCAATGGGAAAGGTAAGGAACAGAGAAGGTGAATGAATTAATAAAATCATTTTCTAAAGGTTATCCAATTCATAACATGTTTCATAAGCGTTTTGTTATGTTAAGTTACTGTTGTTAAATCATATTTGATTAGGCTCGTGTCAACTTCAAACTAATACTGTTTTCATTAAACCTGCATTAGTTTATGTTTAGTAACTTGGGCTGAACATGTCATTTACATATTACTCTATAAACCCGTGTGCTCTGAAGTCCCTAGAGGAGAAAAAAATGCTTTAAAAAACTGCCATAAAATTGTATATTAATATTACTTTCCACTTTCACTGAGTTACATTTTTGACCAACATCCATCCTGATCATAATTACTAAATAATCATTAATTCCATATGCCATAAATGAAGAAATAATGAACCATAAAAGCTCATGTAATGTCAATATCTTGTACAAATTGTAAAAAATAGATACCTCAGAATAAGTGTCTTATTAGGTCTATGATTCCTTCAAGCAACAGAGGACAAATATAATAGACAAAAATATGACATTTTTGATTTCCACACTGCATTGATATTTCCTGAAGATGCATCCTGAACAGAGCGAGGAGCAGATAACAAACCCAAAGAGCTCTTCAATCAAAAAGAGCTTTTAGTCTGAGTAGTTTACGATCGAGTTATCTATCACAAGCACGACAACAGTGTCTGAGGCAGGAAATGTGAAAAGGTACACAGAAGAAAGTAAATAGAAACAAGGCCAACAGATAAAGACATCTTTGCTCCGGCTCCACTATCTTGTACCCTTGTAAGCATATGGTGAGATAAGAAGCTGTGATGCTTCAGGTATTCTGCATCTCCAAAGATTCAAAGTAATTTAAATGTTGGAATTACCAAAGTAAGAATTTATTTTATTCTATTGAAGACCAATCTACAAAATTATAATTAATATCTCTAAAATCTGCCTCATGCACGCTTGAAGAAACACAAAATGTCAAGTGGTTTACGCTGTGAAACGATTAGTTAGGTTTAGAAAACAAAAACAATTGGTTAAGGTTAAACAAACAATGTTCAGTAACAAGGTTACAATGTAACAACACAACAATGCAGTGGAACAACAACAACGGAACCACCGAAACAAGGTAACTTAACAAGGTAACTTAACAAGGTAACGTAAAAAGGTAGCGTAACAACGTAGCGTAACAACGTAGCGTAACAACGTAGCGTAACAACGTAGCGTAACAACGTAGCCTAACAACGTAGCCTAACAACGTAGCCTAACAACGTAGCCTAACAACGTAGCCTAACAACGTAGCCTAACAACGTAGCGTTAACAATACTTTGTTATATAACGTTATATAAAAGTGTAAAGTCCATGTTTACTTTTGGTTTCACAGAGGACATGAACAGCGGTCTCCTTGTTGAAAATCCTGTGTTTTCGCTTGTTATACTGGTTATTAAGTAACTTTAGATAGCGGTCGCTCGCTATAATTTGTCACTTGTTCTGACTGAATGCAAAAAAAATCGATATATAGAATTGTAAAACTATAAAACGATCAGTGTTTTGCAGAAACGTATAAAAACAACACATTTTCGTTGTGACTGGGCTTTTAACAAACTAAAATATTTAAATGTTCAATGATTTTTGTTGTGAGCATTTTTCTACAACATTCTCCTGATTTCTGCAGAGCTATTAATAAAGTTTCATCCAAACCACAGTTGTAGCTCACATGACCACAGACACATTAGAAAGATCAAATGACCAGTTTATAATCAGACTGAAATTAAATCTTACGGTGTGAAGTAAATTAAACTTTAACAGGTGTGAATGAATAGAGCTGCAGTAGTCAACCCTGCATGCATTAATGAGAGCCGTGTTCGGAGACAGGCGTCCGTCCGTCCGTCCACAGAGACAGAAAACACGTTGCTGTTGGGTCATTCCCTTTCAATAAATGTCACAGAGAGGTGAGCTGAGCAGCGGCTGTAATTAACTGAGCATGTTTGGCGACTGAGACGCCTCAGCAGACGACCGGGTGGCTACGAACAGCCATCTTCATTTAGGGAATCGTGTTAGTGTTAATGAGATGTTGTTCGGGTCATCTACCGACACACATCGGAGATATAACCCTCAACCTAACACACATGTCCACGTTTACTAACACACACAAAATATGCAAGCAGGCAGAATTAGAGCCAGAAAAATCAGCTGACTGGTAACATCCAATCATATTCATATGGGTGTACTTTGTACTGTAACTGAATAACCTGACAGTGACACTCTGCAACATGTTGATAATCAGTGACATCTTCCAGACTGGTCCTTAACGGAAAATAACTACATTTTGTGTTGTTCATAGGGCTACAACTGCCGATTTTTCTCATTATCTATTCAACTTTCTAGATTAATCTGTATTCATTATTTGGTCTATGAAATAGTGAATGTTGTCCATCCCAGTTTCTCAAGGTCCAAAGTGATGTCATTAAAGGTGTGTAGGATTAAAGGGGATCTATTGGAGGGAATATTATATTCCTAAATGTATTCATTAGTGTATAATCACTTGAAAATAAAGAATCATTGTGTTTTTCGTTAGCTTACAATTAGCCCTCTGGTAGAGACCTGTCAATCACTGTGTAGCCCCGCCCTAAAGCATACCCTGCTTTATGGTCTGTTTGACTCTAAATGGACCATAATTTACTAAATGAACATCATGCTGTATTGAAGAAGACTTGAAACTAGAGATTGAGACCATAAACTCATGTTTACAATGTTTACTGAGGTAATAAATCAAGAGAGAAGTAGAGTCATTTTCTCATAGACTTCTATACAACCAGAGGAGTCGCCCCCTGATGGACATTAGAGAGAATGCAGCTTTAACACATGAAGCATCGGCTTCACTTTTCAGAATGTTGTCGTCTGGTTGGACTACAGAAATACTTCATCCCTGCAGCTCTCTATATCTGCATATTTCAGATCAAATGTGCATTCAGTAGTTTTGCCTGAAACACTATTTATCGCCACAGGTTTTAAATTGCAGCACATGAACAGATGCAAAGTGAGGGGTCTAAACGCAGCTCAGTATCCATGTAATTTATCGGATGCTTTTGCTCGTCAGCCTGTTATTTGGGCTCAATTCACACGCGAGGACGGAGGAAGCTGTGTTTCATAATTACATGACAGAACCTTTAAAGCGCCCGGTGGGGGGGCTGTAAAAACAGCGCTGTAATGAGATAGCAGTGCTCACCGAGCTCCAGATGAATGCTGGGAACAAAGGAGTTGAGGAAGAACATGAAGATCACCACGGTGAGGACGGACACACACTTCACCAACAGCACCGTGTCGGTTATTCTGTGCTGTGGAGGAGAGAGAAATATATATATATGTTGAGTCTGAATGGAGGGGAAGCTTTTAAAGTTGTATCATCCAACACACCGATGGTATTTGTCTCAAGTGAAGCTTCAAAGACGAGGCCGGCTTCATTATTGAGATAACATCAATGCACCACAGTCACGGCCTGACATACGGAAGCTTACCTTCTTTTGCAGTTCCTGAATGTTTTGCTCCCAGTTCTTGTCCTCTTGAGAAATTTCTCTGTCGGATGCAGCAACATAATGAGCATTAAAAGCAGAGAAAAAGAATAAATTATAGACTAATAACTCTCTTAAGAGTTTCAAAATGTTAGTTAAATGATGTGTAATGGTGCCTCTATCAGCTGTTTATGAATACATAATGAGCGTTGTGCTGTTTTTAGGTATTTGTTGAGTGTTGCGTTTGGTGCTTCAGTATTTCCCAGTGCTATGAAATTATATTTGGGCTGTAATTGCTTTGACTGTCTGGAAAACATCTTGGACAAAGAGACAGAAATAGAAAGTATTCTTGGACTTCCTTGAGCTTGTTTTTGAGCAAAAAAACGATATAAAAGAAGTACAATGTTGTGTTTTAAACAGTGAAATAATCTCAAATAAACTCAACTAAATGTGCATCAATTAGCATAAATGATACGCGTCATTCCAAAAGTCATCAACGATTTAATAATAAACGCTGAATTCTTTGTGTTCACATAATATTTCAGCCTGGTCTCCTAAAAATCACGTTCAAAACTGTGAATTTTCTTTTGGTTTACGTTTGTTTTTGACGTTTCACAAATAGGTTTACAATCAAACAAACAATGTGCTTAATTTACATCTGTCATTTAAATAAGATAACAATTCATTTTTAACCAAACCATGATATTTTTGACTAAATCTAACTTTTTGTATTGTTTTTTTGTTTCAAGTTACAACTTTAAAAAGGTTAACGTGTTTCAAACTGCAACGAACGCATAGAGAACGCATAGAGTTGTATGGGAACTTCATTTAATGTCTTAAATAAGATGACTTTATGCAAAAAAACGTGTTTCTGTGAGAGGCGATAAAAAGCATTCTCAGTGTTGTTCTTTTCACCTCTGGAAGGTCTTCATCATCTTGCGGAGCAGACTTTCCAGGTTGAGGACTTTCTGCATCAGGAGGCATTTCACAGCCGTCTCCTCTCGGCTGGCGGGGTTAATGCGCTGAGCCGTCTGCCTCCAAACCAGGATCTCATGCTTGAGTTCTGCAGAGCAGGAGAGTTTAGTGTCAAACACACGATTGTACAGTATAGTGTAGCGTGTTTATAGAGGGGGGGGGGGGGGGGGGGGTAATAGCTCCTACAGCTGAGAGGATAAGAAGATGTTTCTGGTCAATATGCTGCGAGCCCCCATCGAGGGACTAATGCAGCCGGGCGATGGGCACATCGACCAGCTCAGGAACAGAAGCCTGAGGGAGCCGGACGCCTGTGCAGACACCAGGAGGTGTTTTTCCTCTTTCAAGAAGGTTGCTAGGTGACCTTAATAGGATCTAACTGGCACAGGGGTAAAAAAAAACAACCACATTCCCTTAAGTGAATCTGCACAATTACCAGTCGTGGCGGAGGCTTTGTGCCGATTGAGCAGCGTGCTCTCCCCTCTATAAGGCCAGCATGGAGGGAGAGCAGGAAGCTCCAGGTTCTGGGGGTTTACTGATTATCGGCTTCCCTCCAGTCGGCCGGAGGCTCAGCGGGACGATAACGGCCGCTAACAGCCGGTCTTCTTCGCTCCTTGGATGTGAGCAGGTTTGCGGTGACGACTGGGGAGCTCTGGTGGTCTCTGTTTTAATGATCTCTATGTTCTATTGTGGGTTTCACACAAATAGCCCCTGTTTTTAGTACTTGGCCCATTATCTGCATCTCCAGGGTGTCGTGTGCAAAGATCAGCGAATAGACTCAAAGATCTTACTCTGGACAGTGTGGACAGTATACAGCCTTGAGGAACAGACAAGTTCATATTCTCCTCTGTTAATTGGTACTTAATTAAATATATATATATATATATATATATAAGCTATAGATATCATTTGAGCCCTGAGCGAAGACCTGCAAAATATCCAACCACCTCTCATAAGTCTTTATGCTTTTTAGGCCTCTGTTTGTAGTTGTTTTGTGTTCTGTTTGTAGTTGTTTTGTGTCACTTTGAGGTTGTTACGCGTCTCTTTGAGTGATATTTTAAAGGTGAAGGCCGGGGGGGGGGGGGGGGGGGGGGGGGGCACTTTTACTGCTTATTGATTGGAAGTTGTTGTACTTGAATCACTCGTAACATAATAGTCATGCTCATTAGAGCGCGGTCTATTCTTATGGAACAAAACATAATGGATATGTTCTATCTCTCTCAAGTGGACGATTAATTAAGGAGATATTTCTATTAATAAAGAAACTGACTTTACTCTTTTACCAATGAATTATAATAAAACCTGTGCATCCTCTATTTTAGTAACCCATCACTTAAGAACAGCGTCTGTTAATTGGCAGCAGCGCTTTAATGGATTTATTAAGAGGCAACTTTAAATAAGGGAACCTGTGTGTGTTAATAAACTAAATGAATTAGTTATGAGATATTCTGATTGAGACTTCATTTAGTGTCATTTTAACACTTAACACTTGTAGTTTTGTTACATTTTAATAGAATATATATGAATAAAATATGAATTTTTGACCGCCGTTAAGGAGGAATGACTATTATTGCAACAACTTCCTATTAATAAGCAGTAATCAGGAGGTTATTGAGGGGAAACTATATGTCAATGGCCCAGCAGTTGTAGAATATTATCAAGCAGAATCAGGCATTAATAAGTGCTTTATTATGACTAATAAAAAGCTAAATATGCATGTTAATAAGCAAGTAGTTCATGCTAAATATGTGCACCTTAATATAAAGTGTTTTTACTGAATTTTTACTGAAACCAAAATTGGGTTTGAAAGTCCTAAAAGTATCTGGTTATAAACATGTCTCTGATATCAACCAGCACTTCATAAACCATAAATGACAGGGTGACCTGATGACGATGATACGACACCGTGGGGCTGAGCGGAGGCAGTCGTTCATTCAGAGGCCACTATAAAGATCAGGAGTGGGCGTCAGAGTTAATGAAGTTTCTATGAGAAGGTGTGTGTCTCCATGAGCACAGAGCAGGTTAATACACTTCATACTAATCATCACAAAGCCTTCATAATTGATTTTAGATTGTTCCACAGCCAGAGCAATCGCGCAATTTACATTTCATCCCCCGTGACAACATGATGACTCCCTTTCCTTTCAACTCACCCACTATTTCGATGGACTCTTTGTTGTAGAGCTTTTTGTTCCAGTAGAGCAGCCGCAGGAACGGAAACGAGGTGAGGAGGACGAGGCATATTCCAAGAGACATGTAGCCCGTGAAGCTGGCAAAATCAATCCCCTGTGAGAGAAAAGAATAACAGCGTGTTAGAGATTTCATTCAGACACACTCATTAGTGCGTCAGGAAGAAAAACACAAAGTGATTATCTCAAAAGACAAAGAGCATCAAGTTCAAACTGTTCATTGTCTGAGACAAAGAGAAACTCTGATCTATATGTTCATTCAAATAATTATAACGTGGTGCTTTTAGCAAAGAATGGAGGTGTTCAGATGCATTCAGAAGCTTTATGTGAGTTTATTTTTGAGAGAAGCCTGAGATAATGAGAGGAAAAAATGAAAAGCAAGGAGTTTGATCACTGCACACAGAAAGGGGGCGGTGATAATTGCATCCTTCAGATGTTTTTTCATCAGTTTGGCACGAGCCTCGTCTCACTTCCTGTCATAGAAAAAAGCAGCAGCCGAGGCTGAGGGTCGTCCTCAGAATGACTCCGTTTCATCAAATGTGTCCTTTTATGACATCACCTTCATAGGATTTATTATTCTTAAAGCCTCTAATTTAACGCCGTTAAGATGCTGTGAGTGATTCATACTTCTACAGTATGAAGAATACAAATGCAGATATTCAGAAAAGTGGTTAATAGTGACCTCTGCAGGGTTTACAAACTGCAGCAAAAGTCTCAGATTAAAGGGAGAGGAGGGCAGAGAAGAACCAGCAAAACAACAAATAAACATATTCTCACACCTATAATAAACACACATATCAAGCCTTCAATATATAACGTTTGAATGTTTTGAATGTTTCACCAAAAGTAAAATCTCAGTTGTGGGAGCTGAGCAAGAGATCTTAAGCACCTTATCAATATATAAATATGTATATATAATGGCAGAGATTTAACATTATTTGCATAATTGATATCATTAATTAACTGTGATGAAGTGAAAACACACTGTGAGAGAGTTAAAGTTGTAAGACGAAAACAACAAATATCAAATATGTAGAAATAATCATCTACTGCTTAACTATAGTTTACTATTTGTTCATGAGAATCAGCTCACTGAGCATGCTCAGAAGCGTCCTCTCCTTTGGAGCCGGGTTCTTTTGCGTCCTAGTGTTGACGGAGATATTATGAAACGTAGAGGACAATATCGGTTTTAAAGAATATCTGTTTACGTGTAGAGAGGGACTGGATGTCCTGTATCTGAGTCACAGTCCAATAACTCTCTGTTATCCTTTAAACAACGGTCCGTGTGATATCCAACGACAACTTACTCATCATTATTTGTGCGTTTTCCTAAGAAAGCCTGCAGGACGTGTCAATTTCAGCTAGTTACATGAATACAATCTTAAACTGCTTTTTTCACAGGAAACTGTTAGATTTCGGCAACAAAACTACTTAGTTAGGTTTAAGAAAAGATGGTGAAATACAAGATAGTTTTTGGGTTTAAATAACCACGGAAGTACGCAAGTTACGTGACTAAAACATCAACATAGACGTCTCGTTCCACACAGAGATGGAACAGCGGTCTCCTGGCTGAAGGTTCGTTGTTTGTGCATTGTTTTGTCGTAGGTGTTGCTACGAACGCTGGATGAGACCAGCCTGGTCTCTGGAACATATTTCCAATTTTTACAACTGTTAAGTGGCAAGACACGAGAGAGCAAACCACTAGAGAAAAAGTATTTGCTGCTGTAACACTTCTCTGTTTGCGGCCGTCAACTGTGACCCCGGTGAGCCCGGGTCTCCATGAGCCAAGGTCAACGTCAATGCCTCTTCTGACCGGTTGGACGAGATCCATTTGGCAACGTCCCTCAATGAATTCATACCAAAAAAGGAGATTTTGTATGCGCTATGCTGCCTTGCTCTGTAACAAATCAAACACACATCACCCAGCTGGTGCGATTCATTATATCTCTGGACCCCCCCCCCCCCTCACACAAACAAGCAGGCATGCAAACAAACAAACATGCAAGCAAACGGTGCATGCACACACCAGCTGTCCTTATCAAGAGGCCAGAACCCCGCGGTTCTGGCCCCTGGGACACCGAGCCAAGACAAACTGGACGGCGCCGCCTGGTATAGGAGCTACGCGGTACACCGGAGGAGACCACATACTGCTGCAAACCACAAAAGGCTAAAATGTCAACACGGAACAGATGTCACATCAAGCAGCTGTGAAAATGTCATGTCTTCTGGTGATGCAGCGGCGTTCCCCTCCGAGTGTAAGAAGAGTGAAGGTTATGAGACAGCGACGGGCTGCAAAATAAGAAATGTTCTTACTGTTTATCAATGTCACAATCTGGACAACTTGCCTATACATGTTTATCCATAATATTAGGCTGACAAATGTCTAAATACATGTGTGATGTGAACAAACTTCCAATCAGGAAAGTAATGTTTTCGATCAATATGACAGACTCTATTCAAGTAGACCTTTCACAGTAAAGTTTAGGAAGGGACAATTATATTTCAGTGAGCTGCTAAATACAGCCGACATGGAAAAATGCTTGACAGGAAAAGAGCTGAACATTCCTTCACACATTATGAGAAGCGTAAGCTGCAGAGCTGCAAAGCTACAAAGCTGCGAAAAAGAAGGGATGTCTGAAATGACATCAGTACACCAGAGACGATCATCAGGATACGATAGCACGAGTTCATTAGTTTGAAAAAGCTACACAGCCTCCACCAATAACAACAATGTAAACAATACAACCTCAATATTTAAATTGAATTGTAACTTATAAAGTTAAGTAACGGGACATTTACCAACAAATAACTTGTACTAACCTTATTAGCGTTAACTATGCTAATGTTGTGAGCAAACGGATTACATTAAGCTTTTAGCATTTTTTCTCCTGTTGTTGTTGTACTAACATTAGCGTTAGTTTGCTAACAATATAAGTATAACACTTCCTACCTATCCTATGTCATTAGCAAACTGATGTTAACGTTAGCTGAAATGATTACATCATGCTTTTCACATAGTTTCCTTGCTGTTGTTGTTGTGCTAACATTAACATTAGTTTGCCAACAATATCAGTATAACACTAGCTAGCTATGCTAATATCGTTAGCAAGCTAATGTTAACGTTAGCTGAAATGTTTACATTAAGCTTCTGGCAATTTTGTTCCTGTTGTTTTGCTAACGTTAGTTTCCTAACCACATTAGCATAGCTAGCTAACTTTAGCCAATGGTAGCAAAGTCATAAAGTTAGCAAGTTATTTTCTGCGTAACGTTTTGTAACCGAACTTCATAAGTAGCAGCTATATAAAAATATTAAGGTTGTATAGTTTATATTGGTGTTATTGCTGGAGGTCATTAATTAAATATACGCTCAGTGATCTTCTACCTTAACACTCATCATAATGGGTGATCTTCCACCTTAACACTCATCATGTGTGATCTTCCACCTTAACACTCATCATAATGTGTGATCTTCCACCTTAACACTCATGTGTGATCTTCCACCTTAACACTCATCATAATCTGTGATCTTCCACCTTAACACTCATAATGTGTGATCTTCCACCTTAACACTCATCATAATGTGTGATCTTCCACCTTAACACTCATCATAATGCGTGATCTTCCACCTTAACACTCATCATAATGCGTGATCTTCCACCTTAACACTCATCATAATGTGTGATCTTCCACCTTAACACTCATCATAATGTCTGATCTTCCACCTTAACACTCATGTGTGATCTTCCACCTTAACACTCATCATAATGTATGATCTTCCACCTTAACACTCATCATAATGCGTGATCTTCCACCTTAACACTCATCATAATGTGTGATCTTCCACCTTAACACTCATGTGTGATCCTTCCACCTTAACACTCATCATAATGCGTGTTCTTCCACCTTAACACTCATCATAATGTGTGATCTTCCACCTTAACACTCATCATAATGCATGATCTTCCACCATGGGTCCCAGCGCCAGAGGTCAGCCCTGAGCCTTGAGCTCTGCAGCAGGACGCTATTAGACACATTATTGCATCATGATCAACAACGTCTCCTTCACAAGTTTAATCAGTGACTAATCTCCAAGAAAGGGTCTCCAGTGTGGCCAAGCGTGCCACTTATAGAAGACCAGAGACAGACCGATATAAGCTGCTGCTGAGCTGCAGGTGAGTATTTTGCAGGAAAGGGGAGGAAGGTGATACTCTACACGCGTCAGAAATAATTAAATGTGCTATAAGAGGGACTCTTTGAGCTGCTCTGTTGCTTATAATGACTGTATGATGAACTGAATGACTATTATATATGCTAAAAATAGTACGAAGGAGGAGGTACGACTTCAAAGTCAAGTCTTATAAACACAACAAAAGCTAGAGCAACCGTGTGCACTGTAACACTGGGAGGGTTTCTTGAAATCGGATGGTGTTTCGGTTTCTCTCTCCAATGTTTTGACATGTTGAATTCCCCTGATTTATGATGGCGGCAGCAAAAAACATGAATGGGTTTCACTGCCACTAAATCTCTATTCACCGCCTGCACATCAACATGAAACAGGGGTCACAGCTCATGAAGATACATAGTGAGATTGTGCTGAACAGAGATAGCTCATGTACAAGCCATCAAACACAGATGAATAAATGTACCCACAGTGTATACCAATGAAATACTTGCAAATGTCTGTTTGTGCACTATAATGTGTTCATGAACTGTGAAGGCTGTATTAGGTCATGAACGTCAGAGATTATTTGAGGGAAATTAATGCTTTAGAAAAACAACACGACTAAACCTAACTAAGTATTTCACCATCTTTATTAAACCTAACTAAGTATTTCACCATCTTTATTAAATCTAACTAAGTATTTCATCATCTTTATTAAACCTAACTAAGTATTTCATCATCTTTATTAAACCTAACTTAGTATTTCACCATCTTTATTAAACTTAACTAAGTATTTCATCATCTTTATTAAACCTAACTTAGTATTTCACCATCTTTATTAAACCTAACTAAGTATTTCATCATCTTTAATTAAACCTAACTAAGTATTTCACCATCTTTATTAAACCTAACTAAGTATTTCATCATCTTTAATTAAACCTAACTAAGTATTTCACCATCTTTATTAAACATAACTAAGTATTTCACCATCTTTAATTAAACCTAACTTAGTATTTATCCATCTTTATTAAACATAACTAAGTATTTCACCATCTTTTATTAAACCTAACTAAGTTGTTTCCTGTGTAGACAGAAGTTTACTTTGAAAAGACTGTATACAGTTAACTAGCTGAAATTGACATGTGTTGCTGGACCTTTGTAGAAAATGAGGAGTAACGTTTTCGTGAGATATAATAGTGACTATTGATATAACCTTAGGGCAAAGCTAATCAATACAAACACACAATAACTCACCAGGGGAAGTCTTAATAATTCACTGTTGATCATGGAAGTGACTTTAGTAATCTCCCAACAACACTCAAATGTAATAAAATCAAAAGCTACAAGTGACACAAATCCATATCTGATGGACGTGTTCCTCAATGTCGTTCACCTGTCAGAACCGGACCATCTGTACGGATCCAACAACAATTTCCTCTTCATCTGATCATCAGTATGTCACAGTGGAGTCATGAAGAGCATTGTGTTTGCTTTGCTAATGTGTCAGATTACAGGTGATACGTTACTGCAGTAAAGAGAGCTGTGAAAGTGCCTACTTCCTTGCGCAGGTCCTGATTTGACACTATAATCACGTTGGGTGGATCTCCGACAGCTGTGGCGGCCCCTCCGATGTTGGTGAAGATTACTTCTGCAATCAGGACATGTCTGGGGTCCAGATTAAGCACCTCACACAACCTGCAAATATCAGACAGAAAAGCCCTTTTAGCCCTGACGAGATTGTGACGAGTGGGAGGAATACATACAGGATATTGGAGGATAAAAAAAGGCATTGGTCCTTTAACATCGTGCATGAACAGGATTTACACCCTGCTGGTCTGGGATCGAATTAGAGCACAGCTTCACCCGGATCTGTGTTATTTGAATCGTTTCAGTCAAATATCTTCTGTATTCTGACCTTCCAGAGACATTTTGAGAACTTAATAATGGTTCAAGAGCTGGAAATAGAGACACTAATAATGAGGGAGGGAAGTGGGCGGCTCACATACAGCTGATTCAGTGAATTATAGCTTCTGAGTCGGACGTTTTCCAAATCTGGAATATATTCAGTTTTTTTTTTGTTGTGATCCATCAACTGACTATTTTAAACACTCACTAATTAACACGTTATAGCTGGTTCGTTTAATAACAAAAAAAACTCAATTCATCTTTTTGTGGAGGTTTATGTGCCGGACCAGACTCACCATGTCTTTGTGCTAAGCTAAGCTAACCGGCTGCTCGCTGAGGCTTCTTACTTACCGCGTGGTATCAATCTTCTCATCTAACTCAGCACCACAAAGAAAAAAGTTCCCATCGTATCAAACCATAAGTAAATTAATTCATAGTTTACTTCAAATATCTTAATAAGACCATTAAGTATAAGAAATGTCTCATCCTTCTTTTCTGAAGGTGTGACTCATACTCCACAGCTACTGGATATCCAAAAGTAAACTGGTCCCATTAAGTGTGGTGGAAGACATGTTCTATCTGTATAACACAGCACATACTGGGAGATGGACTTCTACATGGACCATGAATGTGAGTCTCTTCTCTCTTCTCGTAGCATTCAGACACGAGGCCATTCAGTCAAATATATGAAACATAAGACGGAAAGAAAACATTCAAGAAAATTAAATCAAAAAGCGAGAACAAGCAAATAAGATTAGAAAGAAATTGTGTTTTAGAGAGCAATGAAAACTGAAAGCAGATTAAAAAGCAGTTTTGTATCAAATTAACAATAATGTATTAAAACCTGATTAAAAGGAGCTGAAGCTGACCTGATGGTGACTGGGGTGAAAAGCATCATCGTGGTCACGTTGTCCAGGAAAGCAGAGAGAATAGCGGCGATGAGACAGAGGATCATGATCATCGGCCACACTCTTCCTCTGGATAGCTGGTAGGCCTTCAGAGAGAGAACAATGAGAACAATGCTAATGCAAGTCAGCGACACATTAAGTGAAAGTGTTCATTCACTTCAGTACCACTTCTGACACTTCTGTGTTTCAGCAGTTTAAAGCATCAAGAATGTCGTAGTGAAACCTCGTAAATGAGCTCATTTCCATTATGAGTATAGTAGCATAGCATTAGTGGATTATGAGACAACGGAGCTCATCCCGACCTCTGGAGCAAGACAAACAGACTTTGTGGTTGTTCAGCCTCTTTTTGTTGCTGTTTTGAGTCTCTGTGGTCATTTGTGTCTCTTTGTGGTCGTTTTGAATTTCTTCCTGGTTAGTTCATGTCTCTTTGAGTGATTGTTTGGACGTGAAGGCCAGATGGCCCCCTGACACATCGAGCCTGTTAGCACCAGAAGAGGTAGAGTACTAAGATTCCAAAAATAACCTTATAATGTATATTTACACTCTTTCATGCTAATATAACATAACCCCATGGGACTGGCCCCTCTTCTGTGTAATAGTCTGACGTGTCTCAGAGAAGCTGTTTTAATTTCTTGTCCAACTCACACTTAACATTCATGAGCCTACATGACCCCTGTGTTCTCAGGTCTGAGTGCTACTGTACCTGAAGGACGAAGGCGGTCGCCCTCCTTCACCGTCCACGGACAATATTCAGGATTAAAACCGAAACGTGGACCTTCTAAAGAGAGGATGAAGGTCTAATCTTCTACTGAGGAATAACAGACTCATCTGAGGATACGTGTGGATCTAAGTTAAGAAAAACTCTTTAAAGGCAATGTCTATCAGAGAGCATTACAAATAATATATAATCCATTCTTCTCTAAATATGAAACAAATGGGGCTCATTTCAAAAGGCAGCGCTGATCCAGTTCTCTGAACGTACCCACGAGTCAAAGCGAGTGTGACTCTTGTCAGCCCGTTATAGAGCCGTGCTGCTGAGTCAGCGTGTAAAGATAGGCATCAGAACCAGGTCATCTCACGCTACAGAGGTCTTCACAAATCCTGCTCATGTCAGATAAGTCGAGGTAACAACTAGACTGTCGTGTATCGGGGGGGCTAACTTCAGAAATAGCTCAAAGCCTGTCGCCTTGGAGACGCCTCTAAAATACTAGAGCGCTTCTATTTCCTCAGACTTGTCACTCAGCATCCCGAAGGCACACATGCACATATGACTAAAGGATCTATAACCCACACCTTCATGTTCAAAAACATCACCACTTTCTCCACTGACACTTCTAATTCTGTTATTTTCTGTGAGACAACTCACCTTCACAGCACAGTAATCAAAGAAGCCGGTCTCTGAGAAGATGGCCACCAGCACCATCTGGAACAAACGGGACACATTCATTTTATAGAACAAGATTATGTCACACTGATATTTCAAAGATGCTGCTCACGTAAGAGGTGGTGGTCAGTAAGAAAGATATCAGGATATTCTTTTCACTAATACTTTATTATCATAAAGGTTGCAAGTTGATCAAAAATCTACTCGCCCCTATACAACTTGTTTTATCTATAATCAGTAATCAAATGACCACAAAGACAAACGTTAGTTGTTATGTTTAATCTAGAGATTAATTAATTTCTCATCCTGTAACTTCACCCAACTGAACTAATTACCAGGATCATTTAAATACCTGTTTGAGCTTCAGCTAATGAACTTCAGCTGCGTTTCATTACTTTTACCACTTGATCAAGTAGTAGATTCGCGAGCCTGTGACACTAGTTTAGAGAATGTTATAGATGTAAGACGGAACTGAAAGAAATGTGGGATTCAGAGAAAACGTTGCAATTACAAATCCATCTGTGACTCCAGCACCACGGACAGCACCACGTGTTTATCAATACACAGTACAGGCAGACTGATCGGGGCCATAGATTACAACTTTGTGATATTTCAAAGCCGTCCCCCCCTTTGTCCCCCTTTGTCCCCCTTTGTCCCCCTTCAAATCACTCGTTGCCCATAACAGCATAACAGCAAAATGAGCCAAGAACACAATCCAAAAACTAAGCTTTTGATGGAGACTGTAAGCTTGGTGACAAATCCATAAATGATATAAACTTGACTTTCTATCATACAGAAACAATTGAGGATATTTACTTTGCATAAAGTGCATTGTAGCACATTTAAATACATGTTTTGGTTTTGGTTTGGAATATTTTCAGAACTCTGCTGTATTCTTTGCAGAATGAGATGAAACTTCCAGCAGCAGCTGTTGACGGTGGAAGTTGTCCAACCATCTGTGGTCGTGCATCAATATGACATTTAGATCTCACTGACCTGGCAGAAGGATCTTGTGTGTGAATAATGAGTTGTTGTAGATGTGATAACGTGTCAGAGGTTTAAATCAGTTCTTTAACTTTCATAGAAAAGATTCAACAGTTGGGAAGACGTCAGATACAGTGACGTAAAAACCTTCCAGTAATACGAAATAAAGCTTTTTGTTAAACTGTCCAAAAGGAAATGTGTTGAATAAATGAACTCATGAATATAACTTTAGAGTCTCACCATGCCGAAGAGAAGAGCCAGCGTCTCGTAGTCGATCCACTCGACCACAGTAACCAGACTGGGCCGCTGTGGGAGTCACAACAGAGTTCATACATTAGATCCATTCATCTCTGTTTGATATCAGGCAACGTTCTTCTTCTTTTCAGTGCAGAACTAAACTTCCTGACAACATGAACAAATGTTTTAGTAACTGTGTAGCTATAACTCCTCCTGGCCCAGATCCTTCCTCTGGGTGCTAGAGTCTCACAGCAGGAGAAGCACAGGTGGGACTTATAAATCTAACTGAAGGGTCCCAGTGAGCCGCAAAGCTTTCCTCAAACTAGAACCCGTTATTAATTACGCCTGTGCTTTTTATTTCTGCAAAGTTGGAACTTTGAAAACGATTTTTCAGTTCATAGAACGTGAAGAGATATTTTCACAGTTAATTATTGTGTCACTTTGTCCATACGACCAGATTTTTAATACCGAATTATTAACTGTAAAGTTTCATGGTGATATCTAAAGTATTTACCCGATTCACTAAAGTCAGAAGAAGAACTCCCAAACTCTGGACATGGGATTATCCGAAGAGCACCTGAGTGCACCTTAACTTTATCGCTAACTGTCCTTATTGTTCATGATAATTGCCGGCTGGATTTCCAACTCATATATTGTGTAAAATATAGAGTTTGTATCAGCTAAGTAGCTTTTTTATTTATTTTGCAGCTGACTAAAACAGAAAAGTGAAAAGAGACTCACATCACCGATGATGGCCAGAGCGGCTAAAGCTGCCAGAGAACCCAACATGGCCGCCAGAGTACGATGCACAATCTGAAAAATCCAAAAGATTCATCATGAACACGACATTAAAAACTCCTCTGAACCAAAGAATGCTGCATTTATTTATTTAACATTTAAATATACAACTGAACACTTTAAAGTCAAATGAAATGCATTCACAACTTTTCATTTTAAATTGTGTTTTTTTTGTGGTATATTGGATTAGAGTGTTTTATTTAAAAATAATTTGCATCTGTCATTAAATAATCCTGCATCTCAAACTGTAATTTGAAGAGACTCCAGTATTTCTGAAATGTGTGATTTTGAAGCTGCAGTAATGTGAAGGTAAAGGTGAGCGCATTCCATTAGTTTTCTTCTGTCTGAATATGAAGAAATGCAGAAGTTAAAGGTGATATTACAGACAGCTCCATGATCCTCCAGCTCATGTATGATGCATCCTCATTTATTAAAAACTGCAACCTGTGATAAGCACGGCCGTGTTATCAGACATCAGAGCTGCTCCTCTGACATTCATGCCAGTAGGTCACGCCTCGTATATTAACGAATGAAGAAGTGAGTGAGTTTTCTTTAAGAGTTAAAGGAAACACGAGGAGAGTCGTTGACACACAGACGGTCATTTTAGTGTTGAAGTGTTATAAAGTGACAGCTTGAAGACTTTCATTTAAATAAACATCTGTTAAGAGGTAACACAATGGCGACTGAGCCTCTGGCCCACCGATGAAAGGGTTGCAATCTTTATATATTTGCAGTTTTACAAAAAAAAAAAATATATATATATATATATATATATATATATATATATATATATATATATATACTGTATATATCAGTGGTGGGCCGTCTGCCTAAACAGAATCACAAAGTTATAGCTATTTTATAATTTAATATTTTTTCTTAAATACACTACATGTATCATAATTTATACAAATATTTTTCCCATTATCTTATTTTCTCATTGCACAGCTACTGTCTTCCTCAGTTGCTCTGCTTCCAGTGCAGCTTGTTTTAAGTAGAGCTTTTATCCAATCAGATTTCACCTCTGTGTCTCTAGGTAAGAAGAGAGGCCTGAGGCCTGCAGACTCACAAGTGAATCCATGTGCAGTTTAAGTGAATGGGGACGATATTGTTGATTGTCATAGTCTTCAACCAATCAGATCTTTAGTTTGACATGTTGGGCGTATTCTTTGACGTGTCAGAGCATACTTGTCTGCTACAAGTACGTCAGCATTAACGTGCGGCGTGATTGGTCAGTGGGCCAGCGTGACTGTAGTGAAGCTGAAGCAGCTAGCAGAAGTTAGTGTTTAGTAAGAGTTCAAGTTGAAAGATATGTAAGAAGTTATGACATTGACATGACATTTTTAGCGTTTTGTTTGGTGTAGATTCTTCAAAGGGAAAATTCTAAATCCAACCGCACTGAAATCTTAAGTAATGCCTCCTAAAGTGAAGTTTATTTCTGGGCTGTAATAAGTTTCCCTGTTTACCTCAAAGATGATGAGAATGTAGACTCCGGTCAGGATGATTCCAGCGATGCCCACCTGCGTCTCCACGTTGACGTAGAGCGACTGGTGGGTCATGGAGAGCGGCACCACCTCATTCTCCTGCAGGAAGGCCTGGACCGTGATGACGATGGGGTCACTGTGTGGGAGACGAAGGCAGCCACAATCACCTGCATGTAGTTTATGTCACTGAACATTCATCGATCCATGAAATGTAGTCAGGAACCGGTAAGGTTTGTTATGTTGGAGTCTGGCAGTGGAGACAAAGTCCAAGAAAACAACAGCAGATACTCAACAACAATGGGACATATATGATGTTATGTAGCGTAAATTCACATATTGCAAATTAATTAAAAATAACTGTTAATAAACAGTGATGGCAGCCTGCAGAGAAGTTTGGGAAGAAATGGATTCAAAGGGTCTCTGGATGTACGGATGCATTCTCTCATAATATCTGAGTGTATGTAATTAATTAATCAACTACAAAAATATAACACAAAGAAACTACAAAGAGACATAAAACAACTACAGACAGAGCTGAAGTCAGAGCTGAGCAGCTGCTGAATGAAACATGAAAGAAAAGGTGTATACAGTACAGTATAAAACAACTACAAAGAGACATAAAACAGCTGCAAAGAGACACAGAGCAGCTACAACGAGACACAAAGCAATTACAAAGTAAAACAAAACAACTACAAAGACACAAATATACTCACAATGACAATCAAAACAACCACAAAGAGACAAAGAAACTACAAAGTAAAACAAAACAACTACAAAGAGGCTCAAAACCACAGATAGAACCCTAACGACTACAAAGAGACACAATGAAACTACAAAGAGACATAAAACGACTACAAAAATCACAAAACAATAAGAAAGAAGATTAAAATACCTGCTGAGCATCTCAAATGTTTTGGTCAACAGTTTCTGGTCACTTCGTTCACTGTGCAGAGGAATGGTCCAGTTATAGACCACCTGATCACAAACAGCAGAAGATCAATGAGTTGGTTGATGATGATGACGACGACGACGACGACGACGACGACGACGACGACGACGACGACGACGACGACGACAATGATGATGATGCTCACCTGCTGAGACCTCCTCCTCCGCTGTCCCGGCGGCTCGATCTGCTCCACCTGGACCAGGATGTAGTCTTGGTCGAGGTCCACCTTCCCTTTGGTGAACGGCCCCCCCACCTGGAGCTTCAGCAGAGCGTTGTCTCTGAAGTCCGTCAGGTTCATGGCTGAGGGACGAAGACGGTCAAGAGAAAGATCTGATTCTGGTAGAATGAAGACGCGCACAAGAGACAGCAGGACGAGGTTCTACTGTTTGGAACTGATTTCCTCTTAAACTGGAGGGTTCCTCAGATTTCAACTTTCTTTGACCTTAGTGGTCATTTTGCATCTATTTGTTGGAATGCTGATTCATTTGAGATGTTTTACGTTTCTTTGTGGTCGTTTTGTATCGATTTTCAGTCATTTAGCGTCGTTTGTGTGTCTTCGTAGTCATTCTGGGTGATATGAAGTTGTGTTGTGTCTCTTTTGTGGATGTTTTACATATTTTTAGTCATCATACATGACTAAAATCTCGTGATCATTTTCAAGTGGTTTTGTATTTATTTGTAGTTATTTTTTATACATTTTCAGATGTTTTACGTTTCTATGTGGTTGTCTTCAGTTTCTTTGAAGTCATTTTGGGTCATTTTTAGTAGTTTTGCATCAATTTTAATTAATTGTGCGTCTCATTGTGTGATTCACTCTTTAGACGCTTTATGCTTCTGCGTGATTGTTTTGTGTCTCTTTGTAACCATTTTGGGTCTTTTGTAGTAATTTCACGTCTATTTCTAGTAATTTTAAGTCTCATAGTCGTTTTGGATCCACTTTTAGTCATTTCACATCTATTTTAAGTCATTTTCGGTCTCCTTGTAGTCGTTTTGAGTCGTTTGACGTTGTTTTGTGTCTCTTTTGTGGACATTTTACATCAATTATTAGTCGTTTTCTATCTTCTTGTAGTCATTTTGGGTTGTTTGAAGTCGTGTATTGTATGTTTTGTGGTCATTTCATGTCTCTTTGTGATCGTTTTTCGACAACATTTTGTTAGTCAGACCTCCTGACCTCCTGGGTCTGTACCCGTCTGGCCCCTTCAGTAACCCATCCGTGGTTCCACTTCTCTCCTTGTTGGTTAAAGGCCTGCTGGGTCTCTTGCAGAGCTCTTTTTTTGTTTCTAATTTCAGAACACATCATAAAATAAAACTGTGCACCGGCAACGATGGAAGCCGTAGGAAAAGATACAGAAACTGTCTGTTGAGGAGACGGCCAACATCCTCCAGGGGTTGTCTCGGTCTGGATACATGCTGAAGAACAGCTGGAAGCACAACACAGTAATCAGTCAGTCAACAGAGACGCTGAGGAACAAGGAAACATGGGAAACATGCAGCTACAGCTTCATTTAAATAAGCATAGTTCATCAAATGTTAGACTTTTCCTTTAACAGGAATTAAGAAGTAATACAATGTGTAGATTTATTTGATCATAAGTTAATTATTAGGTTGTTTCTTTGTTTTATTGAACACTTACACTGCAGAGGACGACGATAGTAAACATTGTGGCAATTTTGGAGACTCTGAAGCAGCATCTGAAACAACAGAAGAAGAGTTCGGTACAATAACAAAAATCATACCAGTGGTTTCCAACCGGACATGAAACTATCGTAAATATTACCAGTGTAGGAAATAATATAATATAATGATATTTATTTTTGGGGGGTTTCTCAGATCTTTGTGTATTTTTTTCTTGTCAAATATTGTATAGTTTTACCTCTTTAGATCTCTAAAATATATTCAAATGAAATCACTACAGGAAAAAACTTTGTTCTTCATGTTCTGGTCAATTTATAGATTTTGTTCTATTTTTCCTCCATAACTCGTCTTCTGTCAGACTAGAGGAAATAAAACATTTATTTTAGTACTTTCTCTGTTTACGTCTGTAGATTTCTACTAAATTCACCAAAAGTTACCATTACATAATGCCTAATTTGCATATTTAAACATAACATTTCAGAAAACTTGTAACACAATAAATAATGATCTTAATGTGAGTAATGAACTGGTGAAGTTTCATGGTGATATCTATGAGTTAAAATGTAGTTTCTCCTCTTAAACTGCTCAACTGAAAGGAAACAAAGGTTAGAAACCAACAGCTTATGAAACATCTGCATCATATAAAACATCTGCATCATATAAAACATCTGCATCATAGAAACATCTGCATCATATAAAACATCTGCATCATATAAAACATCTGTTCACGGCTTCCTGCTCTCACTTCATGCTGCTGGTGAGTCTAAAGCTGAGGCTCAGGTTTTCCAGAGGGTCGCTCTTCTCCGAGGGGCTGGACCGGGACAGACTGGAGACCTCGCTGCCCAGCCGGTACCTCTTCTCCAGGTCCAGGGAGCCGCCGTCCCACGGCTCCTCCCCCCCGACGAAGCCGGGGTCGTGTAAGGTCATGTAGGTCATGCTGTAAAAACAAAGAGTCTCCGCTGTCAGACGTGAAGCACGACGTCAGGACGCCAGATGTGGAGGTGAGCTCTAATACACGAACATCCCATAATCACAATGTCAGTACGTGATGCTCACCGAGTTACAATCATGTTATTACAAGTGAAGACATTTTATTATATGAATGTCATTCTGCCGAACATGAGATATTATAAATAAATATTCAGTAAAGATGAGATACACACCTCCACATTATGAAACCACAAGTGAGAAATAATTAAATTGTGTAAAATGAATTGTGACATATTTTAGGAAATTATTATAACTCTATTATTCTCTATTATTATGAATTATAATAGGTTCACATTGACTCTGCTGCTTTTCATCTTTTATTCCATCTTTTTACTTTTAATGATGGTGGAGTTAATTAGTTTCTTGTTCAATATTGTTAATTTTTACACTTCAGGTCTGAAATATATTCAAACTAAACACTCAAACACTGATCAATTTATGACTTTTGATCTGTTTTTCTTCCATAACTCGTCTTCTGTCAGAATAGAGGAAATAAAACATTTATTTTACTACTTTGTCTGTTCACGTCTGTAGATTTCTACTAAATTCACCAAAAGTTACCATTACATAATGCCTCATTTGCATATTTAAAAATAAAATTTCATAAAACTTGTAACACAATAAATAATGATCTTAATGTGAGTAATGAACTGGTGAAGTTTCATGGTGATATCTATGAGTTCATGTTGTACTCTATTCACCTGTAGAGTCTTCTAAATGTCTGTAAGTCAATCAAATCAAAAAAAGTGGTTTTATGTTTTGTAATCATATTTAATCATAATTAATTTGAATATGAGACAAATTATTGTCTTGTTTAAATATTTACACACTATTCCTCGTTTCTATATTAAATATTGTGTTCTTTGGGGCTCCGTGCGGATCAATAATAAACAAACCTGTCGTCCTGAGAGAACCTCAGCAGAGGAGATCTATCTGTGAGGTTGGCTGAGTTTGTTTTCCCTCTGAGAATATTCACCACGCTGAAGCTGAAGGACACGAGAGACAAAGACAAATAGTAACGAGTTAAAACTCTGAGCGTTATTAACTTTGACCCTCCAGCTGATCGACTCAGCCGTCAGTCACAGTTTAAGGACCGCTGTGACCCAGAGAGGAGAGCAGCTGGTGAACACCTGAGGAGATCATTACGGAGTCTTCTGCTGCGCACACACACACACACACACACACACACACACACACACACACACACACACACACACACACACACAGTCACACAGTCACACAGTCACACACAGTCTCACACACACACAAGACACACACGCACACACACACACACACACAGACACGCACACACCCACACACAGACACACAGACACACACAGTCACACACACACACACACACACACACACACACACACACACAGACACACACACAGACACAGTCACACATTTCAAGATGAGAATGTTTTTACGTGAAAAGTGGCTAAAAAGCTGAACGATAAAGTGGAATGAGTCCTAAAACCAGACGAGTCGGCATTATTTCACTTCCTGTGTCCTCACCTCAAAGTCAAAATGTTGGTTAAATGTGTTTTAGTTCAGATTAGATTCAGCTTCAAACATCAGAAGTGGAGTTCATTAGTGAAGATTATCTCGATGAACTAAAGTGACGCTATAACTTCCTGTTGATTTCATTCCTGCAGCAGTTTACGGTATTTTAAATAAATAATAAACACCAATCCACTATTATTTATTCCATAAAGCCCTCTGTCAGCTCATTTCTTTTGGCAACAGAAGAGACATCAAGGGAGTCGTTATGAAACGGAAAACCAACCCACTGAAATAATAAAGGTCCACCGTCGGCTTATCTTCTAATCTTGAAGCTTTTTCACCGTCCGCCTGTCAAAGGGCTATTACTATTATTATTATTGTTACTATTATTATTATTGTTATTATTATTATAAAAAGGGGCATCTGATACAAAATGTACAGATCTTGTATCTCATGCTTGACATTATTATATAAAAAGTGAAGAAATGTGTCTACATTATTTTCAACAAAGAAACAGAAAGAAATGAAGAAAGTGACCTTTGACCTCTGTCACACTACGATGCCTTTGTTCAAAGTGCCAGACAGACAAACTGACAGCTACACGACCACCGCAGCATTCTTTCTACTGAGCTTTGAGATAATTGGCTGGAAAAATATTGTCAACTTGTCAAAAGCGATCATGTTCAAACTTCCTAACTTTTCTTACTGTAAACAGGAACCAGCAGGTTCTCTGTCTGCTCATTCACACATCTCCTTCTGGTCTTTTTGTGTTGTGTCTTTACTTCCTGTTATGTATTTGTTGTGTAATTATTGAAGCCATATTTTACATCCCTGCATCCTCACATACATGTTTAGTCTGTGCAGGCTTTTTGCTCATGAACAGTTAATCCGATCACATGCAATTTTGGACTAAATTCACGAAGCAAAAAATCCCTCAATTTAATCCCAATAACGTCAAAACCACGGGTTTGAGATTAGCAGCCCCCCCCCCCCCCTGAATGACTGAGACACACACACACACACACACTTTAAGTCTCTCGGTGTGTGTGAACGATCATACTTTCATAAGCTCCAGTGTTTTATGTCAAACGTCCACTGGAAGCTTTAACCAGCAGAGCGAGTGTAATGTTCAGATAATCTCTCTCTAAACGTGAACACTACAAGTTCTAAATGCTTAACCAATTCTTCATGAACACAAACTGTAACTTAAATTAACAACTAAATATTTTTTAACTAAGTAGTTTAAGTTTAAGCTTATTGACACATTTAGCAGATAAAGAGTCGTCTTTCCTGATCAAATTAAGTCCTTTTAGCTCCGTGTTTGGTCTCCACCACCTCCTGAGAGAAATGTCCGTCTCTTTAGCTGCTAAATGCTCCACTTTGTTCTACAGCTGTAGTCAGACAGCCACACTGCTAAGATGTTTCCTGCAGACGGCACTTTATTTTGAAAAGACTGTATTCATGTAACGAGCGGAAAAATAGACTTTCGTAAGAAAATACACAAAAAATGTGGGTTAACTTTTCCTAAGCGATCACACAAACTGCTGTATGAGGATACGTTGCATAAATACGTTTAATTAAAGTCTGCGTGGGGAGGAGGTCAGGGTGGATTGGTCAACAGGTCAAACAGGACTTTCACCCAGGTGATCTCTGTTCGTGTCCCATGTGAAGCCAAATATAACGTACTTGTTTTACACTTAATAATTGTTATTGTTCATATATGTTCATATTTGTATTCTATTGTTCCTTTCTTATTCTTCTGTTGTAATCTTTAATGAAACTCTGGCACAAGAATTTCCTTCAGGATTAATAAACTTTACAACACTAGCTCGTCTATTAACTTGACCAATCACGAGCCAACAGAGCGTCTTTCCCACCAACACTGCTCGTGAACAATCAACAAAAGGAACACTTCCTACCCGTCCTCCTGTCGAACTGGGACAAAGCCCTCGGCGTGGATGACGCACTGTCCCGAGGGCAGAACGGCCGACTGCTGCAGCTTCTCGGCGTCCCTCCTCTCCGAGATGCCCTGCAGCAGACGGAGCTCCCCAAAGTTCCCGGCGACGGCCTCCGGTGACCGCAGGCTGTTCCGGCGCTGGTGGCCCTGGGCCGACGCCTGGGACATCTCCATCTCGCTTTTGTTCTCCAGATACATGCTGAGGCTGACGGAGGGGAGAAGGACGTTTATATTCAGTAGAAACCTCAAAGTCAAAGTCAACATGCAAACCGGCTGTAACGGATTTATTTTTATTTTTGGGCCACTTGGGGGAAAAGAACACTGTCATATTATCACCTTTTAGGATGAACATGTTGGCTTATGTTCTCATCCAGCTGTTGCAGAGAAACATTTGTATTCATTTATAGTCCTGTTTCTGAGCTCGCGGTCAAAGTAAGTCTCACGTTCTCTCTCTTTTTGCTCTGTTTTTGGTCTCCACCCACTCCGGAGGGAAATATCGGTCTCTTTATGGAGCTTTTTTTTTTGCTGACATCTTCCTGCTGCCACTGATGCTGTGAGAGCCGTGAGACTGAACCAAAACATCAAAGTTAAAGCTGGAAAACCAAAACAATGAGCTGAAAGACGCTGAAACAATAAATAAAGTAAAAAAGGAGCCACAGAGTCAGGTGATACAAGTCTGTCAGAGCGTCATGTGATCCACTGGCAATGTGGGAATAGTGATTAAAGCAGTTTTAAAGTTACAAGAGGGAATCTTTTGTTTTCTTATATAAGCTTAAAAACTTAAAACGATGATATCAAAATGACCAAAAATCTGTTTAATTCGTTGACTTTTATAACTTCATCACCTTCAAAGCAATCAGCCTCTGAGTTTGTGTTGTTGCGAGACTTTAGTGTTTTAAAGGTTAGTTCAGATTCACTGAAGTCTCTCAACAACACAACCTCACTACCAGATGGAGGCAGCAGTAGATCAACAGCTCCTGTGTCCTGAGAGGTAGAATCAGTGTTTTAGTGAATGGAGTCTGGTGTCTTTGTAGAGATCATAGATGATGTAACGTCTGATTTGCTCCCGTGCTGGTTTTCTGTACATCAATAACTTTCTTCTCGCTGGACGAACAAGGAACGAGGAGCTCTGTCTCCTCTTTAACTTGTGGTGGAGCCAAAGGTCTGTTAAATGTAAAGACTTCGCCACGTTAAATCAGACCCTCGAGTGCACTGTGCATTATACCAGCTGGGTGATTCATGACGCCCATAATGCACTTCAGCGTGAGGTCAGCGGATGAGGTCAGCCACGGCAGACATGTGGTCCTCACCATCACAAAGGCAGGCGGCATGAGCTCGATGGGATTATTGCTCACATGAAAAGGCAACAGGAACTCGTGACAGTTGAGCCGGCTGTGATAAGTCCTCTGAGGAGTGAGACTACGGTCCTGTGAGGAGGTGGTACGTCCAAGAACTGATCCTTCTAACAAGCCTCATAACACATGATGATTTGATCCTTATCAATAGAAAATATATATTCATTATGGCAGCTTTTAAAGTTGCAGCATTGATTTCTTATTTACAGAAAGAAAAATCTTCAATGACACACGATTAATTCTCATTTTTCATAATGACGCCTCGCGTTAACATCCTCATCGAATGCTTGTGACGGGAGGAGAATGCTCCTCTTTATTCCAGCGGACGACAAAGACTCACTGCTTTCTTAATTTCTCCACCCTTCGTTCACAGCGGTTAACGATTCGAGACGGATTTATTATTAGAAACAAGGATTATGAGATGATTCTGTAGCCGTTTCACGCTGATTATTAATGTCTGGAAATATAGAATATAAAATGTGATGCTAGTTATGTATGTTTTGTTTCTGTTATAACGTCATCTCTCTGAATAGTTTGTATTGTTTTTCTATTTTTACCATGTAGAGTGCCTTTGAGTACCTTTATGTATTATTATTATTAATAATAATAATATAAAATATAGTGCTCCACCTGTGTATTTTAAAAGAGCTTTGATTGGTCAGAATATTACTACAAGTACAAGTACATTTACCATATTAGTGTTTATGTTTACAGAGTTCACTAATGTGCAGCAGTGTTATGATCATGATTAAAATAAAACCCACTGTAACAGAATGCTGCTGACTTCTAATTAAAGTCAAACTTTTATTTTGGCGAGGAGAAAGAGACAGAGATGAAAGTGATGAGACCAACCTGTAGAGATGTTTTAGATGATGACGATGATGATGATGATGATGATGATGATGATGATGATGATGATGTTAAACGATGAACATCCAACAATCAAAATCACGAGTTAAAAAACCAGGCAGACAATCTGATGCTGGACTGTGATGAAGACGAGGGAGGGCGAGGTGTTTCTTCTCCTCTTCGTCCTCCCCGGATCGAGGAGCTGAGGGGTCTGGGTCTGGAGGAGCTGAGGGGTCTGGGTCTGGAGAAGCTGAGTGGAGGAGTGCCACAGTTTTCTCTGCACTAATAGCAGATAAACGTTTCCCATTCAATCCTCTCTCTCTCTCTCTCTTTCTTACAACCAAAGTCCCCACATGCTTAGCCGCCTCCCCCCCCCCCCTCCCGCCATCTTCCAGAGAAAACCAGTTTCTTGATCTAAATAAATAAATACAATTATGGTCCTATACTGAAGTTATATTATTATTATTGGATAATTTAATAAAAATGTTTACGTATGTATATGTTAAAATAGGCAATCAAAGCATCCAGATCCTGGACTCAAAAGTTAATATTAATGCTGATTTAAATGTGAATTAGTAGCTTTTATTTCATTTTTTTGTGATTAGAGATGGATGTAGATTTTAGTGAGCGAGCTGTCAAATAAACCCCCCCCCCAGCATCAGTTGCCTAAGGGTGTCGAAAGGTCAGACGGGCTTCAAGGAAGACTAAACCGCCCGCCCCTCAAGCTTAAATAGCTTTAAAATGTTTCTAAATTGTTGAAATGATCCATGACCTTTGTGCAAATGGAAGTTTAAAAGGTGGGGGGGTGGGGGGGGCTTTGGGGCCCGACTCTAAAGGTCTGAGGGAACGTGTGAAAACTGCCCCTCTGGTCCTGCATCCCTCAGTTCAATGTAATAAAGTTACTGATCAGTAACTCTGCTGTAGTGACCGTTAACGTCAGCGAGTACATCTGATGCTTTACACATGGAACCTGTTAAACATGGAACCTGTTAAACATGGAACCTGTAAAAACATGGAACCTGTAAAAACATGGAACCTGTTACACATGGAACCTGTTATGGAGCCTGTTACTCATGGAACCTGTTACGCATGGAACCTGTTACGCATGGAACCTGTTACGCATGGAACCTGTTACTACGCATGGAACCTGTTACGCATGGAACCTGTTACGCATGGAACATGTTACTCATGGAACCTGTTACGCATGGAACCTGTTACGCATGGAACCTGTTACTCATGGAACCTGTTACTCATGGAACCTGTTACTCATGGAACCTGTTACTCATGGAACCTGTTACGCATGGAACCTGTTACGCATGGAACCTGTTACACATGTTTATGAGGAATCCAGAGCTAAACGTTGACGCGAGGGTCGCGAGAAAGTGACGTCACACCGTCGGATTTCGTCTCTTCCTGCAACATCCAACATTTTCTAAGGATGGACGGAGAAAAAGTAGAACTTTGAGGAGCTTCGAGAACGTTGGTTTCCTCGAGGAGAAACAGAATAAAAGACTTAGACGTTTCCTTGTCACCTCTTCAGCTCATCTCCGTTAGACTTAAAACCACAAACGTGCTGATTAATTAAATTTTCTTGCTTTTTTTTATTTTTGAATCACAATGTTTTCTGAAGCGAACACCAACTCAAGTTTTTATATTTCAAAAGCAAAGAATATAAATTTGGGGGCGCTATCTGTAATCTTCTTATACATTTACCTTTGACCCAACACAAGTGAGCAGATCAGGATTCCATGAGGAGAAGCCAGTGAGCATTTAGAAACTCCTCTATGAAAACTATCCATCCGGTGATCTGAATGAAATTTTTTTTAAATTTACTCGAGTGATGACAGTCGTTTGATTTCCTGCAACTGACCCTCTCCATTCTCAGAAACCAGTGAGGACAATGTTTCCCATTGAGGAGGAGTCACCTGGTCTGGACTCCCTGGAGACTCTCTGGTCTTGTGGGCCGATAGCAGCGAGAGCAGAGCGATCACATGGACGGTGAGGAAAGGGAGGAGAGAGAGCCGGAGGCTTTGAAACTGAGACACCGACTCCTGGATGAATGACTTTCTCTCTGCTCAGCTTCTCGTACGCACACAAACCAACAGTCATGTGATGCAGGACGGGAATCATCATCATCATCCTGAGGTACATTGATGAAGGCACACTGATGGTCATCTACAGCTGCAGTTATGTACGCACATCAGAGTCTTCTACAGGAGATGAAAACGAAGACAATAAACTGAAGACAAAAGTCAAACAAAACAAATCCTAATCCTCTATCCTGTCAATCACTGTGTAGCCCCGCCCTAAAGCATACCCTGCTTTATGATCTGTTTGACTCTAAATGGACCATAATTTACTAAATGAACATCATGCTGTATTGAAGAAGACTTGAAACTAGAGATTGAGACCATAAACTCATGTTTACAATGTTTACTGAGGTACCTCTTGTCTTTCAATAACGGCCGACATACGTCACCTTCCCTCGAGCTGTCCAGATGTTTTGGTGGACCGATAAATACAACTTTGTGTATGAATCTGTAAAGAAGCATAATTCCTGTTTTAAAGGCATAAATCAACTGAACCTCAGCTTCATTCTTTATCACACTGGTGAGAAGCAGATGTGGCCTCCATTTAGAACCTCAAGGTTGAAGCTGATCTGCTGTCATCCATCAGCGACCGCCATCATTGCACTATGCATTGTTTGGGGAACCTTTACAACCCTTAAAATCTCACACCAGCTACAACTTTGTTCCTCATTGTTTGCAAAGAGCCGCCCAGTAAAACCCTCCGATTCAACTCCAGCTTTGCACAGATCCTCTATATGCAAGACCGATTCCCGTCTCCTGGGCCTGGACGAAGGTTACTGCAGCAAGGTTCAAGGTCTCTAAAAGCGTCATTAGCTGGTTTAGCTTTTTTGGGGATTATTATAGCAGATTTTCTCTGCTGGTCTGGGGAGACGTAATGGAATTAGGGTTCACAGTCTGATCCCACTGAATATTTCCAAGAACGGTTGAACTGCTTATTCTTTGGACAGCGGACCGACCGGCCAACACCGGGTCAATAGTTCAAGATTCCCAGCTGTGGTGGTGCTGGAGGGATTTCTTTCATGAGGTCTTGCAGCCATGATCATCCTTTAGGAGCTTCCTGGTTCCTCTGCTTTGGGTAGCTGTTTGAATACTCAACGACTCTGTTCAGGACCCGGCATTTGAAGCATTTCTCCTCTGTTTACCTGCATATCAACCAACGACGGCTCCAACGTGATTGGTCAATTCTACTCAAGACCACAAATGGGGAAACCAGAAGACTTTAGATTCTAAAATCTCGTCCCGTTGCCTCCAGATTCTGTTCATAAAGATCAACAATATTGTGGGAAACTTCATGAAATTGTGATGTTGGGACGTAAGACAGCAACAGAACCGTCTACACTGTAAACCAATCGGAGAGAATCTGTTTGATTAGACAGTAAGAGAACAAAGTCTTATTCTTTTGTTAGCTAACATACTCACAATACTGCCTTTACATGCACAGAATATTCCAGTTTTATGCACTTTATTATTTCCGTAAGCCATTTCCATGGCGAATGAAACTGAATATTCCAGTTTACATGCAGCCGTTCATATTCAGATTAAAATAAAACTTCATGATCCACTTCCCACAGCTAGGTCCTATTAACTAACGTATGACATCACTAACGTTACCTGCAGTGATGACATCACTAATTTATGACATCACTAACATTACCTGCAGTGATGACGTCACTAACGTTACCTGCAGTGATGGCATCACTAACGTTACCTGCAGTGATGGCCTTCACTTTGATCTCAGGTTTATTTCTACAACAGATTTCAGCAACAAGGTGAAACATGTAAAAGAACATTTAAATACAATAAAAAAAATCAACTACACACCTGTAGAGTTCTGTGATGACAAATCAGGCCAGGAAGGGGGGGAGGGGATAAATAAATATCAAGCTCAACACAGAATCGCTCCAGTCCTTTTTGCATTTGAATTTATTAACAGAAATGTATTAACATTGAATATGCAGGAATGAGACCTTCTGTGAATACATGGCACAATCATATTATGTACATTCTTTAAGGAGACGGTGCACAGACACTGTTGGGGGGGGGGGGGGTCTTAAAACGAAGTGAGAAACACTGACTTCTTTAAGTTAAAAATGATTTTATAGAAAGAAACATGGCTGTTACCAAGAAAACAAAAGTAATACTACTGTTGTGTCGTACATCGATTTCTATATACAAACTAGGGAGAATTCACACGAACCGGAAGGAGCAAATCTACCACAGTGCTTCTTTTCTTTTTTAAACTGTAACAATATACATAATTCCCATGTAACACAACAATTACATGTGCAGCTGATCACTTCATTTTAAAGAAACTAAATTCCTCTTTTAGCTTTTTAAAGCTCATTGCACATTTTTCCCCCCACAGACGTTTTGTGTCTCGTATGAATGCGTTTGTGTGTCGACAGGTGAGATGTGAACGTCCTCCTTACTCAGTGTCCCGTCAGGTAGACCTCCTACTCAGTGTCCCGTCAGGTAGACCTCCTACTCAGTGTCCCGTCAGGTAGACCTCCTACTCAGTGTCCCGTCAGGTAGACCTCCTACTCAGTGTCCCGTCAGGTAGACCTCCTACTCAGTGTCCCGTCAGGTAGTCCTGGGTGGAGTCCGAGGCGAAGGAGTCGGCGTCCTCGTTGTCCGAGTCCTCGCTGCTGTCGTCGGCGGCCGGCTCCCCGGACAGCGCGATGCGGGCGTAGTCGTCGGTGTCGATGGACTTGCAGAAGTGGATGGCGTATTTGAGCTTCTCCTCCAGCACCTGTTTGCACGAGTACCTGGGCAGCTTGAGCAGGAAGAAGCAGGTGTAGGACTCGGGCAGGAAGTGGTCGGGAGGGTTGTACTTATCCAGCACCTGCAAGGGGGGGACAGAGAAGACGGCGCTCTGAGGTCTCTGTACGCTGCTTTTATACTGCTGTGTTTAAGGGGCTACGTCGTACGGAGGCTCCATGCAGACCAGACTAAAGGACTCCTGTTAACCCTTTACGATGGCTATAAATCCAGCTTTAGTTTTTCCAGCACAGGAGCCTCCAACATGTGCTAATGTGAGACTTTGGTGAATCTGAACGAACCGTTTAAAACCAGGAGGCAACCTCCGGTTCTTAAAAGTTAAGTCAAAGCTTCATGTGTTAAAGCTGCAGTCTCTCTACTGTCCATCAGGGGGCGACTCCTCTGGTTGTATAGAAGTCTATGAGGACATTTGAAGGAACTGAATGCAGTGGTTTCTACCTTCATACTTGCACTTCTTACCTGCACAACAAAGTCCCGCCCCCGGAAGTCGGCGATGGTGCGCGGCAGACGTGTGCGCCCCCAGACGAACCTCAGGAAGAGAGACCGCTCCGTGTTGGAGAAGGACTCCATCACCTCCCAGAACCACTGGATGAGCGACGACGTGGGCTCCACCCCTTTATACGTGGCCACGGACTTCAGCAGGTGGAGCGGGATGTCTGGGCTTCCACACACCTGAGGACAGAGGGCGGGAACTTACTGTTAAACCAGGACACAGCTGGAAGACACAGAGACAATGACAGGTAACAATCTGCTCTCACTGACCATCGTCTCCAGTTCGTATCCGGTGAACAGAGACAACAGAGGGACGGGAACTACTCGAGCCATCCCCTCTCTGACCGCCGACACCTGCTCGTCAAACTCATGGAGCCTGGGGGAGGAGGGGGGGGGGGGGGCAGGACGTTAAAACACAACCAGAGCGAGAGAGAGAGAGAGAGAGAGAGAGAGAGAGCGAGAGTACGTTTTGATTCTCTCTCACCTGTAGTTAATAGCCAGGCGGACGTATTCTGCGCGGTTCTCCAGGGTGATGTGTGAGTACTTGGAGCTCAGCTGGATGTCTTGTCCGCTGGCGTTGGGCACCGTGAAGGGAAGCGTCATGGCCTCAAACTCCTCCGCTGTAGCCTCGTTGTCCCGGATGTACATCAAGCCGGGAATGAAATCCTTATCGACCTGAGAAGTTACGGAGAACGTTAAAAAAGGAGCAGTGGGTGAGATTTAGTGACATAGAAGTCTATGAGAAAATTACTCTACTTCTCTCTTGATTTATTACCTCAGTAAACATTGTAAACATGAGTTTATGGTCTCAATCTCTAGTTCCAAGTCTTCTTCAATACAGCATGATGTTCATTTAGTAAATTATGGTCCATTTAGAGTCAAACAGACCATAAAGCAGGGTATGCTTTAGGGCGGGGCTACTGTGATTGACAGGTCTCTACCAGAGACGTATACGGCGTCTCTACGTCACTCCTCCTCAGTCCATATATGGTCACTTCCTGTTCACTGGTTTAAAAACAACATGGCGACGGCCGATAATATCTCACTGGATATTAATGACTTTATATAGTGCTGATCTTAAGATATCGGGTGAGTTGTTTTCATTGACAAACTGTGCTACTACTACATTTAGTGTAAAGTAGCACTATTATTATATTATAGTGTATTTAGTAGCATACAGTTCATAGTGTGTGTCAAGCTAACGTTAGCTTGTGTGTGTGTGTAGTTGTGTAAATAAACTGATTTATTCACTGATTCTTAGTTTCAGGTGATTCTACACTGATTAAAACAGTACTTACAGAATATTACATCCCGTATCTGCCATTGACTCCCTCTGGATGTGACCCACTGTCTCCTTAATGTCCCCCAATAACCCAGAACATCACCTGTTGGAAACATTCCTCTCTCTTTGTGCGTATTTGAGCCCTCGTGCTGGCATCACAGCTCCCGTGAGCTCCTCATCTCTAACATTTAGAATATCTCAAGGGCAAAAAACAAGACAAGAGCAGCTTTGTGAAGCCCCTCCAGTTCTCTCTCAGCGACGGTTCAGGAGCTCATGATCTCAGCGTGAGGGAACAGGAGTGGACTTACAACAAAAGCTCAGATTGTGGATCAGGACTTCTTTGACTTGGAGTGAACGAGGATTTGCAGGAATGAGTTTCTCACAGAGGAGCTTAAGGTTTAATCTGAGGAGGAATGTATCGGAATGTGTTCTCTCTGCAGGTTCTAATGCAGATCATGAGGCGGTTATGGTGTCTGGCATGAAGAGAGGAAGTTCCTCACTGGAGCTGGAAGTTAAGGGACCTTAGTTTGCTTAATTCCCTGATGGATCATGTTGATTTGATCCCACAGAGACTCAGGCGTTGATGTTTCATGATTTTTCCTATGAATGCTTTCACATTCCTGCAGAACATTCGTACGGGCCTCAATTTCAGCAGATTTCTGCCTGCAGAAATTCCTGATTGACCGATTAAATCCTTTGTTCCAACAGAATGTCTGAGAACAGGGAGTTTCCTTCTCAAAGCCCGGTAACGTGGGATAAACACAACGACCAAATGAAGGACGATGTGTGGCTGGAGATGGTGATGTAGCTCGCTAACGTTCTGTGTTGGCAGCCGGAACGTTAGCCACAACAGTTAGCCACAACACTTAGCCACAACACTTAGCCACAACACTTAGCCACAACACTTAGCCACAACACTTAGCATCAAACTTGTGGTCGGACAGTTCATGTACTGTGTAGTTAACGTTAACCCTTTTAGAGATTCTCTGCCTACAACAGAACAGGACCACGTGAATAATTCACACCGCAGTTTGATATTTTCTCATCCCGATGGTGACGAACGGCTTTGATTCGGCCGTTATACAGAACTTTAAACCACACCAAATACATTAAAAACTATCTCTTAACTCTTTAACCAACTCACACATTTAGGCTGTTCTCTGTGATCTTCTTTTGATAACTAATGTATGTAGAAGTACATGCGTGATGAACCGTGATGGGGGATCCACAGTTACACCACCAGTGTGGAGCTCATCGTGGTGTACGTACCTCACTGAGGTCGGCGATGGTCAGGTTCATGCCGGCCAGCTGTTTCCACACCGGCTCGGCCAGATTCAGACTCAGGGGGCTTCCGGTCCGGATCGCGATGCCCAGCAGAACTCCTGCAGACGCAGCAAAGCCACGGATTCAAAGACCAGAACAATCACAAGACTCTCAGAGCAGAAATGTCTGTAATAAATGAAGCTTAGCGGTCCAGGCCGGGTGGTTCAAAACAAACATGCATGTTTATCTTTTCATTTATTTAGGGTTTACTAGGATCACCTAGGAAGCGGAACATGCTCATGTGGAGGGCGGACTTGGCAGCCGGGTTGAGCAGGAAACAGTCCCGGTTGGCGCCCGACTCGTCGCGGCCGTTGGGCGTGACGATGAGCAGCGGCGTCAACGCGTTCTGAAGCTCCTCGCACATTTCGGCGATGGACTCACTGTAGCCTCCGCCGCAGTCATCCACAGACTCCCCTGAGATAGAAAAAGAAAACTTGTACTTAAAGACATGCAGAGTGAGGAAAGCTCACCGTTAAAGAATGAGGATTTGTCTCAAGACGTTTGAGACGTGATGTTTGAACACCAACCTACAAACTTGACCTTCCACACTCGGTGAGGCAGCAGCAGACTGTCGGGGCTGAACGAGCTCATCTTAGAACACATCTGACCAAACACGGACTTGGTCCCATCCGGACCGGCCAGACCTCCTTTACTACGAGAACGCTTCACCTGAGGGGTGAAGAAGAAGAAGAAGAAGAAGAAGAAGAAGAAGAAGAAGAAGAAGAAGAAGAAGAAGAAGAAGAAGAAGAAGAAGAAGAAGAAGAAGAAGAAGAAGAAGAAGAAGAAGAAGAAGAAGAAGAAGAAGAAGAAGAAGAAGAAGAAGAAGAAGAAGAAGAAGAAGAAGAAGAAGAAGAAGAAGAAGAAGAAGAAGAAGAAGAAGAAGAAGAAGAAGAAGAAGAAGAAGAAGAAGAAGAAGAAGAAGAAGAAGAAGAAGAAGAAGAAGAAGAAGAAGAAGAAGAAGAAGAAGAAGAAGAAGAAGAAGAAGAAGAAGAAGAAGAAGAAGAAGAAGAAGAAGAAGAAGAAGAAGAAGAAGAAGAAGAAGAAGAAGAAGAAGAAGAAGAAGAAGAAGAAGAAGAAGAAGAAGAAGAAGAAGAAGAAGAAGAAGAAGAAGAAGAAGAAGAAGAAGAAGAAGAAGAAGAAGAAGAAGAAGAAGAAGAAGAAGAAGAAGAAGAAGAAGAAGAAGAAGAAGAAGAAGAAGAAGAAGAAGAAGAAGAAGAAGGGAGGAGAAGAAAAAAGGAAAATGAAAAGAAAAAGAAGAAATTACAGTTTTGATTTGTTTCTGTGTTTAATAACTTCCTTCTACATAGACGGGAAGTTCTGAAGGATATGAAATCCTGCACATGACAGCTCTACAGAGTCAAGTCTAAAGGTCCAGGAACCTCTACAGACAGATCACACACACACACCACATAAAAATCCTCTTATGAAAGACATCACATGTTACACTCACAGTGAGGAGGAGGAAGAAGAGGAGGAGGAGGAGCAGGAGGAGTAAGAAGAGGAGGAGCAGGAGGAGTAAGAAGAAGAGGAGCAGGAACAGGAACAAGAGGAGGAGGAGCAGGAAGAAGAAGAGGAGGAGCAGGAAGAAGAAGAGGAGGAGCAGGAAGAAGAAGAAGAAGAAGAAGAAGAAGAAGAAGAAGAAGAAGAAGAAGAAGAAGAAGAAGAAGACCACGACTCTGGTAGACTCATGTATTTCCTACCTGTATCCTGTTGAGCTCCACCACCGGTCCGTGCTGTCTGTCTCTCACCATCGTGGCTTGAACCACCTTCCTGAACGCTCCTTCCTGTTCACAGACAAATAACATTTATTATTCTTCTGTTCTTCTGCCAACACACGAGCACAAATGACATCAAAGCGTGTGGAATGATGGAGAACGTTGTGCTGTGTCTTCTAAGAGATTCGCCCAGACGTTTCATTAAAATCACACATGGGTGTGAAGAGAGCTCCAAACACACTCACCTCTGAGCCCATGCTGATGAGTCATACTTTAACGTAGAACAATTATTTGAAGTTTAAAAGGTTCACGAGACTCTGGACTTTATTGGGCCAAATGGGAATTTTGATAGCTAGCACGGTTTTCCCAAAATCTTCAGGAAAATAAAGGGACCGTTTCAGATTTTGAAATGGGTGTGTATTGGACGGAATGATCGATCGGTTGAAAATCTTCTGAAGAAGATATTCTAAACTTGCTCACATGGCCACAATTTTCACCCTTTATACATCGTATTTTTTACCAAAACGTATTAAACTTGTGCTGGTCTCTGACACGTGTCTATGAAATCAAACAGACTTACACATTTGACTCAGTGAGCCTGAACGTGACATGAACTCCATGTTTCTGGGTCTGACGGTTCGTGCTGTCTCACCTTGCCCTGAGAGATCAGGATGCCTCTGAGCGTGTCGAAGCCCACCGGGGGTCCGTGGCCCGTCTGACCCAGCCGACCCTCCAGGTCGAACATGGGGATGCACGGGCAGAAGAGCTCGGAGATGTGATGCAGCAGCAGCAGCCTGTTCCTCAGGGCCATGATGGGGATCTCCTGCAGGTGGTTGTACTCCATCGGGACCTTGAACACACCAACTCAGACAGTCAGACATTTATCTCACAGCGACGCTTTAGCGCCATCTACTGGAAACACGTGGGCGGAGACGTGATCACCTGAGCGGGCAGCTTCCCAGCGTTGGTGGGCTTGCTGGTGGACCAGGAGAGGGTGTGAGCCGATCCACAGGCCACCCTGTTGATCTTCTTGCCCTGCAGCGCGGCCACCAGCCGGGGCCTCTGGATGGCGTTGGTGGTCCCGTCTCCCAGCTGGCCCTCGTCGTTGTCCCCCCATGTGTACACTTCTCCTGCAGCCCAAACACAAGCACAGGGCCTCCACTCAGCACGATGATATTCCAGTTATTCCTCTCAATATGACAATATTCTGAATTTGATATGTAAACGTGTGGAATATTCAGAATCAGGCCTCGTTTTCTGATTAAGACGTGTGATGTGTTGGTATTGTTCATGTTCTCGGATCATTCTTTAAACAAGTACACAGCTCATTCACTATACGAGTCTCAACAGAAGGTTTTTACTGTTTACGGCGTCGGAGTCTGTTCTCATTCACGGCCGTAAAAAAAGAAAAGCTGGAGGAACGCAATTTTCCAAATCGTGCAGAATGTTGCCAAAAGAGGGCGTAGCTGTAGGTTGTGTTGTTGATGTATCCACCAATACTGTTCGAGACACACCCTCTATTCTTCTATTAAAATAGATCCTAGCTGACATTGGGTGAAGGCGGGGTTCACCTGGACAGGTAGCCGCACTACCACAAGGGCTGACATGTAGAGAAAACCATTCACAGCTACGGGCTGTTAGAGTCATCAGTTAACCTGAGCTGCAGAACACGGAGAGAACATGCAAACTCCACGCAGAGGGCCCGTCTATCTCGGGAATCGAACCCGGGCCCCTCATGCTTGCTAGCCACCACACCAACGTGCAGCCCATAAACGGAATATTAAGTTCATGTAAACAACTTTAGAATAAACTAATGACACACACACACACACACACACACACACACACACACACACACACACACACACACACGTCTCCTACCGTCCTCTGTGCAGCACACACAGTGCAGTGACCCCGTGGCGATGGCGATGACCTTCTTCCCCTGCAGCCCCTGAACCTGACGCGGTCGTCTAACGTGGTCGTCGGAGCCGTGGCCGAGCCGGTGATAGTCTCCTTTCCCCCTGAGGAACCACAAGCTGCGTTAAGCTCCACTGAGCCGACAACAACAACAACAACAACAACAGTGACGGACGCGCTGTACGTACCACGTGTACACGGCTCCAGACTTGGTGAGAGCAACAGAAAACTGAGAGCCACACTCCACTTTGACCACGCCGAGGCCCGTGAGAGAGTCGATCTGAAACACAAGGAACCAGTTCATCAGTCGTCATGAAAAACACAACAGAGCTCTTAGATATTAACTGGTCTACTGAAACAGTCACAACATATTATTATTATTATTATTTAGAACTGTGCCATCAGACTTTGAACCAAAACGAGAGTATTATCCATCTCCCAGTATCTCTTAATAGATGTTAAGGTTCTTGTCCTGGTTCTGGGAGCGGCCTACATCACAGACCTACTGATGGTTTTTAAATACACACAAAAAAAAAAACAGCCAACGCAGCCTTTTTTAAACTATGCTCCAAAGCTATGAAGAGCTTTAAGAGATTTTTAAACGACAGCTGAAAACATACTTTATAAATAAAGCACTTTATAAATAAAGCATTATATTATATTAGTGTGTTTGAACATGCTATGGGATCATCCATTTAAAACGTGTTCTTTTTACATTCTATCTCCATACGTAATAAACAAACCAGTTGTGACCTGTTAGTTAATCAGTGAGCTTCAGACAGAGCTAGGCTAGCCGCTTCCCCCTGTTTCAAGTACTTATGCTAAGCTAACCTACTAGCTGGTCTCTTCCTGATTAAAATACCTCATTAAAGAAGACACAAGGTATAAAGTGAAGCTCCTGAGAGCCTCCAGTGAACACAGCTCACTGACCTTCATGGGGATTTTGCAGCCATCACTTCCTCCTCGGCCCAGTTTGCCGTAGTCCCCGTCCCCCCAGGACCAGACCATGTCATCGTCGGTGAGACACAGCGTCTGGGCATCTCCGCTGCCGCAGGCTACGTCAATGACCCGGTGAGTCTGCAGAGCATCCACCTGGAGACACAAACATCAGTGATTGTCTGAGGAAACCTCGTCTCAGTGAGAACAGAGTAAACTAGTGGTGTAGTGGACCATAGTGGATCTGTGATCCGTACTGATCCCCCTCACAGTTCTACATGCATGTGAACCTCAGATCAATGACACAGTTTAACGTTAACCATCACAGTGTAAATAAATCTCTCACCAGTTTGGGTTTGAGCTGGTCCTCACTGTCTCCGTGTCCCAGCCGTCCGTAGCGACCCTTCCCCCAGGTGAAGAGCTCTCCGCTGGCCGTGATGCAGGCGCTGTGAGCCCCTCCGGCCGCGATGTCCACCACCTCCACCCCCCTCAGGGACTCGATGACACGAGGACGGTCGCAGGGGCTGAAGACAAGAAAGACTCGTTAGTATAGAAACTAGAGGCGTCTTCAGCGACACCACGTATTCACAGGAGACAAATAGATCTGCTGCTTTATTAAAGTAAAATGATCTTCCTGCCGACTCATGAAAAGGTGAAATAAGTTGTTGTTACATTTGAAATAATGGATTTAAATTTGACCATGTTCCCTTCTTGTGGTACATTATTATTATTCATCACTCGACATCACGGAGCTTCTTTTTAAAGATGTGTTAAACCACAGCAGTGCTGAAATAAAACGTGTTGATGAAGAAATGAATGGGATTGTGGATTTAGAGAATAAAAACAAGTCTTCACACTAGTCCTGTTTCCATCAACTGGTTTAGAGAATAAACTCTGCTGGTTTCTATATTCCACGACAGAGTAGAAGAAGAAGTCGAGGTTGTGAAACAGAACAAGTCTCCTCGGTCGTCTAATCATCTACGAGAGAATCCTGGAGGGATTTCATGTCAGCTAGTGTTGGACGTGTTTCAAGTTGTCTGGAGATAAAGACAATATAAATATGTATCCAGGAAGACGATGAGAGCAGAAACAGCTGATCAGTTAAAAGTTCTCTACTTCAGAATTCATTCTGTGTTTCCATGATCCGTTTCGCTCATTAACTCTTTCTCGACAGAGACAAGTGAAGTGAGGAGTTTTTCCTTTTGCAGACAGCTTTTCTAATGAAACACTTCAATATGTGCATACAAACTCGTGGATGGAAACACAACTAATGGATTCATGTTGACATTGTGTGTGCGTTGTGTGAAAGTGTTTTATCTGATCCGGACCTTCGGTTCCCGTGACCCAGCTTTCCGTCCTCGGCCTCCCCCCACGAGTAGACTTCTCCCTCAGAGGACAGCGCCAGGCAGTGCTTCCCTCCGGAGTTCACGGCCACTTTCCTGATGAACACGTGTTGGATGGACTCCAGCAGAGTCGGCGTGGACACGGACTCCGTGCCTCCGATCCCCAATCGGCCCCCGGCTCCGTACCCTGTAGCATAGAGCTGAGGGTCGAGACAAGATGTGAGTTAGATGTATCACGACGATGTATCACATTTTCATGGGAGACATCAGATGGACATTCTTGATCAATAGTGATGAAACGAACGTGTGATCCAACAGTTTACAAGGTTTAATGTTAACCATCAGAGTGTAAATAAAGTTTTACCGACGATCAAACGGTGACTTTAATGATCTGTTGCTCCACTATTCATCAACACCGTCTGATATAAAAACAGAGAGGCAGACCTTTCCATCAGCGGTGACAGCGAACAGAGTCTGCTCCCCCCCGATCAGCTGCACCGGCCTCAGCGTGGCGAGGGCTTCGGTGGGCGTGGGCACTTTCACCTTCGCCCCCTCGATGCCGCCCAGCTGACCCCTGTGGTTGTGGCCCCAGCCGTAGATGGTGCCGCTCCCCCCGGCGGAGAGGGTCCAGTCGTCCGGTCGCCGGTTCATCCACTGCACCAGCTGCTCGTCGTGCTCGCGCTTGAACAAGTCGTGACTCTCGTGGAGGCCGTTCATGCTCTCGTGATCCGCCATGAGCTCCCGGATCTTCTTTGTGACCTTCGACAATAAAAAGGGGATTAACAACATTCTCGTGTCGACGCGTGACGAGGAGGAAAAATAAGTGACGGCACACTCACCTCATCCAGGAAGGGTCTCGGTTGAGAGGTCCTCTTGTCCAGAGCCACAGCGACTCTGGAGGCCGTGCAGTACCGGCGGAACCAGGCCCACTTATGAGTCTCGGCACAGCAGGGGAGAGTATCGAGCTCTAGATCGCAGGCCAGAGCCACCAGGACCTGAACACAACGTTCAAATGAGCCTCACGCACCCTCCACAGTGTTGGCGAGTGTAAACTGTTGGGAGCATACCTTGAAAAACGGGCTGTGCAGCAGCTGCTTCCCTCCTCTGACGATGGGGTCCTCGTACTCGTACTGCCTCTGAAGAGCCTCTGGGAGCCCCTTCACCAGAGCAGCCAGAGCACTGCCGGTGAAACTCTGGAAGAAACAGATCAGTGATCAATTAGATCATTATTAGAAATATAGGCCTCATTTAACTTGATTTAATAACTAACTAAACATTAAATGTCACAGTAACAGTTAACAAGTCCTGTTTATGACTTCAGAACAGGTGAAAAAAGGTTTTACCAGGAGATCTACTTCATCATCAGTGAAAACAGGGAAAATATGAATAATATTGCGAGGTATTTAAAAAAATAATTTCAGGATAATTTTTCACAAAAGTCAAGTTTTTTTTCCTGCCTGCTTTCAGATTGTTTAAATAAATGTTATTATTTTGGCCCTCTGCCATTACTTTATTGCTAAAACAGAGCGAGGGGACGACAGACAGCCGTCTTGTGGCAGCAAAGGGCCACAAAAGAGATTATTTTTAAAACTGTTTGAGTCATAAACACAGTAAAGAAAACTAAGATATATACGATAAGAACAAGACTTTTGTTTCTTGTCTCTCAGGGCTTCCGTAGCTTTGACACATTTGGGTGAAATATGTTCAACAATAATACGTGAAACAAGGTGTTATAATAGTAACAACAGCCACGTTCCAATCAGCATAATGTAGTACTGCAATAGCTATCACATATAACATCTTAATTATTCTTCAGATCATGGTTATATGTACACAGTAAACATTTCTCCGTCCTCACCATGGAGCGAGCCTCGCCCTCACCGTCTCCCAGCAGCCTGTTGATGTTGATGGACTGACCGTACTCGGTGGTCAGAAGCTTCCGTAGTCTCTGCAGAGCCCACATCCTGTGTCCAGCAGCTGGACCGGAATAAATCACATGCAACATGAATATATAGATATTTCACTTATATCTCACTATGACTACGTTTACATGCACCAAATATCTTTTGTCGTCTCTGCAAACTCTGTTGGTAGTTGGTTTGTGTTCATCTACTGTACAGGACGTATACGGCATATCCAGGAGGCAACCTCTGGTTCGTTAATAGAGAAGTCAAAGCTTCATGTGTTAAAGCTGCATTCTCTATAGTGACCATCAGGGGGCGACTCCTCTGGTTGTATAGAAGTCTATGAGAAAATGACTCTACTTCTCTCTTGATTTATTACCTCAGTAAACATTGTAAACATGAGTTTATGGTCTTCTTCAATACAGCATGATGTTCATTTAGTAAATTATGGTCCATTTAGAGTCAAACAGACCATAAAGCAGGGTATGCTTTAGGGGCGGGGCTACACAGTGATTGACAGGTCTCTACCAGAGACGTATACAGCGTCTCTACGTCACTCCTCCTCAGTCCAGATATGGTCACTTCCTGTTCACTGGTTGATAAAGAAACAAGATGGCGACGGACAAAACGCAGAACTCGAGGCTTAAAAACATCAACAAACCAACGAGAGACGTCATGATGACTACGTCCACTTCTTATAAACAGTCTGTGGGTACATCCTAAATGTCTACAGGACCTATCTCGGAATACCCAAGCGGCATATGATGCCAACATGACTCGGATCAAATTGAGAATATTGAAAAATACTAAAATATTAGAGTGTTAACATAGTCGATGTCACGGTGGATCAGGACCATCATATTGTACCTAGTGCACTCAGCTGGGCACAAGCAGCGAGGGAAGCAGCCAGGCGAGGCACGATGCTCCTGTTGGAGGCAAAGTTGAGCCTGAAGTCCAGCAGACAGGTGACGAGGTCCATGGAGGGGCAGGACAGGATGCAGCGATCGGACAGCAAGTCTTTGGGACCTGAGGGAAGACACCAAGAAAAGACTCTGTGTCAAAAGCCTCAGCAGTAGTGGAGTAACAGACCGTTGTGGATCCGTACTGACCCCCCCCCACAGTTTAATCGTTAACCATCACAGTGTAAATAAAGTTGTACTGACTCAGTAGAACATGCGTTTCTAGTCTCTGATCTCTGATAATGTTTCATTGTAAACAACCAACAGGAGGAGAGCTAGTAACGTTAGCAGCACCGCTAACGGCTAACCAACGGAGGTTCACTTCAGTTACATTATGATGCCTTCAGGCTCTGCTCAGTGAACATGAGTACTGGCTGAAGGTACATTATAACGTTATCATGATGTGTTCACATGTCATCTGTAAAATGTAGTTTTGGTGATAAACTAGAATAAATCCAGTAGTTTGAAGGAGATGTTGTCACATGAATATGAAATAGATATTAGAGATGAATTATGACTGTTGTGTGTGTGTTGGATGCTCACCAGCAGCCGGCATGATGGGGTAGACAGTGAAGCGCCAGCCCCACCCGTTCACCGAGCCATCGCTGGTGAATTTCCACTTGAGTTCATCTCCGGGGATCCTCAACTCACTGGACCAGTCGGACCACTCCCGACCTGAAACACACAACGCAGTGACACCACATTTTATATTTTTGCTCGGTCAGCATTCGCTGAGACTGTTTAGCTTCAGGTTCCCCCTCTCATCACCTGATCTGACAGAGACGATCCTATTGGCTCCGTCCATGATCGTCAGCGGGTCGTGGCGTCGCTCGGTGGAACACTGTCTGTCGAACTCTATCCTCAGACCCTCGGCTCCTACGACACAAACAAGAGATGTGGTCTGCATCCGAGAGACGAGTCACGATGATCTCCTGAACATGGTCCGGTCCATTCAGGACGCTCAAAGTGAAAACATTTAACCAATGCAAACTACAGTAGAGCGTAGGGCTGCAACGTTACATTCAAATCTTCTATTGAGGTTTTAGAATGAAGCTTGAATGTACAAAAAAAAAAAAGTAGATTATGTGTAATTATGGTTATTTAAATATAAGTTATGGTGCAGTTAGACTGCCTCGTTAATAAAGGTGCTGCCTCCCTTTGTGAGGGGAAGAGCTGTGAAAACGCAAAAAAATAAATAAAAATGGATTAGAGCAGAATATTTCGTTACACAAAAACATGTGAATTTTAGAAGTTTCAATTATGTTTGACTTTTGGATTTTACACACTGTGGAAATACTTGGATCACAAGAAAAACAATCCTGAAAAAAACCAAACAGGTTCACTTTACTTTAATAGTCATATACTTAATTCCAATTCAATGTATTTTGTAGAGCCCAAAATCACAAATCACAAATCAGCCTCAGAGGGCTTTACAGTCTGTACACATGCAAAATCTTCTGTCCCAGGAACAGGAACAGGAACCCCCAACCCGAGAAATATGGGTTCATCAACCACCCAAACTGGACTTGACCCAGCCTCCAGCCTCCAAACTGCCAACGTTCTCCCTCGTCTTCTCCCTCTTACCTGGGATCTTCACGGTTCCACTGGTGGAGGTGTCGTCTGTGTACGGATGGCTGCTCTCCACAACGACCGGCTGGGAGGACAGTCGGCCGCTCTGCGAGTCCGTGGCAACGTCCTCTAACTCGGTGACACACAACTCCAGCAGCATGTCAGCAACCTGCGAAAACACACAGCGAGAGCCGGTGATGTCAGCGCTGCTACCAACGTCCTCCGAGTCTGGAGGTCTACGTGGAAACAGTGAGTCACCTGAGGATAAGCCGTTCCCATCCCAGACAGCACAGCAGACAGGACCTCCTTGCCCTTCTCCCCAGAGCGACAGGACACGGCCAGTTTGAGCAGGTCCACCATCACGCGGGTGTCATCTGGCACCAGCAGACTGGTGAACTCGTCCAGGTACTGAGGCTCCGGACCGACCACTTTACTCTGGCCCTCAGAGTCCTGGAGTATGAAACATGAAACAAGAGTTAGGTACACGTTGCTGAGGGGTTGACGGCTCCACAGACGTCGGACGGACTCACCTCTTTGGTCTTGGTCATGGTTTCGGCTATGATGCTCGCTGCTCCGGGGTCATCGGTGACGGGGATGAAAGGACGCGAGGAGGCTCCGGAGGCGGAGGGAGTGATGGCTGATGATGGGGTGACGGCGTCATCTGATGAAGGAGCCTGCTCAGATACACAACAACAATACAGACAATTCAGTTCTTCTCTAAATGAACAAACTGATGACTGCATCAAACATTTACACAAGCTTATTCCAGTAGAACGGTAAAGAGGTGAAAACATTCTAAATATAGCGTTCACTTAAACTGATAGAGATTCTTTTAGGAGTCTAAAATACGTCCACAGCAGAACATTACTTTGCTCCCGTGCTGGTTCTCCTGTCTGTTTCTATAAACTCATCTACTGTAGTAGAACCCTGACTGTGGAGGAGAACCTCGACCTCAAACTTTAAGATTGTTTTGTGGTAGAAAACTTAGTTGGAGTTGTATTTATGACTAAAGCCCTGTGAGAGTTCCTGTTGTCTACATGTTGAACCCAGATATAGTTTGCTGATGGCTGCATCTGCACACCTGGTCACTATGGGGAAAAGCACTCTGCATGTTTCTTATTTCACAGTAAATCAGCACAAAATGTGGTTGAGGCTGCACATCTGACAGAAGAAACAAAACTAAAGTTTTTCAGAGACCCGGTTAAGAGTTCTACTAAATCTACATCGTGTGATCCTCACCTCTCCCTTCTTGTCCTGCCAGGGATTGGGGCTGACTCGTTCCTCGGCTTCAGGCAGCACAGGAGGACCTTCTTCATCGCTCACGCTGGACGAGGATGAGGAGTCTGACGGGGGAACCGGGGAGCTGGAAGGACACTCCGCCGGCAGGATCATGCTGGCCGGCATCAGAGCACCGACCACCGCGTCCCTGAGGAAACACACACAACCCCGTCCTGTCACCAGCAACACACACTAATGGTGATATATATATAATTAATATAGTATTAACAAAAATACGTTGTCATGTTTGCTGACATGTCTGAGAGTGTAGTGTAATAAGGAATATTTAAAAAAGAAAAGGGGATGACTTGGGGTGAAGGTCCAGAGCCAGACCTGAACTGGTTGCATCGTGGTCTTGTGACCCCCCCAGGAGAGGACCGGTCAGACCCTCTGCAGACTAAACGTACCTCGCATACATGATCTGGAGGGCCGACAGCACGTGAGACAGAGCCTGCTGTTTGGCCAAGTTTCCGTCCAGACTGAGGAGGATCTTGGCCAGCGAGGGTCGGTTCGGCTTCACGCTGCTCGGCCCGCTCAGCTTGTTGTTCACTGCCGACGACGAGTCGCTGTCTGACTGCACGCCTGCAGCGCACAACAAACAAACACACAAACAAACAAACACACGCTATCATTGACGGGAAGCACCCTGAACCAGCTGCAGACATAATCAGACTGTTGCAGAGCTACCGCAGCTACCGCAGCTACCGCAGCTACACAGTTAAATGTCTCGTCTACAGAAGAAGGAAAGCAAGAACTTCTGCAACTGTGCAGCCAATGTTTACATCACTTCTTAAAAATACATGTTTACAGACTGGCTTTGATAAAGTAATAGTAAGTTGATACTATTAAGTATTAGTAACTATTAAGAGCAGCTCTCTAGTGATCACACGATGAATCACGTGTGCTCAGAGAATAAGAAGTCAATCACAGATAAAGATCATTGAAACGTCTACAAACTGCTCATTCTATTTAAAAATGTAATTTAATCATATCAAATTAAAAAACAATTTCATATATTAGTAATATATCCATAGTAGGAATACAAATAATAATAAAATGGCTGAGATGGAATATACACTTAACCACTTAAATACGGTTCCTGGTCCGACAACAACAGAAGAGCTTTTCCTGAGTGAGGAACCTTTAAACAGAGCTGCTACAGAAACAACCATCACAACCAAACCCACAGACCGGAGAACTGATCTGTGGGAACGGGCTGCGAGGAAGCGAGAGGATTACCTAAATACGAGGCTCCGAGGGAGTCCCTGGCCGTCTGGAACAGCACCGGCTCGTGAACCGAGGGCGTGGTCACATCCACAGTGGTCCAGGCCACGCTGTGGGAGGAGCCACAGGCCACCCGAGTGATCTTCTGTCCCTCCAGACCCTGAACCAGCGTGGGCTTCCTGTTGACGGTGGTGGTGCCGTTCCCCTGCTGCCCGTGGTCGTTGTCCCCCCACGCAAACACCTGACGGACAAACAACAACATGACCTACAGGCTCATAGGTCTTAGAGCTGAACAACAGGTTCTGTGCTGCCTTCAAGGTTTCTTTCAGCTGTTGTAAAATAGAAAACCCATCAACTTCATTTCCCACACGTTTAGATACGCTGCTGAAACCTGTGGGAGCCTTGAAGGAGGAGAAAGTAAAAGGTGTCGCTCCGAGCACTCGATCTCAACCCAATGAAGTGGTGAACTATAGAGAAGCTGCCTCTCATGATGATGTGAGATGTCTTACATACGCTGAGGTCGGCTGTGTGACAGCAGAGGCCGGAGGTGAGTGAGTCAATAAACTATGTGATCTGGGTTATAATACTCTGATGACTAGGGACCCCTGAAACCTGGTTCTAAACAGGAACCGGTTCTAAAAGAGTATAAACCCGTTAGTACTGATGAGGTCCAGAGTTAGCGGTTCTTCAGAAGTTCTGGAGTGAGACGTCCTCGTATTTTAAAGATTTCTGAACTTCTTGTGTTGCTGCTCAAGAAAGACTATTTGTTTACATACAAGAATAATAAAGAAATGTGGATTCTGTTCTTTTTATCTCACAGAATAATCAAAAGGAACCGATCAGAGTATCGATCGTTCTGATGAGGTCAGAACCAACCTGTCCTGTTTCTGTAACAGCCAAACAGTGCAGCGCTCCAACAGCAACATGGACGATCTTCTTGCCCCTCAGTCCCTCCACCATCTGGGGCTTCCGTACGTGGACGTCGGTGCCGTGACCGAGTCGGAAGTAGTCTCCTTTGCCCCTGTTTGGAAACACGAACCGTGAACACTCGCTGGAAAAAGAAAAAAGGGAACTAATGATGTCGTACAGTCACTGTGTCACTCTCATCCGGCCTCACCAGGTCCACACCACTCCAGACTTAGTCAGAGCCAAAGAGAACTGAGCTCCACACTCTATCTGGCAGACGGCCTGCCCGTTCAGCCTCTCGATGTTCTGGGGGATGTTGCAGCCTTCGCTGCCTCCACGACCCAGCTTCCCAAAGTCACCATCGCCCCAGGAGAACACCAACCCTGACAAAAAATGAATAGATAAAACACGTTACCGACTAGAAAGTGAGACATCCATCTGAGCCAAAAGAAAACGTCCACATAGAGGCTTTTTTTCCAATTGTTCCCAAAGATCAGAGAGCCAACGAGGCCGTCGAGAGAAAGAGTCTATTTCTTCTGAGAGCTCCGGTGACGTCACTGTCGTAAATGGAGGAGAAGCTGGTTTCTGGCCATGTCTGTCTATCCTGAGCTCCATATTTATTATTTACATCTATATTTCATTACAAAAACCTCAATTTGTGGGAGCAGATCTGTGGGATGGACACCGAGTTGTGCTTTTATGAAGCTCATCTATACGAAGAATGAAGCGGAGCTCCTCATGGTGACGAAACTACGTTAAACAAATAGAGAGCAGCGATGAGAGTCTATCACACAACGCTGGTGATGTGTTGTCATCCGAACATTAGAACGAGAGCTCGGAGACGCTGAGATGAAGCTAGAAAGGAACCCTTTAAGTTCAGTAGCAGCAGTACCTTCATCAGTGAGGGCCAGAGTTTGGGCGTCTCGGCTCCCACAAGCCACCTGGATGACACGATGTCCCAGAAGCACTTTCACCTGGAGGACAAAAGTCACAGCAAGAAGGGAGTTCATGTGAAATGCACTCACTTCATAGTACTCGTGGGTTTAACGATCGGTGCTCGGTTAAAGTAAAACGGGGGCGAGCAGAGAAATAAACCTTCACGTGGTTCTAAGAATGTGCACAGATTCCCGTCTTCAGAGAGGTCGATGCATCGATCCAGAGAAGAGTTCTGTTAGTTTAGTCTGATAGTTACATCGTTCATTAGGTGAAAAAACCTTTAAATATATATTTCACTATTACAGATAAATGTAAACATGCAAAGCACACATCATTAAATAGTTCTAAACATTAAGCTCCAGAGACATATTCCATACTTTATACTCTTGTAAACAAGTTTAGTGATAGTGTGTGATGTTTAAAATGTTCAGATTTATTCTTGTTATTATTTACGAGCTTCCTCGTTGTCAGTGTTTTAGTACATTTGGTAAAAAGAAAGAAGTTTAATGAAATCTTAAGAGGTAAAACTCAAACACCAAAGTATAGTTTACATGTTGTACTACCTTGTCATTTGCAAGTGTTGATTGTATATGAAGGCAAATCACTGTCAAAATCAGAGAGCGCAAATGAGATCCACAAGCACACGCAAATCAAACAGCCGCGCACGTATTTTACTTTGACGAGTGCTTTTACATCACTCCACGAGCAAAATTCACTTTTTGGATATCACTCTGACACAGACGCTAGGTCTGTTAGAGGTGGTTTTCAATCCGCCACTAAACACTACTGTACTCCACCACATCTCAGGATGTTCTACATTTGTCTGACAGGTTTTGTAAACTGTTCAGACTGTAGAGGCTGATGAAATACTAATGATGTTAATAGCATTGTTAAATACAATAATTAAAAATGCGTTTCTCTTGTGAATGGAGTCAAGTTGCTAAGATTGGTTTACATTCACTCTATCATTCTATTACAGACAATGTGTGTTTGAGAGTCAAACCTCTTGTGACAAACAGCTCAAAGAAACTCTTTGATCTTAATTGATTAAAACATGATGTGATCATATTTAATCATACTGTTGTGTTTACAGAAGAGACATAACGTAGAAAAACTACTCGCGAGCGAGCAGGTAAAAGTTTCGCGAGAGTGAATTTTGCTCGTGGAGTGATGTAAAAGTGCTCGTCAAAGTAAAATACGTGCGCGGCTGTTTGATTTCCGTGCGTGGATCTCATTTGCGCTCTCTGATTTTGACAGTGATTTGCCTTCATAATTGTAAAAATAAATGATCTTTCATGAGCCCATAACGAGCTAAACTTAATCAAATTGTAAGTATTCATAATTCATTATTTCACCAAAAATGAACCAGGACGTACCCGAAATGCAATTAACAATCAATCAACTCCACATTCATCGTCACCAGTTCACCGAGCTTCTACTGGACGAACATCATTATTGATGCAGACAGACTTTAGATGATCAGAAAACAAGCCATAATGCAGAGTAAAGAGTTCAATGAGCTATTGGTGGATTCATTACTCTACTCATTAAGTACCAGACGTACCAGTTTGGGCCTCAGCTGCGTGGTGTTGTCTCCGTGTCCGAGGCGGCCGTATTCCCCTAAACCCCAGCTGTACAGCTCCCCGCTGGAGGTGATGGCGGCGCTGTGAGAGCTTCCACAAGCGATGTCTCTGATGCGCTTCGTCTTCAGCGCCTCGATCAGCCGAGGTTTGTCACAGTTCCTAAGTAAGAAAAAAAACACACTTATGTTTAATCACGTCTTTAGAAAGCCGTCCATAAAGCTGCATCGTGGAGAAGTGAAACAAAAACAGACTTTTGGATTTAAGAATTCACATTCTGGACAATAAATAACCCTCTGAGCCCCAAAACCCACCGGTGGGATGGAAAGCATGTTTTCTTTAAACAATCGCCAAAACCTCCTTCAACACATCATGTGTGACGAACACTTCCATCAGAAACAGAAACCAAAACGAAGATTATAATCGTGATATTTCATCAATAACATTTTATTCTACATTATAAATCTCTCCTCTAATAAAGAGTTTACTTTAACCAGATTGGGTAAAAACATTAAACTGTGAGCTCCTCAGAGAAACTATGACGTCATGATTGATTCATCTGAGACCAACAGTCATGTGACAAGAAATCAGAGAACTTTGACTGAACTTCAGGAAGTGAACACAGAGGAGAGGAGAGAGGAGAGAAGAGAGGAGAGAGGGGGAAGAGAGAGGAGAGGAGAGAGGGGGAAGAGAGAGGAGAGGAGAGAGAGAGGAGAGGAGAGAGGATGGGAGAGGAGAGAGGGGGAAGAGAGGAGAGGAGAGGGGAGAGGAGAGGAGAGAGGAGAGAGGAGGGGAAGAGAGAGGAGAGGAGAGGGGAGAGGAGGAGAGAGGGGAGAGGAGGAGAGAGGAGGGGAAGAGAGAGGAGAGGAGAGGGGAGAGAGAGGAGGAGAGAGGAGAGGAGAGGGGAGAGGAGAGAGGAGAGAGGAGGGGAAGAGAGAGGAGAGGAGAGAGGAGGAGAGAGGAGGGGAAGAGAGAGGAGGAGAGGGGAGAGAGAGGAGGAGAGAGGAGAGGAGAGGAGAGGGGAGGGGAGAGGGGAGAGGAGAGGAGAGGAGAGAGAGGAGAGAGGAGGGGAAGAGAGAGGAGAGGAGAAGAGAGAGGAGAGGAGAGGGGAAGAGAGAGGAGAGGAGAGGGGAGAGAGAGGAGGGGAGAGGAGAGGAGAGGAGAGGAAAGGAGAGGAGGAGATAGGAGAGAGGATGTAGACATGTAAATAGTTCAATATGTCATAACTGTTATTCTCACTAAAGACATGGTCTAGTTCTCTCTACTTCTAGTCATGCTGGTTCTATAGAGGAGCAGAACTTTAGATTAGAGAAAAAAAAAAGAAATGTAGACATGTAAAATGTAGACAGAGCAAAAAACGAGGGTTAAGAATGAAAGTCATGAATGTAAATAAAACCCTTATTAAGAAAAGACAGTAACGATAGGAGATACACGCTAACATACATTCTGCTGAAGTGTCCCAGCTTGCCGTCGTCTCCCTCTCCCCAGGAGAACACCTTCCCGTCCACGGTCAGCGCCATGGCGTGGCGGCCCCCGGAGTGCACGGCGACCTTCTTCACCACGTAGTTACTGAGCGCGGTGATCTGTCGGGGGATGGGGATGGTCCCGCTGGACAGACCCAGACCCAACCGGCCGTTAGTGGCCTCTCCACACGCGTAGATCTTCCCCTCCACCGTCACTGCAGACAGCGAGACAACGCTCACATCCAAAACAACATGCACGCTTTATATATATATAAAACAAAACTCCAATGATATATATCACCAACCTGCAAAGAGGCTTTTTGAACCGCCGGCTACTTGCACCACATTGAGAGCAGAGAGCGTTTCAGAGAAGGACGGAACCTTGATCTGAGAAAAGACACAAACCAGAGTGATGAGCGATGCAGCAGCTTCAGAGCTGGTTACTCTTTATGACACGTCCCCTCATGTGCTTATCAATCAGTACAGACACATAATCAATAAGACAGAACACTGGACTGTGTTGCAGATCTGATAAACTGGAAGTAAGTCTGCTTAGAACTGTATTTGATTGTGATGGGAATTAAGAACCGACTCCTTGGATTTCTCTTATCGATGCACGATGACGTGACGCCACATGCACGCTGTATCGTGTTTCAGTGCGTCTGGTGCTGGAGCCTCGGCTAAGAGAAAGAATCACCAATAAAAAGCTGGCGGGACACACCCTGCTGTTTACCTGATTATGCAACATTGTGAACAACAGATCTGTGTTGACACCAGCAGGAGAGCTAGTTAGCTGTTAGCGGTTAGCAGCCAGCACAGTCCTGCTTGGCTAAGTATTTCCATTGCATGCTACTTTATACTTCTACTTTGCTACATTTAAAAAGGGAAATAATGTACCGTTTCCTCCACTACATTAATGTTAGCTATAGAAACACGTTTCTCTTCATATGGAGAGGATTAAGGCATCATGTTTAGTGGCTAAATAAACAACAAGCTGAACCTTGGAGCCCTTGAGTCCTCCCAGCTGGTCCTTGTCGTTCAGGCCCCACACAAACACTTTGGTCCTGATGGTCGCTGAAGACTCCAAACCTGAAGACTTCTTTCGAGCGAGACTAAAGGAAACACAGAGAGGTACTGATAAGAATTCACTTCATCTTCGTCTTAATGCTCTCGTCTTCATTGTTGGAAGATTTAAAAAAAAACAGCCATGTTCAAGTAAACATAGCTGTATAGCTCATTTAATAGTTCAAACACAGGAAGAGGAGGAGGAGGAAGAGAAAGATGAGGAAGAGGAGACGCTGCCAGGAGCTGAGCTCTCCTCCTTCCTCCGGAGCTCCGACTGCAGGTCCAAGGCTCCGACCCGGTGGCCCCGATGACGAGCATTCAGAATAACTATATAGAAATAGATCATCTCTGAAACATTCGCTCCTTCGTCCCTTCATACCTCCCAGTGGCGGTTTTGTCATCCTCCTCTTCCTCGTTGTCAGATGCCAGGAAGGGGACGGTGGCCAGGTCTTCGTCCTCCGCTCGGATGCGTCCAACGATGCCGAGCCCGTGAATCTTACAGTCGATACCGGAGCTGCGGCACTGCTTGATGGCGACCTCGAGGTATCTGTGATACTGGAGGGGGAAAGACATCATGATCATCATATTATGTTATTACAACGCAGGTTCTTAAAGGTAATAAACAATGATCAACTAACCTCGGTACAGTCACTGAGGAGAAGGATGGTGGTGTCCGTGGGATTGATGTTAATCGTCTTCAGCTCAATCAAGTTGTTCAAAGAGCTTCCACCTGAATATTAAGAGAATATATTACTGCTGAGAAACACCACGTTTATACAAGAGGAACTATTGGAAGAGCAAACAGAAGAATACAAATATAGAATAGAATTGTTAAATGTCAAAGAATACGTATCATCTGTTGAATATATATTAATATTAGTTAAATATTTTAACCAACTTTTCATTTTTAGAACTTAATCGTAATAAAAACGACACATTTAAGGTTAAAGACGATGACATTGATTCTGGTGCATTTGAATATATTCTCTGTAAACTAAATGCTAGAGGGATTATTGATTTGATAACATTGATAACCCCGTTATAACTGGATCAAACATGTTGGTTTATTAACAGTTTATTATAAACTTATTATAGGAGTTGAGGTTCAATGTCCAAAATCAAACAAAAACAACTCAAACCACATTTCAGCCATATGCAGCCAAAAGAATCTGAAAATGTTAAATGTAAAAAGGTCTCGAGTGATGCAAAAGGGTTAAAAGAAGCAGAATAATGAAACTTGCCTGACACCACCACTAGTGAGGGCATGTAGCTGCTGTCTGCCGGATCCACCACCATCTTCAGCCTGTGCACCAGGACGTCTGGGAAGAGCTCCAGACGGATCCAGTGCTGTGGAAAGAAAGAATGGAAGAATCAGAGTCAGGTGATGCTTCAGGACCTTAAATTACAGCCAAACTAAACAGACTTATGAGTATGAAATTCAAGCTCCTGCCTTTCCCTGCGAGCCGGAGGACTGCCAGCACTGATCGCTGCAGTCGATGAGGCGCGCCGCCTGGTTCACGGAGGACGACACGCTGAGGTTCTTGACGGCTCGCGACCAATCGTCGATCAGCATCCCGCGCTGGCTGCTCTGGTGCTTCTTCAGCTGCTTTCCTGAGCGGCCGGAGAACGCTGGAGACTGGCCTGAATGTGGAGGAGAGACCGGTTTACACACACACACACAGGCCTGAACAGATCTAGACGGTCGTATTTAATCCACGCTTTATGATGAAGTCGTGAACCGGCTACGTGACCGCGGTGAAATCTGAGCATCGTCAGCTGAGAACTCTTTCGACAAGGACAAGTCCAGACCTGATTCTCTGGACATTGTCCGGAGTTCATGCGAGTAAAATGGCTTTAGAAACATCACAGATGCATTCTGGGTGAGCGTGCGACTAACCCGGCTCGTTGATCCTGCCGAAGGAGTGTCTGGTGTTGTGTTTGCGGGTCTTGAAGCAGTTGTCACAGAAGTCGAAGTCGTCACAGTTCCTACATTTGAATCTGGGGCCGTTTATGGGGAACATCTGACAGCCGTCACACCTGCAGACCACACAGGTTTCATTTGAACAACACGTTGAGATACGCAGCGGTTTGAAATCAGACAGAAAGCTTAAACACATTCAGACCTCACTCCAGGGTGAACACTGGGCACCAGCTCCATCTCAGACAGCAGGCCGGTCCAGTGGGACTGCTGAGGGAAGTCCACTATCACATCCTTCCCATTGGCACTGAAAGCTAAAACAAAGCATGAGACGATTAAACAGCGAACGACATCTTTAACGGAGGAGTTTGGTCAGATTGTGAACAGAAGATACGGTTAGCTTTCTAAATAGTTTGATCGGTGATATAAAAGGCTGATCACATGACCCAAAACACGAGAGACAAGTTATCTTCATGCTGCTAAAAAGGTTTCACTGGAGGTGTGAGTTGTGTCTTTAAAGCCAAAGGAAAGGGGTTTTATTTACAGCCGCACTGAAGGATCTCTGTAGAAAAGAGGCCGAGATGTTGCACATGTTCCTGACAATTAATAAACAGCTGTCAACACATACTTTCACATCTCTTCATTTTAATACTTCTTATGTACAATGTTGTTAAGAATAGTTGGGTTTCATGGCAGGACACGCACCAGCGTTAACTTAAGACTAGTTCAATAATGAACAACAGTTAATAAATGAGTAATAATAGATCTAAATAATAAGACAAGTTAATTAAATAAGAATTAAATAAATAAGAATATTTTAATAAGAATATTTACAGAAATAAGAATAATTAGATAAATAAGAATATTAAGAATAGTTAAATAAATAATGGCACACGATAAATAGAAAGCTTTGATCACAGCTCGGTATCGGCTGATACTGTTTCCGGTGATCGGTCCCAAACATCCTGCTCTGAGCAGCATTGAGTGAAGATCAATTAAAAAGGCTTCAGAGAACGGCTCACCTTTCACCACCCCGACACTCCTGTGAGTGACGGAGCCCCATTTGTACTTCGGTGTGGTGACGGAGGGTTTCACTCTCACTTTATCACCGATCTTTATATGAGAGGGAGAACTCTGTGGTGGGAATCCTGGAAGAAGTAAAAGAAAAGACCCAAAACATGTGAAAGGGTGAAGAGGAAAAACATCCACCGCTCGCTCTCCTCGCCATCATTAAAGCTCCGTGCGCTCACCGAGCAGCTCGATGTGGATGTAGCGGACCCAGTAGGTTCCTCCTTTCTGCTGCCAGTCACACTGCACGTTTAAGTCGTGAAGCCCGTCTCGGTCCAGCTTGATCACTTTCCCGACGTCTCCGTCGAACACTTCCTCGTACGTTCTGCAGCACTTCACCATCATGCCCACCTGCAGAGCAGTCGGGGATCGGTCACACTCCACTCATCTCATTTAGGACGTTTTAGGGAATCTTTAAAAAGGACTGTGATGATCCAATATTTAGGGTGTTTATTTTATAAAGGCCTAATGACAAGACACATCCTAACAAGACAAATGTGAAAGAGAAGGTAACCTCTCCATATGAAGTGAGGGCTGGTTGGATGTTGTGTGTTATTGGTTCTGTATTATAGAAAGTACATCCTGCAGGAGGAGATGTCACAAATACCTGATATATATATTATATTTAGTTTCTAGTGATAAAAGTTTCACAAAGCATTAAAAAGCATTCTATTAACACTGACCTGCTTTTTAGGAACTATTGATTTTCAGGCAAAGCTTCCTGAATCTATCACAGTAAATGATATTTATGATATGGAAAAGGACTACCTTTTCTCCTTCATCAAAAGAAAAGGCTGCGTCTCTTACCTGAATGTTCTCTCTCACATACACAGCGTAGTCATCGTTGCTTTGGAAATCTGATCTCTTCTTAAATGTCTGGCTCTCCGTCACCACCGCACCTGGAGGCTGATGACACACAACGCTCTTAATCAGGTCATGAGGACAATCTGACAGACCAGCGACTTCGTTGTTATTATTGTTGTTGTTATGGCGGGAATAAAAAGAGGAAAGAAACATACCACGGGAAACGTGGGCTCGGCCTCCTCCAGCTCCTCCAGCACCTCCTCATCAGAGTATTCATCGGACACGGTGTCGGCGTCCGACACCTCGGTGACCTGAATGTCTGGATGGTCCAGCAGCCAGCCCACCAGAGCCTCCACACCTGACCGAGACACTCAGTTACTCTCCACAAGTACGTCTCAGATATTAAAATCACATTGTGAGTTCAGGACTGTGTCGTGTTGAGATCTTACCTGGGACACCAGAGGCGCTGCCCGTCGTTCCAGACAGCGACTTCAAGGCAAACTCAACGTTTTTCCGCGGGAACCCCATGTCCATGAGCTGGAGGACGATGGGTAAGGGAGGGACGGGGGAGGTCTTCTGCTTCTTCTGTTTGGGGGGTCGGACGTGTTGTACGGTGACGGGCGTGGTGGCCTCGCTGGAGCTGCTCTCCTCAAACAGCGGCGAGGACGGGTGGGCGGATTCCACGGCGAGGTACTGACACACTGCCAGAGCTGCAGCCTACAAAAACACAGACACACAGGTCACGCTGAGGCCAACGCCAACACACCAGCTCTCTGAGGCGTCATCCACATCAAGGCGTTTCACTCGTTTCCTCAGTTCCGTCTGTTCTCTCGTTCGTAGCTCTGCTGGAGGCTGAAGTCTGTCGTACTGGAGAGCATTTATGCTTTTGTTCCTTTACAGTTTGTGTGAACTTCACAATAGTTGAGCAGAACAAAATAAGCGTTAATAAGAAAAGGAAAGTCCTCTGTTTTGTGTCCGTCGTCTTCCTCAAAGCCTCAAACCGTGACTTCAAACGTCGCTCCATAGGTCTGATAACGCCGCTGGACACGCCGCTGGACACGCCACTCGCTAATCGCTCCAATAACAGCTGCTTCCTCCTCATGTTGGCAGGAGTAGAATTAAATAAATGCAGAATTTAACTGAACAACAGCTGCTAGTAAAGACAACAAGGCCAGTTATCCATGTTGAGTTAACTTGCTAGTCGATCGGTAAACGAGGCGGATGTTTGTTTCCTTCTGTCTGCGTGACCAATCAGAGAAGGACACGTCATGACTGATGAGACTCAAACAGGAAGTGAGCGTTGGTGTTTTCGTCGTAGTTTTTAAAGGTTTCCGTTTCTGCCCATCGTCACTATGATACAACCCCAGAGTTTATAAACATCTGTTTTAGTGGCTCTAGTAGTGAGGACGCTCGGACTAAACGTAGCAAAAGATATGCGTTTTAAAACTAAAACGTGGCAGTGTGGACGCAGCGTATGCAACGCTGACACAGAGAGAGGACCATCGACTCACCTCCATCTCCTGCTTGTCAAAGATGGCTTTGATGGGTGAGGGCTGGGTGGCAGCAGACAGCAGCTGCTGCAGGAGGATCAGTGGAGGCACAGGACCCTCAGGGGACAGGTCTCCCACATCAGGAGAGGACACCACCGGGTCCTCTGCAAAACAAACAACACAGAGGGATCATGAGAAGGACCCAAACAGAACAGCAGAATAAAGTTCTGATAATAAAGGAATGGACACACAGGAGCCGCTGTGCTGCATCAAAGAGTTTGTGCTAATTGTGCAAACACAGCTCATCGTGACCGAATGTCCACCCATCACTGGAAGCCATGATGTTGTGTCTACAGATAATTATTAATATCTCATTAAAAACGCTCACATTTCCATCTACTGAAACTCTTTGTAATGACAACGAATCTTCAGAACTAAACCAAAATGCCACAATAAGTACAGTTACATAGAACTGCAACAGTGTAAGACTCTCCTGACCCGTCACTGTCTCACCGCTGGGGTTGGGTCCGATGTCCAGAACGGCTGCTTGTGAGAGGATCTGTCTGAGTTTGTCCTGGTGAGAGAGCAGAGCCCGTCCTGCCTTCAGAATGTACAGCCTCAGCTGCTGGCAGCGCAGCAGGTGGACGTCCACCTGGTCGGCTGGAGACACGAGAGGTTTGATTAAATCCACTGGAGCACGAAACCAAACATCCTGCGCAGACTAGAAGCTCTTCATGTAAAGAACAATCATTTCTCTTAGAATGAAGGTTCTTATTGTCAGGGCGCTTTGACAGACATTAGTCTAAATACAGTCACTTGTTTTCTATTTGATATGATATTTATGAGTCACATGTAAAACGGCACATTACTATGGAAGCCCATTCCCACCAGCAAAAAAAAAAATAAGATCACTAAAAAAAAAAAAAAAATATGTAATTCACAAAAAAAAATCACAAAAATCCACCCACAAAATAAATAATAATAATTATAATAATTTTTTTTTTTTTTTTAATTTCACTTTTTTTCCACCAGCAAAAAAAAAAAAAAAACTTTTGGTGCATCCATCTGTAACCATAACACTGACCAGATTTTTCCAGTTGCTATAGAAAGTCGAAATTATGAGATACTTTAACACAACAGTCATAGAAGCAGCTATGACATATGAATGGATTGTGAGTACATTGAAGACTTCTTTAAAACGCGGCTTTACAACACATGAAATACAGATGATGTTTCACATGGATTGTACTGAGCAAACGCACCCTTGAAGCTCTGGAGTATAAAGAATGAAACCAATGTGGCTGAGGTGGCGACCAATAACTATGGAAGCCCATTCACGCCAGCAAAAAAAGAAAAAATAAGATCACCAAAAAAAGAAAAAATAATTAATTCACAAAAAAGAAAAAAAAAAATTAATTAATTCACAAAAAAAAAAAATTATTAATTCACAAAAAAAAAAATTATAATAATGAATTCACAAAAAAAAAAAAAATATATATATATATATATATATATATATATATATATATATATATATTTTATTTTTTTTACTTTTTCTCTGTCAGCAAAAAAAAGAAGAAAAAAAAGATGTTTCCAGTTGCTGTTTATTGGTCGCCACCTCAGCCACATTGGTTTCATTCTTTATACTCCAGAGCTTCAAGGGTGCGTTTGCTCAGTACAATCCATGTGAAACATCATCTGTATTTCATGTGTTGTAAAGCCACGTTTTAAAGAAGTCTTCAATGTACTCACAATCCATTCATATGTCATAGCTGCTTCTATGGCTGTTGTGTTAAAGTATCTCATAATTTTGACTTTCTATAGCAACTGGAAAAATCTGGTCAGTGTTATGGTTACAGATGGATGCACCAAAAGTTTTTTTTTTTTTTTTGCTGGTGAAAAAAAAGTAAAAAAAAAAAAAAAAAGAAATTATTAGAATTATTATTTATTTTGTTTTTTGTTTTTTTGTGAATTACATTTTTTTTTTAAGTTACTATTTTTCTTTTTAGTGATCTTATTTTTTTTTTTTTTTTTTTTAGTGATCTTTTTTGCTGGCGGGAATGGGCTTCCATACATTACTGCCGTTTTAGGTAAAAACAACTGATCAGGGGATTGTTTTCTTCTGAATAGGTCCAACTCAAGATACTGATGAGAACTGTGATTCTGGGCTGAAATCATTGTTATTTCCTCATCTCTGAATCGGATTACTAAGTATCAGGACCCGTTCCGATGTGAGGGTCCCGGGACAGAGGATGTCGCATGTGTACAGATTGTAAAGCCCTCTGAGGCAAATTTGTGATTTTGGGCTATACAAAAATAATTTGATCCAAACCGGGCAAAGTGGAGCAATGTTGTTCTCCCCCCAAATTTGTAGACTTTCATCTTGTAAATTCAGAGACTATTACCCCCCCGGCGCTGTAATTTATTTATTTATATATTTTTTCACCTACAATGGCCCCGATACTTCGTCGTACACGTCACATTTGTGTCGAGCCTCTCGTGGTTCTCTTTACCTGTGAGCCCTCGACTGACGGACTTCTTCATGCGTTGTTTCTCCAGTTTGCTTCCAGCCAGACTGACCAGCTGAGCCCAGACCACCAGCATGGGCTCAGAGAAGGGAAGGTTCTGCACGCTGAAGGACACGGCGGGCAGCTACGGGAAACCACCACCACAGAAGAAGACAATCAGTATTTCATTGGTCTGACGTACAGACGGGAGCATCCAAACACTTCCGTACCGGTTTGAGATGGCTGAGCAAGCAAACCCTGCTGGTCCTCATCTCGTGAAACTGGACGGTGATTCGTCCTTTCGGGGTGATGCGAGTGACGGTTCCCTCTCCGTATTCCTCGTGGACGACTTGGCCTCCGAGTCTGAGGCGCCCATCGATTCCTCCGATGACCGACATCACCGCCATCAGACTGCCCACTCGAGGAGCGTCAGAGTCAGGGAAATACTCCTCCAGGAAGCACTGAGATACAGAGGGAGGGAGGGGGGGAAGAGAGAGAGGAGAGACGGAGAGAGAGAGAGACAGAGAGAGAGAAAGAGAAACAGACAGACAGAGAGAGAGACAGACAGACAGAGAGAAAGAGAGACAGAGAGACGAGACGTTTTATCAAGAAGGCCAGAATAAAAGCACTAATGTGAGTTAAAGCGACAGTCGTCACATCTATGACTAACATTCTCTCACACACACACTAACTGAATCTCTAAAGCTTAAATAACGCTCACTGCTTCAGACTGGCAGCCTGCCATCACGTCTCCAATGGAGCTGAGCTGAGTGTTGATGTAATTGTTGATCATGCTGTTCCATTGGTAGAGAGAGTGCAGAGTACGCAGCACAGAAACGATCTCCTCCGCCAGCGTGCTGCTGTGAGTGGCTGTGAGAGACGCCTGGGGGCGGGACTTCCTCCTTCGCAGGGAACCCTCTGTGCAGAGGACGCAGCAGTTTAACAACACATATAAAACATGATGTTTTAAATGAGAGACCAGAGTATGATTCGTGATTCGTGAGCGTACCTCTGAGTAGAGGCAGGTCTGAGGAGCAGGTGCTGAGGAGGACTCCCAGGAAGTTGAACAACTTCTCCACCAGGAACTTCATGTCCTGAGAGCGCTCCGTCTTGTCCCACGAGGGCAGGACGGCCTGAAGGAGACGAAGCGCCAGGATCTGGGAAAAAAATGTTTTTTATAAATAATCCTCCGACAACAAAACTCAATCAGTTCACTGATTATGTTCCTCATCCAGCATTCGTAGCTACACCAACGAAAAATAATAACGCGGCGTAATTCGTAGACATTTCACAGAATCATTTTATAAGTTATCCACGAAATCATGAACGAGGAAGTATAAAAGTCCAACAAACAGAGACCCTCGTGTGAAACAAGTCAACGTCCATGTATTCACATAACTTGTGTTACAGCTCCTCCGTTGTTATTTTAACCCAAATGATCATCTTTTCCTAAACCTCACTAAGTTGTTTCCTTTTAGATCCACGATCACATTTTTTTTAATAACTAATTTATTGTTTTTGTCATCGTCCCAAAAATCATTTCAACCGCCCTGAAGTTTGTAAACCATCAGATATAATGAATGTTATACTTTTACTTTGTTTTAGTCATTTATAAGGAAATCAAAACAAACCTCTTCATCATTATTTAATGATATATAATAATGAGCTTAGAGCTCGTGTTAGGAAGTTAAACAGCTCATAATTCATCTCTAATATCTATTTTATATTCATGTGAAAACATCTCCTTCAAACTACTGGATTTATTCTAGTTTATCACCAAAACTACATTTTACAGATGACATGTGAACACATCATGATAACGTTATAGTGTACCTTCAGCCAGTACTCATGTTCACTGAGCAGAGCCTGAAGGCATCATAATGTACCTTCAGCCAGTACTCATGTTCACTGAGCAGAGCCTGAAGGCATCATAATGTACCTTCAGCCAGTACTCATGTTCACTGAGCAGAGCCTGAAGGTATCATAATGTACCTTCAGCCAGTACTCATGTTCACTGAGCAGAGCCTGTATTTACACTCCGATGGTGAACATTAAACTGTGTCATTGATTTGAGTTTCACGACGCGGTAACTGTCCCACCTGTCTCTGCAGAGTGACGGCGTTGAAGGACTGGTGTCCCTCTACGATCCGGATGAGCAGGCCGATCCACGCAGAGGTGCTGAGCGTGCTGCACATCTGGGGCATGAGAGCGATGCTGCGTATGAAGCCCAGCGTGGACCAGCTCCTGTGCTGCTCCCGAGAGACCAGCCGGTGGGAGTGACAGCCTGACAGCAACAAGGACAAGTCCGATTTAGAACAAAATAATAATGTAAAACTAAAAGAAGAGACTCTGTACCACCGTGGCGGTTCAGCTACCTGACTTGTCGTTGGCTCCGCTCTCCACCAGCGTCCTCAGGAGTCCACAGAGGGTCCGGGTGGCGTCGGTCTGCAGCACCTCTGCATAGATCCCGGCTGTTAGAGACAACGTCTTCAGCAGGTTCACTGTGCTGGTCAGCATCATCGCCGTCGGGTGGCTGCTCTTCTCCATCTGCTCACCTTCTGCAATGAACACAAACTTCTTAGTTTTAGTTTTTATATCTTACGTTTGTTTTTAGGGCCTGGTATGATGTAGCTACAGATACACAGAACACACGGCTGGAGAACGAATGACCATAATGATGAAATCTCTTTTCATCAGACCTGAACAGCTCGATGGTTAAAAGGCATTTGATCTGCTACAATATTTAAATAATGTTGTAATGGTAATGATAATAATGTCATTTAATTCTATAAAACCAGACTTCTTGTGAAAAACAACGCGGTTTAAGCTCCGTCTGCTGGAGCGCCAACGCTCAGTCTCTGTGGTTTAACGTCACGAGAGTTAACGGACACTCATGTCACTCAGCAGTGATTATATTACTAGAGGTGCAACGTTCACTACGTACCTCAGTTTAAAGGTCACGGTTTGGTACGTTTAGGGAAAACAAAGACAATTCAGAAAATGATTAACAGTCAACAGATCATTGGCCATAATTCTGACTGTAACACTTGAGGCACTCAAACACTGGTAACAAACTGAATAATAAGAATAAATAACAGCAACGTGATGCGAGAGAAGGACTCGCCGTCCAGTGAGTTAGTGTTTCATTCTGCTCATCGACAAATTCTAGAATGAAAATGAAAGTAGATTAAATATTAGAAGTGTGCTCACAGATCAATAATCGTGGTCCATTGAGCTTTATTAACCTGGATAACTGGGTTAACCCAACTGGTAAACAGCAGCTCTGCTACAGCTGACAGAACTTTACGGGTAAAACTCGCACTACAGAATTTCCGCGTGTGAGAGAAGTGGACACGAACAGACGTTTGGGTCACGAGGCGCAGCGACAGGACGCTGCATACCGAACCGAACGGTTCCATACAAATACACATTCATTCACCAGGCAATATGGTTTCAGTTTAGTTCTTCACCGCTTCTTTAGTTTACGATAACGCTGCTGGTTCGTAACTGAGCCAGTGTTGTGAACCGACCTGTGTCATCCTCCGTGTCCGAGTCCTCGGTCGAGGGCTGGGCAGCCGGCGGCGGCTCGGCCAGCTTCAGGTCATATTTGCCCTCTTTGCCCATCCTGTAGGAGTTGGTGCTGCTGGTATCCCACTGGACCCTGATCCAGCCGTCCTCTCCCAGCTCCCCGATGACCCGGCCGAGACCCGGTGCCGGACCGTCCTGGACAGAACATGCACGAGGGTCACATGCTAAACATTTTTCCTCCACTGCTTTACGTGGTACCAACGTGACTGTCGAGCGGATCCACGTACCTGATCTCCCCACTTCCAGTCGACCCCCCTCATGACCCTGGTGCCTATCTTCATCATGGCAGCCAGCTCAGGGCCCGAGGCGGGTAGGGGGGTCGGGGCCGCTTCCTTTCTGGACTCCTCCAGTACTGTAGCGGAGCCTCCGTGTGCACATAAACTCAGGTCCTCCTCACTGCTGTCTGAGCTGGGCCCTGGAGACACAAACACCTCCGTCCATGAACGAGCACAGACGTCTGCTGCTAGTGATGTAGAGGACTGTAGTGGATCCGTGATCCGTACTGACCCCCCTCACAGTGTAACGTTAACCATCATAGTGTAAATAAAGTTTTACTGACGATGGTTCTCCTCCAATATTCAGTCAAATATGTTTTTCTAGTCTCTGATAATGTTAAAAACTCTATAAATGACTGTAACAAAGTAAAAGTGTAAAATGTAGTATTTTGATAGTTTATTGACTTCAGAGCGTTGAAATGATTTTAGGGACGGTGGTGATTCTTGTAGACCAGCTGCTATAATCAAACATTAAAGGGATCTGTATCTGTTAATATGGATCATCAGTGATCCTCGAACCCGCTCGAGGATCTTTTTTTCTTTTGTGCTGATCCGAACTGTGACTTGACGGGACTCACCTATGAGCCGGAGGATACTCTGCGTGAGGGCCAACAGGCCCGAGTTCAGTAAGAGGCTGAGGCTGTTGGACCCGTGTTTCAGGGACAGCATGTGGACCATGGCTAGAAGGAAGCGGGCTTGAGGAATGGTGCCAAGACTTGGTCCCGCTGGGTTCTCATTGGTGATGGTCTGCAAGGGAACCGGCTGCACGCCTGCGTACGAAACACATCCGAGTTAGTCCGTGTGGAGGAATAAGTATATTGTACAGGGAGCAGACACTACACACCACTCACCGAGCTCTTTGAAGCGGACGCCGGCCTCCAGCAGGATGTTGCGGATGTTCTGGATGGCCCAGGAATACAACTTGCCGAAGGTCACCTCCAACAGCATGCGGTTGAAGGGGGGGATCAGATCCACGTCCTTCAGGCAGTCAGACAGCGGCTCTCTGAAAAACACCACCATGAGACCACAACACGGAGGCTACAACAGACAGCAGGTCTCTGAAAAACACCACCATGAGACCACAACACGGAGGCTACAACAGACAGCAGTCACATTTAGCTTCAGCAGTCACACAAACTGACAGCATGAATTATGATATTTTAAGAGTCCTGACTTCTAAACTGTACTGTTTACTATTTTCCACCAGATTTATCCATTTACTTGTTTGTTCTATGGCACTAATGCACGTTATTCTCCTTTGTGTCAAGATGTAAACAGACATTTAGTCATTTAAAGGATTCACATTGTGAATATTTGGTAGTTATGAAAAGATTTAACTCCGTAGAAAAGGAAAATAATAATAATAATATTTAATTTCATGGCACGTTTTTGACACGGAGGACATCTGAACCCTTTCAAAATAAGTTGATAAGCTATCAATTCACTTGACAGGACTGAGGGAACTCATTCTTCTTTCTTCCCCATAGATCCCAATGGGTTGACTCACCCGATGTTGGTTCCTTCTGGTATGACCCTTTGCCAGCCACAGAGCATCGCATACTGCACGGAGGGCAGCAGGAAGTTCTTAGAGGCCAACTTCAGCATGGTGTCGATTCCCTCCAGTCTCACCTCGGCTCTCTCCAGCTGCAACCAAACAGAGTCCACATGTTTTCTCACATATGTTTACACGTAAAGAGTTCATTATTCACACGTCTTGATGAACACAGTGTGTTTGTTGTGCTGAATTTAAGTTCATAAAAGTTCCAAAGGAAGCGCACACAGATGTTTAGGATCAAGTAGACCAAAGTGTACAAATACTGTCACAAATACGTGTCTGAGGATTTTACAAAGAAGAACAATTAGTTTTTATTAGCTTTAGAAACAGGAAGTGTTAAAATCTACATGTGAGTAAATATTTATCAGCTAAATCAAATTTTATATTCAACCTTAGTTTCTTTATAACACATTTAATACTTGACTTGTTTCTCTACAGGTTTGTATGAAGGTAATAAAGTAGTTTATGAATATGAGATATGAGTTTATAGATGATTATAATCTCTCTATAGTGGAGGTTAGTTTATGAATATGAGATATGAGTTTATAGATGATTATAATCTCTCTATAGTGGAGGTTAGTTTATGAATATGAGATATGAGTTTATAGATGATTATAATCTCTCTATAGTGGAGGTTAGTTTATGAATATGAGATATGAGTTTATAGATGATTATAATCTCTCTATAGTGGAGGTTAGTTTATGAATATGAGATATGAGTTTATAGATGATTATAATCTCTCTATAGTGGAGGTTAGTTTATGAATATGAGATATGAGTTTATAGATGATTATAATCTCTCTATAGTGGAGGTTGGTTTATGGAGTTGTCGGTTACACTCGTCGTGTTTTTGACTCCTCACAGTTCTTTGTGTTTGTTCGTCTTCTGGACTGTCAGAGAATAATGAACATTGAGGATAAAGGTCTTTGTTCATGCTCAGAGGTCGCATGTCGTCTGCGGTATAAAAGCTTAATCTCAATTTCACCAATTTAATGTGGCCACAATGTTTCTGGCCTGGTGATTCATCAGAGTCAGTAAATGACATCTCGCGGTCCCCTTCATTTGGTTTTCTACTTCACCACGATGACTCCTTAAGAAGTCAGTGACGCTCACCTGTTTGAGGAGACACTTCCTCATCCTCTCCACGTCCAGCGGCTCCTCCTTCAGAGCAAACTCCACGATGGTGACCATGAGGCTGGACTGAGAGAAGACCCCGTGAACGCTGTGCTTCAGCCAGCGGTACTTCTGGACTCTGGCCACAGTGTTGAGAAGCGGATGCCATTTGTCCTGCTGGAAAGAAACAAAAACAACACAGGAATGTCAGACTGGACGACCGATGACATTGTATATCTCTACCTGTGATAAAAGATCTTCATACGTGAGAGACAGTTATCTCTTTAGTTATTCTTAAACTAAATACAAATCAATCTGCATCCCTTTAAGGACCGGTGATTATTTATATTATGTCATAACTGTCCAACGGACCGTTGAGAAGAAGCTGATTTAAGATCATAAAACAACGTATGTATTTGTTTTAATATCCTGTGAAACGTTCCAATAATGAAGCTTCTTTAAAGCACCTTGGATGTCTTGCTGGTGGGTGACTTCCTGTCAGCAGGTGTGGGGCTGATGTGGACATTAAGCTCCTCCCCATTGGTCCCTTCATTCTCCAGCTTTGGCTCTTCTATGTCAGCTGACTCGGACTTCTTAGGCACTAAAAAAAAAAACATTCAAAGTGAAGAAAAACGAAATCCCCGTCAAGTGTGTTGTAGTTTATGTTATTTGAAATGACCCACCTCTTTTTTTCCTGCGGTCCCGGATGAGTTTCTGGGTGATCCTCCTCCAGCGGGGCTGAGAGCTCAGCAGCTTCAGTTTGGACACGATGGAGAGGTCGTTGCTCACCGCCGGACGCAGCTCGTTGAACAGGAAGCGCAGACGCTCGATGACGGGGGCACACACCTCCTTGTAGGAGCGACCTTGTTCCTGATGAGTCTGAAGAAAACACGTCGTTTACTCTTTGTTTTCTCCTCCGTGTCTCAAGTTACACCTGCATAACATTCGTCACCGAGTCGTTTATTGTTAGAGACGGGTATCGTTAAGATGTTATCGATACTAGAACTCTTATTGATTCTGCTCATCGGTTCAGTTCCTTATCGGTTATTTTTGATTATATTGGGAGAAAAAAAAGATAATTCATGAAGAAAAGAATCCACATTTCTTTATTGTTCTTGTATGTAAACAAACACAAGAAGTTCTAAAGTCTCTAAAATACATTCTCAGCTCAACCGTCCCTCGTCATAGTGTACAAGCTAGAAGCAGGAATCCTACCTTGATTAAAGAACACTTGGCCTGGTAGACCATGCGGCACACGTCAATCACAGATTTAGGGAGGGACCTCTGCTTCCCTTGGTCCACACCTAAGGCACACTGACTGACAAGAGAGAGGGCAATGTGGCCTGTGATGGGGGGGGCGGGGGAGAGAAAAAGAGAGAGAGAGAGAGCGAGAGGTAAATCAATTCAGATCAGAAAATATATTAAAAGTGTTGGAGGTTGAGGAGGTGATCCATTTTCTAAGTCTGATTTAAGGTCTCTTTAAGGTTTCTCTCCTGTGTTTATGACTTAAGAACAGGTGAAAAGGAGAATGTAGACTAAGGTCCTTTAAATAGATCATTTAGTACTCCCTCATGTTCTAAATAGAACAAAAATCATTCGTTTCCTTCCAGCTGAGTTTTACTTTCTCAGCCTGAAAGTTATGTAACTTAAAACTTACCTGAAAAGAAAACATGAATGCTTTTAGTCTTATTTAAAACATGAGGGAGTGGTGCATTTCTCCCTCTAGAGGCCGAGACGAGTATTACAACAACAAACATAAAATCACCTGACAAAACCTCAGGAACTTAGAAAGATTATCCTGGAAAAGAAACCCTGCCTCTCAGTGCTTCAACTGAGAACAATTCAGAAATAAAGAAAACATCTAAAAAGCAAAGTGAGCCAGAATTATAGGTTAGTAGGTTACCGAGGTCCTGATGTTTGAGCAGGCAGCAGAGCAGCAGGCGGCCGACCTCCTCCACAGGGTGTTCGGGGGGGAAGGTGATGGGTGTGATGAGATGGTACTGCTTACAACAACGCTCGATTTGGCACAGGAAGTCCTACGACGATGCAACGACAGAAACAAGAAGCTCAAGTGAGTGAATAGAACCTTCAGCTTCATGGCTGCTGGGTGTCTGTTACGTCTGGTCTCCAGTCAAAGACGATGTTCACATGCACAGTAATATTCCACTATTATTCATATATGTAGGACAATAATCTGAATTTGAGTTCTTGGATCATGTTGAGAGTAAAACGTGTGATATGTTGATATTCTTCAGGTTCTCGGATCGTTCTTTGGACATGTCTACAGCTCATTCACTACACGAGTCTCAACAGAGGTTTTTACTGCAGTTTGTGACTTCGTGCTTTGAGGTAAAAAGAAAATCTTGAAGAACAGTTTTACAAAAACGGGAGCAACGTGACCGCAGCTGCAAAATGAGGGAACATTTTAAAGACGTACAGCAGGTTTGTAACGGGAGCGTTTGATGCTAATCGAAGTGTGCACTGCTGCATGTAAACTGGAATATTCATCTTTATTAACCACGCAAACAGCCGAGTAGGAATTCTGCTAAAAACGTAATATTTTTGTGCAGGTAAATGTTGTCGTTGTTGTTACCTTCACAGTGTGGTCCTGAGTGTTGTTGTCAGCAATCGCCTGCAGGAAAGGCTGTGCGTGGTCGCTGAGGGTTATTCTCCGGGAGTAGAGCTTGGCCTTGTCCGGGGTGGTGTTACCCAGAGAGCTGCAGTGGTCTTCGTCCTTCTCTTCGTTGTAGTTGTAGTGGATCTGACTGGTCTGCAGGCCGCCAGAGAAAATAGACGACTGGAGCCATTCTGTGCAAAGACAAAGAAAAACCCGCTGTTTAAAATTGAAATTGAAAGAGTTTATTTCAAACCAAGTTGCTTTAAAATCCTTCAACCCACTGGCACATTCGATCTCCATGGGGGACAGCGGGGTGCTCTTGGCGAGGTAGGAGGCGTGGAGACCCAGCAGCAGCCCCAAGTTCCTCTCCGTGTCGATGAGCGGCGACGAGAGGCTGCTCAGGTCCGGAGTGGTGACCGTCTCCTGGTTCGGCTGTTTATGGTAAAAACACCACAACGTCAAACACTGGAACCGGTTATAAAGAATTAAAAGTAATTTTAGAAACACTGGGTCGTTCTCATTTCAACATTTTTGATTCCTTCTATCTTCCTACGTGTGACTCGGAAATCAAACCCCCGAAAATGCATCATGAGGAGCTATGAGCGAGGAAACAGTCGGTGTTTCCTTTGAGATTCTGTGTTTTCAGGCGTATAAAAGAGGAGTGACACACAGCTGGAATGATCTCAAACCACAACTGGACTCTAATGTCACAGATCCTTTTTGTTTTATTTAAGATGATCAAACTTTCTGTCCTTCAGTTTGTGTCGCTCCTCATCAGACTGTTCAGCTGATACTAATATTTATATTATTATTCATCCAGTTCAACTGCTAATAATCCTGACATGACGTTTACAAGAGAAAACATTAGTATATCAATAAGAACATTCTCCTACATTCAGCTCTAATTAACTGTGTTTCATGTTGTCATTTAGAAAGACAGGACTGTGTTTGTGTGAATATCATATAAGTCACTCTTTATTTACAGTACTTTTCATACAAACATTTGTTTCACACAATAACATATATAAAGCCTATAATGTGTGTGTGTGTGTGTGTGTGTGTGTGTGTGTGTGTGTGTGTGTGTGTAACATTAAAGAATGTGTGACATCCGATGGTTCTTGTCACATGATGTCACGTTTTAAATTGAATTAATAGTAAATATATATTTGTCATGAACACTTATGTTCCTCTGACAGAGATCATAAAACACAGAGTTATAACTAAACGGTGAACAGCTGATCAGCTGTGACACACGTCACGTTTAACCGACGTCTCTCTAAAATGTCGGCCCGAGGCGACGACGTCTCGTTCGTTTAATGCTCGTCGCCTTAAATCATGAGAATGAGAAGGACCCGGTGTGTCGGGACAGTCGGTACCTCCATGTACTGGCCCACGCAGAAGGCCTGCATCGACTCCCTGGTGTCCTCAAACTGCAGAGCGGCTTCCAGAGCGACCACCGGGTCCTCTCCTGCAAACTGGGCTGCAAGAGGAGAGACGTTGTTACAACAAAGAGAAAACTGGCATTTGTCTCAAATCTTCTCAATGATTATTGTTCGACCTCACCGAGGATACTGTTTCCTGCCAGCGACTGGGACTGAGCCTGGAAGTCCTTGATGTCGTACACCTTTCCGTCGATGACGGTCCAGAATCCGCCGTCTTTGTTGTGGTTCTCCAGGTCGGCCTTGCGAATGAGGGAAACCTCCTCGTTGTTCTTGGAACTTTGTCCTGTGAAGAAGCATCCTGCCACAGCAGAAGAAGAGCTAGTTACATTCTACACAAATCTTCTCATCTTCACCTCAAGTTCAGGGAATTCAGGATTTTAATTATTTCACGTCAGTGACATCGACGACATTTACTGTCACAAAACATTCTGGGTTTTTGTGCTCATTCTAAAAAAACAATAAATGAATGTTCCACTAATTCTGTTTACATGCTGCTGTGCATGATTAACATAAAACATCTTCATGATGCTGATGCGACATGTATGCATATCCAAAAACCTGTTGATATTCAAGTCCTTCATGATGTTGAGACATGAATATCTGAATATGAACGGCTGCATGTAAAACAGATTAGTAGGAATAGTGTCTTTCTCGGAATGAGAGCAAAATACAGAATTAGTGTAACCGAGTCCGTGTATTATACCCATAATGCCGGGCCAAGCCAGATCCTCATTATCGTCCCTCTCATGTCCCGGGGCCAGGTGGTTGAAGCGGTCCAGGTGCTCCAGGAGTCCGGCCAGGAGAGGGATGGAGCCGGTCTCCTGCATCAGACCGGCATCGATGGTGAGGAGGAGGACGATGGACACCACCAACTCAGGCAGCAGCACTCCTGTCAGAGCAGAAACATCCAGAACTGTCTCACGAGTTTGCTTGAAAAAACCAAGCAGTTCACGCTGCACATACAGTCTCAGCAGAAGAGGGATTACCAGTTAGATCTCCTTCAATAACACGAGAGACTTCAGCAAAGTGGCGGCGGCCGGTGGAGGCGATACTCGTCGCCACTGGGAGGATGTCTCCGATGTGAGTGCACAGCAGAGCGATGTACTTCTTTAACAGGGAACCAACACCCAGGAGCTCCGGATCTGCAAAGACAAGAGATCAGATAGTTCCCACATAGAGCTTGTTCTCAATCCGTGATACGTACTGATCCCCTCACAGTTCAACGTTAAGTAAAAGTATAACATTTAGTATTTTTGATGGTTTACAGACTTCAGAGTGTTGAAATGATTTTTGGGACGATGACAAACAAAACAATATTGTGGATCCTTGTAGACCAGCTGATGTAATCAAACAACAAAGAGATCTGTATCTGTTAATATGGATCATTAATGATCAATACAAGTTAGATTTGTTCCCTTGTTTCTTTTGTGCTGATCTGATCCGTGACGTTTCTGATTTTCTGATCTCATGATTTGTATCTCCTCTCATCGGGATGCCTGGGTGGACTCACTGTATCCGTTGACGTTCTCCGTGCCGTTGACCCCGAGGTACAGCTTGCTGACCAGCAGCCTCTGGAAGCGCAGCAGCAGGTCCAGAGACGCAGAGCGCTCCTTGCTGACGTGCTCGGCCTCGAGATAGTTGGAGATACGCCGAGCGACATCCTTCAGCCTCGCGATGGTCTGGGAGGCGATGTTCCTGCAGAGATTAGTTTTTATTATTATTACTTACCAGGGACAGTGCATATTAATCAACATTTCAGTTTCCATTCAATGTAAATGTGCCAGAGTTCACAAGAGAGACAATTCTCATCTGTAGTCCCAGGGCAGGCGCTTCATCGTGCATCTCTGAATTTTTGTAACGTGTCGATCAGAGCTTTTCAGACGCGACTGTTCATTCACTGATTAAAACATTATTTACACGTCTGAGGATTTTAAAGAGAACAATTAGTTTTTACGTCTTAAAAATCTACATGTGAGTAAATATTTATCAGTCAAATCAAGTTTACAGGATATTCAACCTTAGTTTGTTTATAACACATTTAATACTTGACTTGTTTCTTTACAGGTTTGTATGAAGGTGATAAAGTAGTTTATGAATATGAGATACGAGTTTATAGATAATGATAATCCCTCCTCTCTATAGTGGAGGTTGGTTTATGGCTTTTTGTCTTTTTGATTCTTCACAGTTCATTTTGTTTGTTCGTCCTCTGGAGTTTCAGAGAATATTGCAACAAAAAACGTTGACGATCAATGTGTTTGTTCGTGCTCAGAGCTCCATCTGTTGAGGCTACGATGCTAAGCATGAGTATAAATAAAGCTTTAGTGCTCCCTCTTAACTCTATAGGAAGACTGTTTTCACAAACCTGCTACGTCTGTATTTTAATACAGTCCTCTCCCTGCAGCTACTATCCTTCAGCATTATGAACTTAATCTGCTAGCAGACACCACGACTCGGACAAAGAGCGAGTACCTCAACAGCTGCTGCACAAGCTGCACCAGAGGCAGGCTTTGCTTCCCTGCTGACTCGTAGATGCCGGTGTTGATGAGGTCTTTGTCCAGCATGGCGCGACACCGCTGCATGGTGGACGCGTTGGCCTCCTGCTCGTCGATCTCCTTCTCCTTCTGAGCCTCCTTCTTGGCTTCAATGTCCTGTCGTGTTCAAATAAATACCAGTATCCAGTGAGAGGAGTTCAGGGATGTGGATGCAGAAGGTTTTAACCATTAATGTCCATTGTAAACAACCAATCAGTGTTTAAACCAACAGGAGGAGAGCTAGTAACGTTAGCAGCACCGCTAACGGCTAACCAACGGAGGTTCACTTCAGTTGCATTATGCGACAGTGGAGCGATGCATCAAACACACCGACCTGTATCTCTGCGGTGATCGCTGCATTCAGAGCTGATTCCAACCCTCCGTCAGCCATCAAGCTGCTGACCAGCAGGTCGATCATGAAGCGACGTCCAGGACTCACACTCATCTCATTTCCAGACACTGGCAGAAAAACAACATCAAGCCCTCAGCCTCTCCAGTCCCAACCGCTCATTCACTTCCTACCAGAGTTAATGGACTATTGAGTGTGTTTAAACCGGTGTTGGTGGACGATGAGCACTCACCAGCGTTGGGCAGAAGAGAGGACAACGCCCTCGCCCGCTCCTCGGCGGTGGGCAGCAGCACCGACCAGCCGCTTTGGAGGACGGCTTGTGCGGCTGCTTGCACAGAGTTGAGCACGCCGGCGTTGCTCGCTAGAACCACCACCGTCTGTTTGAGGTTGTTCAGCAGCACGCTGCCCAGACCCAGACCCAGCTCCTCTGGATCCACCTGGTTACTGATGGCTGCATGGAGCTGAGGAGGAGGATTTAGAGATATGTGTATGTGCAGATTATGACCAGCAGTGCAATTAGTCTACTGCTCCGATGTTAACTAGACGCAACAGAGAAGGTGTGGAGAAACTTTATTGATGAGAAAATCTAAAGCTTAGTTCAAACTCGCCGTAGTGAAGCGCCGTTTGATCGTGCACCTCTGAATGTTTTCAACTTTTCACACGTGACTGTCACAAATATTCACTGATATAATATATACTGATATAAACACTATTTACATGTCTGAGGATTTTACAAAGAAATATAATCAAAACAAAACAGCGATCTGTATCTGACAATATTAATTATCAATGATCAGCGGCAAACGTGATCGGGGATCTTGAAAAGTTACATTTGCTCCCATTTTCTTTTGTGCTGATCTGATCCGTGACTCTGATTCATTACATGATCCGAACCGTGAGTTTTAAGATCCGTTGCACTACACAGTGCACTACTAATCTTCACATTTCATTTTGTTTGTTCGTCTGTACGGAGGCTCACACTACGATGTATAAATGTATACAAAGAGGTCTACCTGGAGCCGGAGCAGGTTGAGCGTGGCGACCACCATGCACTCCTTCTCCTGTGGGGGGGGCCAGTCCGAGCTGCCGTCCATCCCCTCGCTGACCTGTCTCAGCAGCAGGTCCAGCTGCTCAAAGGTCACCGGGCAGACGTCCACCACGAAGGGAACGCGCTGCCCGACGGACCACTCTGAGCACGAGGACCAGGCGAAGCTCTGACAATCAACACAAAACAAGGAAGCGTTAACATGTTTTGAGTTCAAGAAAACAAGGAACACACGTCACACACACGTCACACACACGTCACACACACACGTCACACACACACGTCACACACACACACACGTCACAACTTCATGATAGTTTACATTTCAATGGAAAATCTAACCTCCATCATATACAACACCACTCTATCTTCATTATGTTTTTACAGACGTGACACCACCCATCCTATTAATATTAAAATGATAGTCATATAGAAGTATATTCTTTTTTTATTTATTCATTATTCTTTTTCAACCAAATGAAATCCACGTACATATAAAATTATATTTTAAATATATTATTTATAATGGTCCGGTTTTTTTTAATATGCATTATTCATATATATTATATTTAATATTAATTACTGTCCAAGTCAAAATGTATCTTCATATTTATTCCAGTCTAGAATCCTTTTTGTCTGTTTAAAAGGTTCCATCTTCTGTTTCAGGTTCTATCGTTAAAGAGAATATCTAAAGTAATAAAGCAATGCATCACCTGTCCGGGGCCACAGGAGATCCCCACGATGTGTTTGGAGTTGAGTCCGGGCAGAGCCTTGGGCTGCTTCTTGTTGGAGAACAGCGTATCAAAGTGCTGCAGCTTGTCATTGCTTCCCCAGCTGTGCACCTCGCCGTCGTCCGTGAGGGCGAGGCAGTGAGTCGAGCCCACCGCCACGTCCACCACCTTCTTTCCTGCTCGCAAACACAACAGACACACATCAGTCTTATTCTGAAAGACTCATGTTAACAGGTAATAAGGTCCATATAACATGTTTATTAACATAAGTATGTCATGTGTTAATAGCAGCATCATAAACACATTTAATGTTAGATTATAAGATACAACTTTTAAAAATAAAAGCCTTATGAGCTTCGAATAATCATTTATAAAAGCATTACAAACTTTTTATATTTTATTATTATTTAATTGTGAAAACTTTACAAATATGTTCCATTTGATTTATTAAGATTAGAACATGTTTAAGTAATTAACAAAGGGACAATGGACATTAATTAACACAAGCCATCATGTTATTTAATATATTATATATATATTATTATTATTATTATTATATATTATATGTATTAACTAGTGCGTTATTATCGCGTTAATTCATTAACGCCGACAATTATTTTATTACCTATTAACTAACCTTTATTACCAGAATGTATTGTTTATAACAGCCAACTCACCCTCTAGACTGTCGAGCAGCTTCGGGTATCGAACATGCTCGTCGGTGCCGTGACCGAGGCGCTGATTGTCTCCCTTCCCCCAGGTGTACACCTGCCCGTCTTTGGTGAGGGCCACGGAGAACTGGCTGCCGCAGCACACCTTCACGATGTCCAGGTCCTGCAGCTTCTCCACCAGCTTGGGTGTCTTGCAGCCATCGCTGCCTCCTCGGCCCAGTTTACCGTAGTCCCCGTCCCCCCAGGACCAAACCTGACCTGAGGAAACACACAGAGACGGTGAACCACAACAGTAGGGTCCAATCCCCCTCACCAGTAGGGTCCAATCCCTTTGAACTAACTGATGTCAGCTGGTAAATGGTACGATTGTGGGTATATATTTGATATTTTTTACTCCCTGAATTGAACATCTTTTCCAGGCTCATTCCTCACAAGATGTAAGAGGTCATTGTCAAATAATATATTTAACATTTTTTATCAAAACAGCTTCAATAATAAAAAAAGAAACGTTTGATGAATAAACCAGGTGTGTGCTTTCATTCCTCACATGTGCCGTCCTCTTGTTTTACGTCTCTGGTTTCCACTGGTAAACCTTGAGTTTAACGTCACGTTGCTATGAATTGTGGGTAAATGTCTTGGGCAAAGTCTGCCGAAATGCGGACTTATGGAAAATGTTCATAAAGGACTCAAAACGTCTGCGAGAGACTCAAACACTCAATGATTTTGACATCGGGACAGAACTTAATCGCTTACGGATTTAACGTGAACGTCCCTTAAAGTCTGTCGAGTGTGGAGATTAGGATTTGGACCTAAAACTCTCTTGTTCTCACCATTCTCTGTCACAGAAAGCGTCTGAGCATCACCACTTCCACACGCCACGTCCATCACCTTCAGTCCCTTCAGCGCCGTCACCAGCATGGGTGTAGTCTGGTCCTCGCTGGAGCCTAGAAGCACAGTGGGAGGACAACTCTTTCTCTCAGTGGTGAAAACAAGACAAAAGATTGTGTTTATCCGAGCGGAGGCCTTGTCCTCCAGTAAGGTCGATGCAGACGGAGCTCACCGTGACCCAGCCGACCGTAGTTCCCTCTGCCCCACGTGTAGAGCTCTCCGTCGGCGGTGATGGCGGCGCTGTAAGTGCTCCCACAGGCAATGTGCACCACATGCTTTCCTGTCTGTTTCCCATTGAAGGCTGCGATCATTGTGGGCTCTTCCAGATACCTGAAAATAAAGTGAACATGGAGATTAAAACGCTACGAGGATACAAGAGGCTTTCTAATAAAACTAAAAGTAATGATTTATGTCTCCAGTTTCGTTTTAGGTGTTTTTTAGTGTTGGATGTTTTCATTCTTGCAGGAATTGAAAGCTGTGGAGGTCATTTTAGGTGTTACAGCATAATGTTTAGAACACAATGTCTTAGATTGTGGCCTAAAATATAATGTATATTTATCTGGTCACTTCTCTGATAACGCAAATAATACATTGTTGACATTAGCAGCTGTTATAAAGTACAAAGAGCTGTACGGAGGTTCACTTCAGGTCCATTATGATGCGTTCAGGCTCTGCTCAGTGAACATGAGTACTGGCTGAAGGTACATTATAACGTTATCATGATGTGTTCACATGTCATCTGTAAAATGTAGTTTTGGTGATAAACTAGAATAAATCCAGTAGTTTGAAGGAGATGTTTTCACATGAATATAAAATAGATATTAGAGATGAATTATGAGCTGTTTACCTTCCTAACACGAGCTCTAAGAACATTATTATACATCATTAATAATAATGAAGAGGTTTATTGGCTTTAGGCCGATTAGAAACAGACTAAAGTGAGATGAACCTGTTAGATAAAACAAATGTTGACAAACTGCATAATTTGCAAATTAAAATACCGTATTTTCCGCACTATAGGGCGCACTGGATTATAAGGCGCACTGTCAATGAATGGTCTATTTTCGATCTTTTTTCATATATAAAGCGCACCAGACTATAAGGCGCACTCTGAAGACAGCGCCCGCGCCGCCGCGGGTGAGCGGCGTGAGCGGCGCTCACTCGATGTTTATATTAATATCTCGGCAAAAACGGCACATAAAAATGTTTCGAAAATCTGTTTTTTCTCCACTTCCGTGTCCATATTCTCGCGAGCTTGTACGAGACTCACACAGCGAGATGTGATGCCTATGACGAGCTTATGACGAGCTTACAGTTCGTCATATGACGGTCTGGGGGACGGACTGTTTACATCGCGTAGTGTAGCTTGTTAGCTCGTTAGTTAGCACGTCTGCTAACGGCAGCTTTCTGAGACAGCTGTAGCTGTAGCTGAGATTGTTCTGCACATTTTGATATAAGACATGTATATGTAGCATGTATGAAAGTGCCTTAAAAGGTGAGTTTAAGAAAACATTAAAAAACATGAGAAATGGCCCTGACCCCAGAGGGTTTTAATCCACCCGGAATGATGGCAAGCTCCGAATTAGTTTGCTTCACTTTGTTTTTGACAGCATCGTAATATTAACATATGTAATATTATGGTGAAGCACAGTATGTATTACTCCGCGACACTCCTGACTACGGTAGCCGTAATGCTGCAAGCGGTGCGGCTTTGTAGTTTACCAAAGTCGTACTAAAACATTTTGACAGAGCGCCGTGTACCACACAAAATCGCTTCGAGGTCAGTAAACACAACCAGAATTAATCCATATATAAGGCGCTCCGGATTATAAGGCGCACTGTCGTTTTTTGAGAAAATTAAAGGCTTTTAAGTGCGCCTTATAGTGCGGAAAATACGGTAGCTTATTCACAATATTTGATATTGCAAAATGCTTAAAATCACAATATTATCGTATTGTGACTTAAGCGTCGTATCGTTGGGCCTTGAATCTGTTTGATCGATAATTTAATTCTACTCATTCTAAAACCATCTGCAGCTTTTGTGAAAGACACAAATGCAGAAGTCTGGAGAGTTTTCATATCGCTTCATATTTCATATTGGAAGACGAGGTGTAAACGCTAAAGTGTGGACTTAAGAAGGTGTGTGAGGAGACTCTTGTGGAAGTCAAACATCAGCGGAGTTCCTCTCTCGTTTGTGTGGAGGATTTCAGTATTAAGTATAGAATTAGTGGGATTTTAGTATTATAATTAGTTTAGTATGATGATTAGCACCTCTTATGGTGAATAGAAGTGTCAAAATAATAAGAATGTTACGATGGGTTAAAGTGTTGCAATATATTTATCTATGAGATGTAATATGTTTAGAATGAGTTTAGGAAGCATCGTGGAAATGCCGCACATATGCTTGTAAAAAGTGTGAAAGTATCAGGAAGTACCAGAATACTTATCTAGTGTAGAGAGTGTTTACAATATGTTTACTATAGGAGTGGAACCATAAGAGACAATTATTGGATGTATTATTAATAAATGTATTAATCTGTAAGAATAGTCGATAGGGATAGACAGGATTTTAAGTTGGGCTTTAACAGAGGACACCAAGAATAGAGCGAGGACCCAAGAGGGACCCCAAGAAGGAGGAGCTACAGACGGAGACCAATAGGAGATGACGAGGGAGTCAGCTGACTAAGGCTAGGAGGAGTCAGCTGGATTTAGCCAATAGGATTTGAGACAGATATTTTACGGACTATGAAAGGAGATTCAAATGTTTATTTCAGTCTCTTCATCACATTTCGTCCTTCAGGTAACAAGCTTCCTGTTTGGAGTGTGTGTGAAAGCTGTTCTCGAGAGCATTTTACTATCGATAGTTAATTCAGATTGCATTTGTTATTAAATACATGTTTTATTTTGAAACCTGAATTCAGCGAACTTATTTTTGGCGCACATGCGCAGTAACTAGTCAACAAACCAGTCCAGCGTTAGTGGCTCCTGTTTATACTTTGCCCCAACAATTTGGCGACCACGAAGGGACAAAGGGACATTAGGGGCTTTGAATATTCGACTCTGAGAAGGCTGACATGACGTGAGATGGGTAGACACTTTCGGAGCTCGCAAACATAAGGTGAGCAGAGCCGTTTTAATAGAAATCTGTTAGGTAGCATAGGAAACCTTAGGCGGAAGTGTTTGCATGATTTACGTTACTGGAAGCTGGACAGAGGAGAGGAGATCGCAGCCAACTGGTAACTGTATTGATTTAACTTTAAAGTGGTTGTAACTCTGTATGAATAGCATCTGCAAGCTGAATTAGGAACATATGTGTGCTGTGATTACACGTTGTTCTTTGTTGCGAAATCCTACCGGTGAGGCCTGATGTGCAGGTAACCCCGAGAGAGGGGGATGTTGTTGAAGTAGCATTGATCACGCTATAGTATTAGCTATTGGAACTAAGCAGCTAGAAAGAAGCGTGAGAGCGGTCGAAGTTCTGGGCTTTGGTTTTTCGGGCGAACTGAAACTGCGAGGCAGGGTTACGTGAGGACAAGGCGACGGTCCCCTCAGTTCTTGCATTGGCAGTTTCGGGTCTGAGGAACTGATGACTCTTAAGTGCGGGAGGGAATAAATTATAGTTTCGAGGGCCAAGATCTCGGGTTGAACAGGGTGTGTAATTGGACGATACTGAATTTATGATGCATGGACGTGCACGTGGTTCAGGTCCAGTGAACATACGCTTAAACTGCTGCAGAGACTGGCCGCTACGTTAAGTTAATTGTAATGATGGGAAATAGTGCATGGTACTAACTGTGTATCTTAGACAATTAGGGGTGGCTAACGTGGGGTTGATCTCTTAGAAGAGTAGCAGAGAGTTTGTAAGCTATGGCGAACTGGAAGGCGTAGTTAAGACTTCGTGGGTTTAGTGTTGAGCTAGGCGAACTGCGAACTGTTTTGCTCGTTTTTTGGGTCTAGTGAACAGGCGTTAAACTACTTAAATCGAAGAGACTGGCTGCTACGTTATGATAAAACCTAAAGGGGAAACAATACATGAAACTGTGTATTTAGTCGTTGCATTGGGTTGCAGTGCTAAGATAGCATTGTGTTGTGTGAATGATATGGTAAGCTGGAGACTGATTGCAGTTCTGGTGCTACCTTAGATCGAGAAGAGGAGACTATTGATTATAATATCCGGTATGGTGGTGAGAAGCCACGGCCCGGACTAGTTTGAGAAGGTGTGTGAATGTGGCATATTGTAAGAGTTGAGACTACGGTGCTTTGTGTGTGCTGAAGATACGTTTTGACCGTGTAGCTCAAGCTAATAACAATAGCCGCTAATAGCATTAGCTTCTTTGTTCGTTTTCGCGCCAGTTTTTTGAGGAAAACACCATAGAAGAAGAAGGAGATAACTTCGACATCTAGCGGTTTGGAGGTGTAATTGCATGATAATTACAGTAAACTCCACTACCCAGAAAACCTAGAGGTGAAATAATTATAGAACTACAGAACGTTTCACCACCTATTATTTGAAGGAGTAATTACTTTAGGACTACCAAATACTTAGTCATCCAGTAGATTGATAGATAAATTACAATAAAGTGAGTTTTTGGTGATAAACTTGTGATATCATTGTTTTGGACTCTATATTTTAATTTGCATTTACTTAGATTGTTGCTCTTAGTTTTAATTCAGTATTTTAATGGCCATTGGTAATATTAATTGTAACTTAAATTATTCATTTTAGTTTCAATTCAACAGTTCAACTTTAATTTAGTAAGTTTAGTTTGATCCAATATTTTAACCTCCAGTTTTAAGTCAATTGGTATCCTACAGTTGTTTATTTTGATTCAGTGTTTTAACTGAAATAGTTGATTTTGATTTTGATCCGACATTTGTAATTTTTTATTTTAATTTTAGTTCACAATTTTCATTAATTTTGATTTAACATTTAGACTTTCGATTGTTTGGTGTTGACCAATAAGAGATACAAAGACGTTAACTAACATGTTTTAAGTTTTATTTTCACAGGTGATGAACATAGAGGCAGCTGCTGACAGGAGAAAGCAGTCTCCTGTTGTATTACCAGGTAGCTGGCTGTGGATGAGGTCCATAGGTGCCAACAAGTTGGACTGGACCATGAGAGATCCATTTTAGAGAAGTTTACATAGATGACATAAGGGTACCAAGGGGGGTGCTTAATTCATTTAAAGCTAGAAATCAAGTAGGAGCCGGTTTCGAATCAGCATTTTTTTTGATGGTCGACAATCAATAAAGATGTGGATTGGATTAATTACATTTACTGTAACCAGCAGCATTTTATAAACTTCACTCGTGATGCCATAGTGGGACTTCATGAGCTGGTAGATAAGACTAGTTTAATGGCCTTGCAGAACAGAATGGCATTAAATATGATTTTAGCAGTGTGCAAAATGTTTGGATTTGCTTGTAGTACTTTCATTCTGAACAACACAGTTCCTGGTCATCTTCACTGGGATTCTGGAGGACCTGATTGAGTCCAGATGGACTTCTGAAAACATCCGGTGAGATATTGAAATTTTGGAAAATTGACTGTATATTGTTTTGTCAGTTTGTTTTGGGATTTTTTTGTTTTATAGGGTAAAATTGGGATTTAAAGATACATTGAATTAAGTATAATTTTTGTTAAGTGAGCAGACAAAGCTTCTCAGAAATTGTTCTTTCTATTCCTCATTGTACAGGATGAATCCTGAAGATGTCCTCCACCTGGACCAACCAGCATCACGACAAGAGCCGCTCACATCAGCTACAGTCCTTGTCCTCTGTGGATGCCGTTGTATTCGTAGACTTTTACAGGGGTTAATTGATACTGTGCTTAGGGAGACAAAGATGTAGGGAAATTGGTTAGGTATAGATGATGAGGATGAATTTTAACGACTGATGATTGACTGTTTAGTTGGGGAAACTCACTCTTAGACCATAAAGGTAACACACTCTGAAGAGTGTGTTAGGGGGGATTTGTGGAGGATTTCAGTATTAAGTATAGAATTAGTGGGATTTTAGTATTATAATTAGTTTAGTATGATGATTAGCACCTCTTATGGTGAATAGAAGTGTCAAAATAATAAGAATGTTACGATGGGTTAAAGTGTTGCAATATATTTATCTATGAGATGTAATATGTTTAGAATGAGTTTAGGAAGCATCGTGGAAATGCCGCACATATGCTTGTAAAAAGTGTGAAAGTATCAGGAAGTACCAGAATACTTATCTAGTGTAGAGAGTGTTTACAATATGTTTACTATAGGAGTGGAACCATAAGAGACAATTATTGGATGTATTATTAATAAATGTATTAATCTGTAAGAATAGTCGATAGGGATAGACAGGATTTTAAGTTGGGCTTTAACAGAGGACACCAAGAATAGAGCGAGGACCCAAGAGGGACCCCAAGAAGGAGGAGCTACAGACGGAGACCAATAGGAGATGACGAGGGAGTCAGCTGACTAAGGCTAGGAGGAGTCAGCTGGATTTAGCCAATAGGATTTGAGACAGATATTTTACGGACTATGAAAGGAGATTCAAATGTTTATTTCAGTCTCTTCATCACATTTCGTCCTTCAGGTAACAAGCTTCCTGTTTGGAGTGTGTGTGAAAGCTGTTCTCGAGAGCATTTTACTATCGATAGTTAATTCAGATTGCATTTGTTATTAAATACATGTTTTATTTTGAAACCTGAATTCAGCGAACTTATTTTTGGCGCACATGCGCAGTAACTAGTCAACAAACCAGTCCAGCGTTAGTGGCTCCTGTTTATACTTTGCCCCAACATTTGCTTACGTGGTGTCTCCATGTCCAAGGCGTCCTCCGTCACCGCAGCCCCACGAGAACACCTCCCCATTGGACGACAGGGCCAAGTAGTGCTGGCCGTCGGGATGAGCCGCTAGCTTCACCACCTTTCTGGAGCTCAGACCGTGGATCAGCATAGGAGCCTAAAACAACACGACACAGAGACTCAATCTGCAGCGGACACGGAGGTGAAAGCAGCAGCTTTTGGGATGTTCTGAAGGAAGCTGGTTTGTTAGATGAAGGTACGTTAATAAACAGAAACCACCTGCGCGACAGAACTGACCAGGGTTGTGCTCTTGTAGTTCTGGGTGTAAACAGCACCGCTGCTGGACAGGATGAGGAAGCTCTTCTCTGAGCAGACGATCTGAGCGACTCCGAGGCTCGACAGGCCTTTACAGTGGATGGGCCCGTTAACGTTGGCGTAGAGCTTCCAGCCCAACAGGCCCCAGGCTATCACCTCCTGCAGGGTTCCCTGCAACACAAAGAAAATAAACACACACATAATTAAGGTTGGGATCATCATCATGGACCTCCAACAATAAGACAACCACTCGTCTCCAGGTGATAAAGAGTCGTCACCTTGTGTGATGTGGGGGAGTTGCAGTGGGGGGGGCTGCAGGGAGAAGCTAAGCGGTCCAGGTGAGCCATGATCACCACGGCCGTCTGCCGGAGGTCGATGGCCAGCTCGTTGTCCTGAGGTAAGGTCAGGTAGCGCAGGAAGCTCTCGTTGGGACTCATCTGGGCCGTGAGGATCTGGAAACCACAGCAATCAACCCAAGAAGTGCTCATTAGCTCAGAGAAGCCACGGGAACAGAACAGGGGCGCTTTGAGAAGAGCGTTCACAAGAAACACACAACGAGCTCGTCGTCATATCTTCAGTTTGTTCCATCTCATGTTCATTTGGTGTCAAACTAGAAGAGCAACGGATCACAAAACTCACAGATCGGAGCAGCACAAAAGAAACAAGAGAGCAAATATAACCTTTAGATTCCTGATCACACCCGATACTAATTATTGATCATTAATGATCCATATTAACAGATACAGATCTCTTTGTTGTTTGATTACATCAGCTGGTCTACAAGGATCCACAATATTATTGTTTTTGTCATCGTCCCAAAAATCATTTCAACGCTCTGAAGTCTGTAAACCATCAAAAATACTAAATGTTGTACTTTTACTTTGTTTTAGTAGTTTTTAGTGTTTTTCTCTTCATAAAAACACAAAATTCAAATGATAAGTAAATAAAAGATTGTATTTTTATGGCTTAAAATAAATCTCTTCATTATTATTATTAATGAAGTATAATAATGAGCGTAGAGCTCTTGTTAGAAGTCAAACAGCTCATAATTCATCTCTAATATCTATTTTATATTCATGTGAAAACATCTCCTTCAAACTACTGGATTTATTCTAGTTTATCACCAAAACTACATTTTACAGATGACATGTGAACACATCATGATAACGTTATAATGTACCTTCAGCCAGTACTCATGTTCACTGAGCAGAGCCTGAAGGCATCATAATGTAACTGAAGTGAACCTCCGTTGGTTAGCCGTTAGCGGTGCTGCTAACGTTACTAGCTCTCCTCCTGTTGGTTGTTTACAATGAAACATTATCAGAGACTAGAAACACATGTTCTACTGAGTCAGTACAACTTTATTTACATTGTGATGGTTAACGGTTAAACTTTATTTACACTGTGATGGTTAACGGTTAAACTTTATTTACACTGTGATGGTTAACGGTTAAACTTTCTTTACACTGTGATGGTTAACGTTAAAACTTTATTTACACTGTGATGGTTAACGGTTAAACTTTCTTTACACTGTGATGGTTAACGGTTAAACTTTATTTACACTGTGATGGTTAACGTTAAACCCTGAGGGGGATCGGTACGGCTCACGGATGTACTACGGTCCGTTACATCACTTTGTCTAACTGTACTGCCGGTTCCAGAGGGACAGTCTCACCTCAGCCTCCTCCTCAGGAATGGGCTCCTCCTTGCTGCTGTGTATGTTGTGGAAGCGCTGCAGGAGGGGCAGCAGAGGGGCGCTGGTTCCCTGGGTGGAGCGCTCGTTGTCCATCTCTCTGGTGCCGCTTTCCCACAGACGCAGTAGCAGCAGGACGGCAGACAGCAGCTGACTGAACACGACACACACACACACACACACACACAGTGAGCGGAGAGGAGGCGTTTCTATGTGCAGCAGGATGTCATGAGGTATTGAGGGTTTTCTTCTGGTTACCTGAGAGTGCCCCTCTGCACAGCCAGCTCCAGCAGGATGGCCAGGGCGAGGTGCTGGTCCTGCAGAGGAATGTTGCCTTTGGTGCTGGCGCTTCCGTGTACGTCACTGGTCCCCAAAAGAAGGCAAGACATGAGAATCTCAAACATGTCTTACAACATAGAAAATGAGCGACTACTAATAATAAATAACACCAACCTGAGGAACTTGGTGGCCCGCTCGACCACTTCGAGCCACACCGACGACACGGTTCCCTCGTCGAACAGCGTGGCTTCTGGTAGAGCTCGCAGCGCATCCAGAGACTCCTGGAGCAGCTCGCTGCAGAGGTCCGCGTCGTCTCCTGGAAAAACACAAATCTCCTGTTTGATATACACGACACACAGCGGCTACATCACACCACACACAGAACCCAAACATATACAGGCTACAATCTGCCACGCGTGAGGGCAGAACCAGTGAGACGTGCGTTTATTGACCCATAATCTAGTGAGACTTTGATCACAAGTGTTCATTTTAAAGAAAATGTAATGTGTGTGTGAGAGAAAGAGCTGCAGTCTAAGCAGCGTATAATCCATCATCATACATCCTCACACCACTACTTTAAACCCATGTGACCATCAAAGCTTTTTAAAACGGCCCCTTTCTGACCCAACATCTTCAACAGAAAAGAAAAACATAAATCTGAACCTTTTTACCTTCCTGTTTACAATCAGTTACATAATGTGTTCAGAAATTGCCAACGTGTATGGGAACTGACATTTACGCTTAAAATGTAGAAAAAGTTAGACGCATCAGTGAAACGTGTAAAACGTAAGTCTGGAGCTCTGTCTGCAAAAGAGCAAAGACAACATTTGTATCACTTGTTAGCTCTGAAATGTTTCATAAATATAGAGTCTAAACCTTGCACTAGTTTACAGACAATAACATTCAAGTAACTGGTATCCAGTCAGATGAAACGTCCTCGTGGCCCTAAAATAAATATCTAGGACTGGAACATGTGTTCATTCAGCAGGAGAAAGAAAACACTGTTCCAGGAATACAGATACACTGAAGATGGGAGGCTTAACTGTGTGTGTGTGTGTGTGTGTGTGTGTGTGTGTGTGTGTGTGTGTGTGTCTGTCTCATGTTACAAGGAAGGCTCTTTACCCCCCCGTCCCCCCCCCCATCCCCGTCCCCGAGGACCTGCAGCTCTCACCTCTCATCAGCACACTGAACACAGACGTCTCTACAGGACGCTGTCACTTTAACTGAGACACAATCGCACTGCGTGATCGTTTATACAAGTTATTGATTGTATATTACTTGTAAAAATCTAATTTAAGTGCAACTCTATGGTCTTTTGAGGTCACAGTCTGTGGTGGTGGCATTATATTAAAATATGTTTTCATGTATGATGCAGGATTCATTTTGATGTCAGTTGAAGACGGAACAGAAGCACAACAGCCTCTGTGGCACATCGAGTGATCGTCTATAGATCAGTTTATATTCCACATATATCTGGAACTAAATCTCACTTCTTTTAAAATCGAGGCTGAAGATGAATCATTTCTCACACTGAACTGTAACTTTGATTTTACGCCCGTCTGATTCTATTTGAGCTTGTTTTTATTTTTCTATTCTCTTGGCTTATTCGTTTCTTTGTCTGGATGCTTTATAATAAAGCCTTGTTGCTGAAATGTGCTCTAGAAATAAACTCGTCCAATTCATCTTATTAAGGGGACTTTTCTGTTTCAGTGGTTCTGTTAATGCTTGAACATTCAGAGCCACATGAACCAGAATGTTAAGTTAATTATCTTAAAGCAGTAGGAACGTTACCAACGAGTCTGGCAAACACTACAAGCTAAGGCTAAAAACATTAGCATTGAGACATATGTTGTGTTGTTGACAGTGAGCAGCGTGTGACACATGGTGCAACACATTCATGAACAGCTGTCCGGCTACCACCAGCAGCACCGAGCAAGACGTCTTCACTGTCGCATTCCTACCTGACCTCCAGGCTCGACGCAGGAAAGCAAAGGCGAAGGAGAGAGCTGCTCTGGAGCCGACTCTGGCCAGACCTTCTACACCTTTACTGGCCGGCCGAGGGCTGGAAACAAACACAACACAACACACACACACAGATTAACACAGGATGCATGCGTGTGTGTTTAAGAGGCCTCCGTGAGGAAAACGCACTGAGCTGGAGGGTTTAACTGCACCTCAGAATTTGTGTTAACTAGGCGCTTGCTGCATGATCGGAGGTTTTCACACTGTCACAAATATTCACTAATAAAAAGCAATATTTACATGTCTGAGGGATTTACAAAGAAGTTTGTTTTTTAGATGCTTTAGAAACAGGAGTGAATGTTTATCAGCCAAATCAAATAGTTTACAGGATATTCAACCTTTGTTTCTTTATAACACATTTAATACTTGACCAAAAGGCAATAAAGTTGTCCATTAACATGAGATATGACTTAAATGAGTTGAATTACCCAGGCTGACCTCACCCGTTGAGAGGTTTAAACATATTTTAGGGTTATTATGAAACTGTTACGGGCCGCCTATGACCTCATTTGACTACGTTTGAAAGGCCAAATCCAAGTCGAACGATTGTTTTCGAACTTTGCAGAGCTCCTACAATAAACCAGATGTACAGTATCACTCTCTACAATAACCCAGATGTACAGTATCACTCGCTACAATAAACCAGATGTACAGTATCACTCTCTACAATAACCCAGATGTACAGTATCACTCGCTACAATAAACCAGATGTACAGTATCACTCTCTACAATAACCCAGATGTACAGTATCACTCGCTACAATAACCCAGATGTACAGTATCACTCGCTACAATAACCCAGATGTACAGTATCACTCGCTACAATAACCCAGATGTACAGTATCACTCGCTACAATAACCCAGATGTACAGTATCACTCGCTACAATAACCCAGATGTACAGTATCACTCGCTACAATAAACCAGATGTACAGTATCACTCGCTACAATAAACCAGATGTGCAGTATCACTCGCTACAATAAACCAGATGTACAGTATCACTCACTACAATAAACCAGATGTGCAGTATCACTCGCTACAATAAACCAGATGTGCAGTATCACTCGCTACAATAAACCAGATGTGCAGTATCACTCGCTACAATAAACCAGATGTGCAGTATCACTCGCTACAATAAACCAGATGTACAGTATCACTCGCTACAATAAACCAGATGCGCAGTATCACTCTCTACAATAACGCAGATGTACAGTATCACTCGCTACAATAAACCAGATGTACAGTATCACTCGCTACAATAAACCAGATGCGCAGTATCACTCTCTACAATAACGCAGATGTACAGTATCACTCGCTACAATAAACCAGATGTACAGTATCACTCTCTACAATAACCCAGATGTACAGTATCACTCGCTACAATAACCCAGATGTACAGTATCACTCGCTACAATAACCCAGATGTACAGTATCACTCGCTACAATAACCCAGATGTACAGTATCACTCGCTACAATAACCCAGATGTACAGTATCACTCGCTACAATAACCCAGATGTACAGTATCACTCGCTACAATAAACCAGATGTACAGTATCACTCGCTACAATAAACCAGATGTGCAGTATCACTCGCTACAATAAACCAGATGTACAGTATCACTCGCTACAATAAACCAGATGTGCAGTATCACTCGCTACAATAAACCAGATGTGCAGTATCACTCGCTACAATAAACCAGATGTGCAGTATCACTCGCTACAATAAACCAGATGTACAGTATCACTCGCTACAATAAACCAGATGTACAGTATCACTCGCTACAATAAACCAGATGCACAGTATCACTCGCTACAATAAACCAGATGCGCAGTATCACTCGCTACAATAAACCAGATGTGCAGTATCACTCGCTACAATAAACCAGATGCGCAGTATCACTCGCTACAATAAACCAGATGTGCAGTATCACTCGCTACAATAAACCAGATGTACAGTATCACTCGCTACAATAAACCAGATGTACAGTATCACTCGCTTAATGTACTGGAGACACCAGCACATTAAGTTTCTCAGCAGGTGTGAGACCCTGCACACCTGGATCACCAGCGGTCTAACCACCTGCTCACACTCCTTTAAACCCTCTGATCCTCTACCAGAACCTCCATCTCTTATCTCCTCACCTCTTGTTGTCGGCAGCAGGCAGTGGAGGGCTGGGTGGGCCCTTCCAGCGGACCTTGTACTTCTCCTCCATCATGCTGTGGCTCAGAGAGATGAGGTATCGCTCCAGGATGACGAGGCGCTGGCGGAGCCGTTGGGCCGACAGCGTGCTTTTAGCCATCTGAGCCGAGAGCTTCTGCTGGTCGTCTACCAGCACCAGCAGACAGTCCTTCAACTCCGTCTCATCTACACACACACACATGCACACACACACACACATCACGCACACACACGCACACACAGGGCAAAGAAAACTAAATCATCACAAACATAACGGCACTTATTTGTCCCACAATGACTTCTCACAGAAAACTCTTGATTTTGAGTGTTCAAACTGTTACTACATATAAATGAAGCTTTGCACGTCTTCTTTTTCACGGAGAGACAGCTGAGTTTTAAATATATTTGTCTGCATCAAATAGTTGGAAGCTTCATTCATAACGTTGACATTCAAACTCTAAATCAACATTCAAATGCACAGCTTTTTACTTTGTACGTGTCTATTTGTTGTGTTTAAAGCAGATATTTAGATCTGGCTATCATGATATTATTAGTGTTATATTTGTAGAATTAGATTACAGTGGTCCAAAAGTCAACATGCATTTAAAAAGATAGATTTAATCATTTCTTAAATCCAGGACATGTTTTTATCCTCTAAATGTTCTGCTTCCATCTGTGTGTTTTGGTGTTTAGCTTTTCACTGCGGTGTGTTTGTGTGTTTCCTGCACACAAAGAGACGGAGCACTGACGAGTTAAAGCTGATTTAATAAATAAATACTAACTCATTTAATCCAATGAACCACTTTGTTAAAGATGAGGATTATTTTAGAAGGTTTGTTATTTTAGGGTGATGACCTCATTAAATATGACGACATTAAAAGCTTCATTCACAAACCTCAACAGAAGCTTTGAATGAATGTTTTAGCCCTAAAATCTAATAATAAATTCCAAAAAATACTCATAGAAACAATTTGTCTAGATTTGTAATGTAATTATTATCACTTATAATTAGAATAATAATTTTTTTATAATATTTTCTTCTGCGATTCAAAACTAATTTCTGGCAGCAAGACTTGAAATATAATGTAAAACTATATTCTCACATTAAAGCTGTCAATATAAAGAGCTATGTGACTTTGTTTGACTCATCTAAAGCTTTAAAAACATGTAACTACCCATTAAAACCACATTTTAACTTATCGAGAAAAGTAACACCTCAACAATAACACGAAGCAGATGATACTTTAACTCTGTAAACATATTGCTACATTTAAACTATTGAAGCCGTTAAACTCTTATATTTCAAAGTTTACATGATGCACCAATGATTGATAAGACATGTAGAGAAGGAAGTTATTAGACTACAAGAAGTGATGAAACCCCCCCCCCGCTCTTCATTACACAGCATGGTGTTTAAAAATAAAAAGGGTCCCATGACACTCCCCTCCCCCCCAGTCCTTTGTTTTCTGGTTCAGGAGAAACTGCTTTATGTGTGTGTGTGTGTGTGTGTGTGTGTGTGTGTGTGTGTGTGTGTGTGTGTGTGTGTGTGTGTGTGTGTGTGTGCGTGCGTGTGTGTGTGTGTCTCTGTGTGTGTGCGTGCAGCAGCACTGCAGGAAAGATGAGATGAGCCAAAATAGCAGATCAGAAATCCACTTAAGCTTCATGTAAGTCAGAGAGAGCAACACTACGGTCAGCTGTTCATTATACATCATTACTTATGGCTGTGCAACAGAACCAACTCATGATTAACTCTTTATCAGAATATATATCAGAGAAAGAAAAGAGGTAAAATACATCAGCGCTCATGTGTTGCTGCAGAATTCTGATTTAAAAACAATAGTTTGGGCTCAAACTGCAGAGATCAACATGTTCTACATAGCTGACCGCTCAATGGAAAGCAGGAAGTAAGCTGACTGGACTTTAAAGGGATAGTTTGGATTTTCTGAAGTGTGGTTGTAGGAGGTACTTTTAAAGGTTAGTTCAGATTCACTAAAGTCTCTCAACAACACAAACACACTAACAGATGGAGGCAGCAGTAGACCAACAGCTCCTGTGTCCTGAGAGGTAGAATCAGTGTTTTAGTGAATGGAGTCTGGTGTCTTTGTAGAGATCATAGATAACAGCTTCAGTTCCCTCAGAAAGGTCTGTCTGACAGCAAGGTAAAGAGGTGGAAACATTCTAAATATAGCGTTCACTTCAACTGATAGAGATTCTTTTAGGAGTCTAAAATACGTCCACAGCAGAACATTACTTTGCTCCCGTGCTGGTTCTCCTGTCTGTTTCTATAAACTCATCTACTGTCGTAGAACCCTGACTGTGGAGGAGAACCTCATACTAACACACTACAGAACATCACTACTGTCTCTTTAAGGATCAGTGACGGAGCACTCGTCCATGTAGAGATCCAGTTACACTCAATGTAGAATCAGAGTGTGATGTCCTGGTTCAGTCAATAAGAAGAAGCTTTCACTATCCATGTAGACCCTCCCTTCCTCCCCCACCACCCAGCGCTTATCTCCCACCACCATGACACTGTCCCACCCAATCCAGCCAGTAAACACAGCCTGGTGAGAGGCACTAGCTCCCCTTATAACGCCGACCAAGAGGTAAAAATAACCACTTCAGACCAGCAGACGGCAACTTGTCATGTCCGAGTTTCCACATCTCACGTGTCAGCAGTGAGACTGATAAACAGAGAGGGTGACCATGTGTTGAAATGGTCAGTATGCTCGTATCTAGTCCACATCTAAGTGTTGTGAAACCATCTGCGGTCAGCATGGTATTAATTACCCTACTTGGAAACAGAGAAGCGTAAAATAACAGGAGTCACAAACAGGAAAGCGGTGCAGCATCGTTAGGGATCCCCCCCCCCCCCCGAAACCTGGTTCTAAACAGGAACCGGTTCTATATCAGTAATAACCCGTTAGTATAGATGTGGTCCAGAGTTCTCGGTTCTGCTATCGGTACTTTTTTAGTTCTGCAGTGAGACGTCCTCGTCTCAAACATCATCTCTCTGTCTCTCCCTCTGTCTGTCTGTCTGTCTGTCTGTCTGTCTTCCTCACAATATAATCATAAAGAACCGATAAAGAACAGATTGATAGGAGTTCTAGTATGGATAAGATCCTAACGATACCGTCTCTAAACCTGGCAGCAGCAGCAGTCCTCTCCTCTCAGCCTCATTCATGTAGCTCTCTCTCTCACCTGGCTGCCGGCCCCAGTCCCAGGTCTCAATGATGGAGTGATGAACAGACGTGGACGTCTCCTCCTCCTCTTTCTTCTCTTTGTCGTTGGGCTCATCTTTCTTCTGAGTTCCAAAGCAGTCAGTGCAATCCTCTGAAACCATGGAGAGACATTCAGACATTAAACCTTGAGCTCCAGCAGCAACGGTTCAAATAAAGTGACAACCTTAAGACATGTGTGTCACAGACAGTGTAAGTGAAAGCTGTACCTGGGTGAGCGGATTCTTCTCCGTTGAACGTTATCTCCTCATCTTTCACCATCTCATTCCACATCTCACACAGTCCCTCTGGAGAGAAGGCTCGCTGACGAAGCAAACGACAAGCAGAAGAATCAGCACTGCACATTCGTAACATCTACTGTATTTTGATCAGTGTGTATTCACACCTTCATGTGTGTGGCTTTGTAGTGTTTGTGCCTCAGTAGACACAGACAGGCTAATCACATATTATACCAGTGAGCTCAGCTTGTTTAGTGTTAGTGTCATCTATAAATGTTCACTACTCACCACCCTATTTCAGAATAACCACATGTCTTATGTCCGCGTGTTTTATTCCTCTTTTCCATCAGAAACATCATCGGCCCTTTGCTTTCTATGATCGATTTGTTTTTTCACCATGAGCACCAACCAGAGGACGGTTTCTCCTCAAACTTTGTATGGATGAGCTCGTCAACGCTCAACCAAAGAGCAAGAAGGACGACCCGTCTGAGACGAGGCCGTTAAAAGCACAACGCTCAGCAGCAACATTCAGTGTCCGCTCGACCCATCTGCTCCCACAAAATGGGCTTTTTGCTCTTTGCTATGATGAAGTCTGTCCGACATAAAGCTCAGGACAGACAGACAGACGGACAAAACAAGCTGCTCCTCTATTTACTACGGTAACGTCATCATGATTAACGTAATCAGCGCTTTTATGAAAAGTTCTGAGATATTCAACTTTAACAAATTCTTCCTCCTGCTTCCACTGGTGGAGGTGAATCTGTTGTTCAGTCTTCATAACCCAGCGAAGGAATCCAACACCAACAAACTAATATTAAATATAAACGAGAGAACAAAACAGCTGCTTTGTTATCACCGAGTCTCTAACTGAGTCGAGGACACATCGGCTGTGTCATCATCACAGCTGGTGCACCATTCAGGCTTTGCTTTACTCAGAAACTCTCACAAGTGGAAAGACAACTCTTGCTTTTCAAGGATCCAATGTCTTAAAAATGTCAAAAACATGTTGGCTCACAGATGTCACCAGACCGGACACGAAACACTGGAGCAGCCTTCAGCACCGCAGAGAGCTCCACCGATGGGAGAACATGACTCTCTCAGTTTCAGTCCTCATTTGGGAGCGCAGACCGATTCTCAGTGCAGAGGATGAGGCGGTGGATCCACAGTGTTGTATCCTGATCTCTAAATCCATCATATATTAACAAAAGTCCTCATAATTACAACCAACATGGGTTTGTTTTCACAACATAGATCCTTTTTAATGGACTGTAACATTATGGGCTCCACCTCTTTACACATCACAGGAAAAACAATAATCATCTGAGAAAGAGGCCTGAATCAGTCTGCAGTGATCCGCTGTGTCGGGTTAGTGAGACTCTGTTAAAGACGCAGGATTGTGGATGCTCATGATATATAATATACTCTCTATGTTCCCAACATGATGCAACACAATCAGACTGAAAACCTTTTCAGAAACAAAGCAGCTTCTACAGGAAACTGAACAATACAGACGTTTGAAACAGATGAAAAACTCTGCAGATGTTTCACTTCTTCACTTGTCGTCTGAGAAAGCGGGTATTTTCATCTGATATTCCTTTATGAACACACACCTGGAGGTCTATCTTCAGCCATTTGTCATGAAATCTCAGCTGAGCATCGAGGGTAAAAGATGGAGAAGGCATCTTCCCCTCTCCTCTCCTGGCTGCAGACGCAGCCAACCTGCCAGATAAAGAGACGGAAGTGATTAGTACTGTGAGACACATTCACAAAGTTACCGTCTGAAGACAATAATCTACATTGATGCAAAGGTTATAGGTAACTTATGAAGGAGTGAGTTGTCAGATTTAAAACAGCTTGTGTAAATTATGTGAATAAGAAGAAGTTGAATCACATTTTCTTCTGTTTTGTCCTTTTTATGATGAAATAAGAATTAAATGAAATGTCTACATCCAGAAATGTTTTGGTGAACCAACGATGACAGAAAGTAAAGGTTATTTAATCTTTATGATTATAAGTTGTCTTCCTTTGTTTCTCAAGCTTGTAAAAGCATTAACGTCAGGATGGTTTAGTTCTTCAGTATTATTTGTTCTTTTTGTTTCTACTCTGGTGTCTGGTCTCTTTTCCTAAATCACTTGTAAGCCTGTTTGGGTTGGGCATAATATTTATACATGACACAATAATAATAGTAAAAATAAAAATAAGTGCCTGTGAACCAATGAGGTTATTTGCCCACGACCTTACGTGGGAATCTTCAAGATGTTCATTTAAATAAATGTCTGTTAAAGTTACCGTCTATTGCTGGTTGAAACACAAATAGAAAGTCTAAATCTACCAGGAATTAAATGAAAATCTTATTCTATAATATAATGAGGTTGGACAACACAAGCCTGCTGATGGTTTATGGTTGAATTTAATAAAAAAGGTAGTTTAACAGCTCTCTGTTGTCAGATGAAAACTTAAACTAACATGAAGAATATCAGCACGGCCAACCAATATTATCCCCCAGATGTAAACAAATGGGAAACCCAACATCTGACTGAATCCCTCCTATTCTAATGCAATATATATATATATATATATATATATATATATATATTATATAATTCACAACCCAACTACCAGACATGTTAACGTTACACATCTACATTTTACTGCTTTAATTAGTTAAAGGAATGTTACCAAAATGCTGCATATTTTATCTGAATCAACCTTTTATCAAGTACTTCCAAGTACCTGCAATTTATATACAAATACTACTAATGTAACGCGCACAACTGTGACGTCACCTTTGCGTTATAGCTTATAATTCACATGCACGACTTTCAAGGTCTAAAATATGTAATAACGTTATCCACAAATATAGTTAACGTTATTAGATACATGAGAAAAAACGAGTAGCATTAAATGCTAGCACGAGTAGCATTCAATGCTAGCAAGGGCACAGTCTCCGTTAGCTGTGCGGCTAAGGCTAACTAGCATTGCTAGCTAGACGGCTAGCTTTAGCCGCACAGTCTCCGTTCACGTTAGCTGTGTGACTAAAGCTAACTAGCATTACTAGCCTAGACAGCTAGCAAAAGCTACACACCAGCTCATCATCATTTCGTGCAACGATTAACGGGCAACCGGAGACGTGATGTACCGGAGAATTTAGCTACACAACCGGGGTAAACATGTCACTATTTTCTGATAAATGTCTAAATTACCTGCGGTCTCTTCTCGAGCTTATTCTCGTCCGCTCAGCTGCTTTGCTGCATTAAACAAGACGGTTCATAATATGGACTTGATTGACAGGTCGCCGACTGAGGCACGAGGCATGGAAACAAATTACGTAGTCGTCACCAGGGGGAGAGATTGGGGTGCGATTGATTTTTACCGCAGCATCCCGCTGAGGCGGGGTTTCTTGAAGCGAGGTGAGCGCCGATGAGTTTTTATTCTCGCCCGCTCGTACCGGCTTAGATTCTAAAAGGAGCGCTTCTTTGGGATTTCGAGGCGGGACATCGGAGGGGCGGGGTTGTCCCGGAGTGAATATAAACCGTCCGCTAGATGACGCTGTGTCTTTATTTCACAGATGTTTTATTTAGATGCAGATTTACATATTTCATATTGTTTTAGTTGTTTATTTAATTATAGTTTATTTATTTCACAGATGTTTTATTTAGATGCAGATTTACATATTTCATATAGTTTTAGATGTTTATTTAATTATAGAGTATGTATATCTCTATATTCTATATTCTGATTCTCATTCTGATTTTGATATCTATTTCGAATTGATTGCATTTTATTAACATTTTAAAGTCATTCAATCTTAACGCTTATCCCTCATATTTATTTTTATTCTTAATTCCGTGAACCTCTGTTGATCTCAATATATTCTTTTAAAAGTATTTTTTTAAATATATTTTAATTAACTTTATTTCTATTCTATATTTATGCGTCATGTCTACGCATTAATATACCAAAGCAAATCGCTTGTATGTGAAAACCTGATTCAAAAACAGTATTGATGACGCATGCGCACTATGCCAGTTTCGTTCGAGTGACTCCATCTACCATGGTGCAGCCTGGTACTTGTTGAACCGCGCATGCGCAGTGTCCCACTTCCCAGTCCAAACTACGAAACTGGACAGTGGACCGTTCAGTCATTATGCTGTTAAACTAAACTAAATAAACAGCTAATAGTGAAAAATGGCGGCCGAGTCTGAACCGAGCAGTGTTTCGTTTCCGGTTAGTGGAATAGTGATAGCGGTGGTGTCAAGTTTCATCAACGGCTCCACTTTTGTGCTTCAGAAAAAGGGAATATTACGGTCGCGCGACAAAGGTAGACATTTTCTGTTTTGGTCATATGACTAAGCTTTTATTCTGAAGTTCTTATGTGTCCCATAAAATAATGATTGTGTTGTTATTGTCCCCAAACTGTAGAACTCACTGTAGAACCCACTGTAGAACTCACTGCCTCTGGATATAGAATACAATACCTCTCCTTTAGATCTGGCTTTTATTTTGAAGTAATGCCTTAGTATGGAAGCCCATTCCTGACAGCAAAAAAAAAAATAAGATCACTAAAAAATAAAAATAAAAAAGAATAAATAAGATCACTAAAAAAAAAAAAAAAATAGTAACTTAAAAAAAAAAAAAAAAATCCACCCACAAAATAAATAATAATTTTTTTTTATTTCACTTTTTTAACACGTTTTTAAAAAAAAAAAACGTTTGGTGCATCCATCTGTAACCATAACACTGACCAGATTTTTCCAGTTGCTATAGAAAGTCGAAATTATGAGATACTTTAACACAACAGTCATAGAAGCAGCTATGACATATGAATGGATTGTGAGTACATTGAAGACTTCTTTAAAACGTGGCTTTACAACACATGAAATACAGATGATGTTTCACATGGATTGTACTGAGCAAACGCACCCTTGAAGCTCTGGAGTATAAAGAATGAAACCAATGTGGCTGAGGTGGCGACCAAAAAACTATGGAAGCCCATTCACGCCAGCAAAAAAAAATAAAATAAGATCACCAAAAAAAATAATAATAATTAATTCACAAAAAAAAAAAATGTATTCACAAAAAAAATAAATAATAATAATTAATTCACAAAAAAATAAAATATATATATATTTTTTTTTTACTTTTTTTTTACTCTGTCAGCAAAAAAGAAAAAAAAAAAAGATGTTTCCAGTTGCTTGGTCGCCACCTCAGCCACATTGGTTTCATTCTTTATACTCCAGAGCTGCTTCTTGCTTAACATTATATTCAAGGGTGCGTACATACAGTACAATCCATGTGAAACATCATCTGTATTTCATGTGTTGTAAAGCCACGTTTTAAAGAAGTCTTCAATGTACTCACAATCCATTCATATGTCATAGCTGCTTCTATGACTGTTGTGTTAAAGTATCTCATAATTTCGACTTTCTATAGCAACTGGAAAAATCTGGTCAGTGTTATGGTTACAGATGGATGCACCAAAAGTTTTTTTTTTTTTTTGCTGGTGGAAAAAAAGGAAAAAATTTGAATTATTATTATTTATTTTGTGCGTGGATTCTTTTTTTTGTGAATTACAGTTTTTTTTAAGCTACTATTCTTTTTTTTTTTTTAGTGATCTTTTTTTTTTTTTTTGCTCCGGGAATGGGCTTCCATACCTTAGTGTTAATCATTGGTTTTAAATTATTATTATGTTATTATTATTTATCCCTGTTTATTTTATTTTATGCTATTGACTTCCATTTTGGAGTAATGCCGTAGTTATTAAAAGTTGATCATTTAATAAAACATATTAACTTTTAATAACTAAGGTATTACTCCAAAATAAAAGTCAATAGAATAAAATAAAATAAAGGGATAAACAATAATACTATTATTTATCCCTATTGTTTATTTTATTTTATGCTTTTGACTTTTATTGTGGAGATTTGCATTGTTTTTTAAGCATTAATCATTGTTTTTTACATTATTATTACAATTATTATTATTATTTTATTGATCCCTGTTTATTTTATACTAGTGACTTTTATTTTGGAGTAATGCCTTAGTTTTTAAAAGCGAATCATTGTTTTTATTATTCTTATTTATCCCTGTTGTTGATTTTATTACATTGACTTACCGTATATATATATATTCCTCATATTTATAAATATATGTATATATATATATATATATATATACATATATTTATGTATATATATATAGTTGGGTAGAAGTGGATCATATAAATAACATCCCTCACAGACTGACCCTGCTGTGTTTCCTTCAGGAGCCTCGTACCTCACAGACGGGGTGTGGTGGAGCGGCACACTGTCCAGTGAGTACAGCGCCACCTATCGACTCTGGAGGGTTTAGCAGGTTGATTAGTATTTAATAGCTGGACTGGATATTATACTATTATACAGTATATTAAAGATGTCTGTAATACAACTCTTGGTCCAAAAAAACATTTCAGAGATCTACAATAGATTTTTTATAAAATGAACATTCTGGATATCTACAATATAATTCTTATGAATCTACAATTCAACCGTCTTCATCTTTATTTCAGATTAGAATGAAAATATAAAATAAATAGTTAAAATGTCATTACAGATACCCACAATGCATTTGTCGTTGCATTGATATGACGCCATTTTAAAACAAAAATGGTTGATTGACAATCCACAGTTATATTTTAAATATCCTTTATAACATTTCTCCGATAGTCAAACTTCTATTCTTATTGGTCAGAGGTAGAACATGTTTCCAAATATCTAAAGCGTTATTTCTCCAAGTCTAAATGAAATGTACGTGTTCGTTTGAACATTTCCAGTAATAACTAGACTGCATGAGGCCTCCCATCATTAACACTAGAGAAGACTTGTGACTTGTGACTCTTACATTTAACACATTGACTCAAATGTTGTGACCTGTTGATGATGTCATCAGTGGTCGTTGGTCAAATTGGGAATTTCCTGGCGTACAACGTGGCCCCTGCTGTGATCGTCACCCCACTAGGAGCCCTCGGAGTGTTGTTTGGGTGAGTCTCTATATGAACCAGTCTCAGTGTAGTCCTGATCCTCTATATGAACCAGTCTCAGTGTAGTCCTGATCCTCTATATGAACCAGTCTCAGTGTAGTCCTGATCCTCTATATGAACCAGTCTCAGTGTAGTCCTGATCCTCTATCAGACCTCTATAGAGTTATTCTTAATGATGTCATCGGAGCCACCGGGTCAGATTCTGGTGAAACCAGATGAAATCATGCAGGTTCACCAGAAACTCCTTCAGCTCAGACTCCAGCAGAGACCGGTCCACCGTGGACAGACCCAGATCCTCCAGCAGAGACCGGTCCGCCGTGGACAGACCCAGCTCCTCCAGCAGAGACCGGTCCGCCGTGGACAGACCCAGATCCTCCAGCAGAGACCGGTCTGCCGTGGACAGACCCAGATCCGGCTTCACCACACTGCTGGAGACCCAGAATGTATTGCTGGACCCGCTGGAGGGAAGGGAGGCACGGGAGAACCAGAACCAGGACTGAGAGGGACAGACTGTCAGACCCTGCTGCAGTAAAATCAGAGGTTTTCTAAAGAGACTCTGGTGCTCAGAGACACTACCACTTTAGTCCACAGGGACCAACAGAACCAACAGAAATGAAAGTTCCTCGTAGTGACCATAAATATTGTGGTGCTGCAGAGTCGTTGTGGTCTAGACATGTATGTACTGTGACATGAAGCTATAATGAAATGCTTTACTCTCATAGAGACACTGGAATATTTCACATCTATACTGAGCACCAGACCTGAGCTCCTCTCAGGACTCCATCAGTAACCTCCCTGTTGTTGTGCTGCAGGGCCGTGCTGGCGTCTCAGATCCTCAGGGAGCATTTGAACATCGTGGGGAAGCTCGGCTGTGTGCTGTGCTGCTGTGGCTCCGTGGTGCTCATCATTCACGCCCCTAAAGCCCAGACTGTGACATCCAGACTGGAGCTGGAGGACAGGCTGTCAGACCCAGGTGATTATTATAGAGGAGGAACTCTTTTAGTTCACTTTTTATGAAATATTATTTATTTTAAACATACTCTTATATTGTTTCTTATCATATTCTATTGTAAATCTTCATATTTTTTTACTTTAAATTATGTTTTACACTATTGCACTGTGTTTATTCTCATGCACCAATCAGTCAGTTTCCTTGCATGTGCAAACTTGGCGATAAACCGTGTCTGGTTCTGATTTTTTAATAAATCCAACATGAAGTCCTTTAATAAAGTAACTGTCTGTCTGTCTGTCTGTCTATCTTCCTCCTGCAGTGTTTGTGGCGTACGCCGTCCTGGTGCTCCTGCTGGTGGTGGTCCTGATCGTGTGGATCGCTCCGGCTCACGGATCCTCCAACATCCTGGTCTACGTGGCCATATGCTCCCTCTTGGGCAGCTTCACCGTCCCCAGCAGCAAAGGACTCGGCCTGGTGGCGCCGGACGTGTTCGGGTCCGACCCGGGGAGCAGCGGCACCGGAGCTCTGCCTCTGTTCCTGGGTTTACTGGTGACGCTGGCCGTGAGCGTCCTCCTCCAGTTCTTCTTCATCAACAAGGCCCTGGAGAGCTTCAGCTCCAACGTGTTCGAGGCCGTCTACTACGTGGCGTTCACGTGCAGCGTGATTCTGTCCTCGGCGCTGCTCTTTAAGGAGTGGACGGCGCTGACAGCGGCCGACGGCGTGGCCATGCTGAGCGGTCTGACCACGGTGAGCGTCGCCGTCGTGTTGCTGTGCATCTCTCAGGAGGCTTCCATCACATGGAGGACCAAGAAGAAGACGGACTGATGAAGAGGACTTCATGTTTACACACTGACTTTATTATAACACTTGATGTGTCCAAACAGCCGTTTAAATGACCAAACTGTGTGTTTTTAATAACTTGTTTCATGTGTTTATCTTCAGGCATTCTTTATCGGTGCAAAGGGCAGTACACAAAACACAGGTATACTGACATACAATACTAATAGGAATACTACTACTAATATTAATAATAACTTTATTTATACAGCACCTTTAAAAACAGAGTTTACAAAGTGCTTTAACAGACAAAGCAGAAAAAACAACAGTTTCACCCGGATAAAACAGAACAATAGATAAAACAGAACAATAGATTAAACAGAACAATAGATTAAACAGAACAATAGAGAAAACAGAACAATAGAGAAAACAGAACAATAGATTAAACACAACAATAGATTAAACAGAACAATAGATAAAACAGAACAATCAATAAGATAAAAAGAAACTAAATAAATAAAAGAAATGAGAGAAAGTTTTTAAGTAAAATGAAATACTAATATCAGTGATAATAACAATAGGTGCTCGGGCCCTCATAATAAAGCAGTAAAGTGATGTCATCACATAAAAGCCAGTCTGTAAAAATGGGTTTTAAGAAGTGATTAAAAGAGATTACTAGAAACAAATAAAACAATATAACACTATTATTGTTATTATAAATATGCAAACTAGTCGTAGTTACTGAGCGTGGTTATGTACATGTGTGTATTTGTAACTGATAAAGAAGAGAGGAAAGACTGAGCCAATTATATATATAAATATAATAATTACGGTAATATGAACACATGCATAATAATCCTAACAATAATATTCATAATTAATAAAGTCACCTTGTTTCACTGTTCATGCTTTCAGTTTCTTATGGAACATTTCTTAGTTACTATGTAACTCAAATATATCACCCAAAATAAAACCTTTTAATTCTTTAATCATTCCGTCTTTAATTTAATGAATTAAACTCTGATCGTCACTTCTCAGAGATGTTAAAGAGAAAGAACTTCATATTTGTATATATTGTTAATAGCTGCAAAGAGGCTTAAAAACATTGTTCGCTGGTTAAATAACAGAATAATTGTGTTTCAGAATCAGACTCACTTTGACTTCTTCAGTGTTTCTGAATCATTGAGAATAACTTCAGACGGTGAAGATTAACAAATACTGGACAAGGTTTTAAAGCTCATATAGAAAATGTAAACTTAAGTTATCTTATCTTATCTGGGTATGAATCTGTCCAACATGTTATTCATGTGATTTAGATTATGTATCTACATTATAAACATGTTTACAGACTTTCTTCTATTTGTCAGAAATTCTTTAATAATGACAAACCAAGCTTTGAGAAATACACTTTTATTAATCATAAAGATAAATATTGTGCCAGAGATTAAAACATACAAATAAAACACAACAGAGTATTAAATACAAAGTGTATAAAAGTAATACTAACCCTAAGTGCCTAATATAATAACCATAAAAGTAGAAAAATAAGAAGTAAATTAACTCAAATTAAATCAACTAAAATAAATGAATATCAAATATTGCACATGTCAAAAAAGTAATATAGTAATATCATGTTCAATATTACTTACACACCGTAGAACTCCTTTCTTTGATAAGGGTCTTGCTTGATTTAAACATTATTAAACTTAATAAAACTAGTTACATAGTTCACTTACAATAAACGATGTATTCACTTCATTTAGAAAAACGTACAATAATTTAAATTAATAAAATAAAAAATGTAGTTTAAATAAAAAAAAAAATGTTAAAATATTTTTTTTAAATGTAAAAGTATAAAAAATACTAAAATAAATAAAACTTACATTAATTTAATGTACATCAATACATTAATGAGTTTAATTTCCCACTCGTTTTGGTCGTTCTGACGCTATAGTTTGTATTATAAATAATATAATAATAAATAAACACGGATATGAAATCATGCTGAGTTGTACTTTAAGATAACGTAAAGTGTAGAATGACGACAATAAAACAATAAACACGATAAAGACTCGACTTTGTCTCCACTTCCGGTGTGTTACTACCTCTGTGGTTTGTGGACTTCAACCTGCTGGAGGACTCCCACAGTTCAGCGGTCACAGCTCCTATTCATAAACAGAAGAAGAAGCTCGCAGTGCGGCAGTCGTGAAGAAGAAGCTCGCGGGTAGCTATGCGACGGTTAGCCACAGAACCCGGAAGTAGGCTAGCTATTAGAACCCGGAAGTAGGCTAGCTATTAGCTAACCTCCAGCTGCTAACACGTTAGTTATCGTTGGGTAAACCGACCGCCACCTTTTTGAACAGGTATTACAACTCCCTATTAAGACTTATTCTCAAAACCTAGCAAGCAAACCGGATATCCGCATTATTCGTGTTTTAACGCTAACTGAATTTAGCTAGCTAGCCTGCCAGCCAGCTAGCCGTCGCGCTAATGCAAGCTAACGAGAGATATCCTCGCATTTAAATGCCGTTAAACTGATTAAAATATAACGCAGTGGTGCCGCATGGTGCTGCTTTCACTGGGTGATACTATAGTGACATGTAATACACGGGTAGTCAACAAACTGGGAGTCTGCTGCTGGTTTATTGGAGGTTCCCAGCAGCTTTGTAAATTACGCCCCAAGGCTACGGAAGTCATTACCCATGTAGCTTCTGGAGCTAAGCTACAAAGGAAGCTTATAAACTTCACGTTAGCTTTGAACGAGCTGTGACGTTTATGATTCAGGCCTGAGACGCTTTCTTGTGTTATGAGTTTTAAGCATATTTTTAATTTAATTTAAATTGTAATGTTATTTTCCACCGTACGTTATTAATTGTATTCATTATATTACTTCATTTAATTTTCTCATCAAATTAGTTTTATTTTCCATTTTACGTTATACGTTTTATTTATTATATTTGAATTTTTATCTTATCTTTAAGTGGCTGTTATTTTCCATCTTATGTTGTGATTTTTTTGCGTTATATTTTCACTTTTTATCTTGATTTTAATTGTATTATTAAGTGAGTTATTTTAATACATTGTGTCCGTCTGTCCCAGTTTTAAAGTTCCTTCCGTTTCTCTGTGAAGCGCTTGTATACTCGTTGATTGTAGTTCTCAGTGGAGCGTCACACCCTCAATTCTTCTGTCTCCACATTTAATGTTGACCGAGCTGCAGAGTTGCACAATGTTTTGTGTTAATGAACCAAACCCAGACTGAGACGCACTGATTCCTCAGCAGTCTGTGTGAGACGAGTCAGCCCTGAATGTGCTGCTTTCCTCACATCACATGATGGTTTTCCTCTTTGTTTCTCAGGTGTCGGGTCAGAACTGTACTGTCGGTGATCATCGCTGTTCGCTGGTAAATGTGACGGACCACCACAACGACACATCCAGCCTCACTATGGGTCAGGACCGGGGCAAGTATGACTTCTACGTCGGTCTGGGGTTGGCCGTCAGCTCCAGCATCTTCATCGGAGGAAGTTTCATCCTCAAGAAGAAAGGACTTCTGCGGCTGGCCAGGAAGGGCTCCATGCGGGCAGGTACAGCACGACACCGCTGACCGGACTGGTTCTGAGTCATCTTCACTCACTTTAATGCTTTCTTACTTCCACTTTTATTCATTTTATTTGTAAAAGGAAGGTTTTCTGTTTTTATTTATTTTTAAATGTAAAGTCTTATGTCTTAACAAGTCTTATGAAATGTTTTTTTCGTTGCATTAATTTAAATGAGTCGACTAATTTTTAATTTCTTTTAGAAGAGTTTACACTTTATGATGCTTTTTGTTTATGATGGTGAAATGTTTGTTTCTATGAAATGTTAAATACAGACTTGTAGCGTGATGACGTTTTCATAACTAATCTCTCTTCTCTTCAGGTCAAGGTGGTCATGCATATCTGAAGGAGTGGCTCTGGTGGGCTGGTTTACTATCAAGTAAGTAATCTAGTGAAGACCTTTTATAATTACATTATTATATAACTCGTGTTTTAGTATCTAAACTATTATTTAAAACGCTGTTAAACAATATCAGACTTTCAGACTCCCGGATGTCTTTTGACCTGCAAAGAACCAAACCCATGTGTACACTGGAGGCACCTTTACTGAGTGTTGCAGCACACTTCAGCTTCAGACAGTGTTTCAGTGTTTACCTCCACCATGAGTAACTTCATGAGTCTTAATCCTGATAGTGGGAGCTGGTGAAGCAGCCAACTTCGCAGCCTACGCCTTTGCTCCGGCGACCCTGGTGACCCCACTGGGAGCGCTCAGCGTGCTGGTCAGGTACGGACAACTTCGCTGCACCTCTTCTAACTAACCAACTTCACTTAATAACGTCTAACTTACTGTGAACGCGTCTCTGCAGCGCCGTGCTGTCCTCCTACTTCCTGACGGAGCGCTTGAACCTGCACGGGAAGCTGGGCTGTCTGCTGAGCATCCTGGGCTCCACCACCATGGTGATCCACGCTCCTCAGGAGGAGGAGATCAGCAGCCTGGACCACATGGCCAAGAAGCTGGTGGACCCGGGTACGGAACCAACTGGACTTCAGAGATCCAATCAGTGTTTCACTAAAGCTTACCTCTGAATCACGCTCCATAACTATTAGAATGAAGCCTGTTGTGCATGATTTAAAGAGACAGTAGTGTGTTTGTATCTCCACAGTCAGTAATAAACTGTGAATAAGTACAGAATACAACCACACTTCACAACATCTAAGACTAGACGTTGATGTTTTATATTGATATAAAATGAGTGAACCCTTTACTCCCTCTTTTTCCTCAGGGTTTTTCATCTTCGCCACCCTCGTGATCATCGTGGCGCTGATCTTCATCTTCGTCGTGGGTCCCCGCCACGGTCAGACCAACATCCTGGTCTACATCACCATCTGCTCGGTGATCGGCGCCCTGTCGGTGTCCTGCGTCAAAGGACTGGGCATCGCCATAAAGGAGGCGATCGCCGGTAAGAGCGTAGCGAGGAACCCGCTGGCGTGGATCCTGCTCCTGGGCCTGGTGGCCTGCGTGAGCACGCAGATCAACTACCTGAACAAGGCCCTGGACATATTCAACACCTCCCTGGTGACGCCCATCTACTACGTGTTCTTCACCACGTCCGTGCTCACCTGCTCCGCCATCCTGTTCAAGGAGTGGGGCCACATGGGCGCCGACGACGTCATCGGCACCCTGAGCGGCTTCCTCACCATCATCGTGGGCATCTTCCTGCTGCACGCCTTCAAGGACGTCAACGTCAGCGTCAGCCTGGCGGCGCTCGCCGTGTCCATGAGGAAGGACGAGCGGGCGTCTCCCGCCGCCAACGGCACGGCGTCCCACTACGACCTGCTGACCAGCGAGGACGTGGAGGACCGCGAGATGGGTCTGCCTTTTGAGAGCGTCTCCAGGAGGAACGGGGCCATGACGTCCTCGTTGGATCATTGAGGAACTCTTCTTCTTTCAGCTGCCTACTGACTCGACAAGACAATCAACTGAGGACTCGGACCAGCGGATTGTACCTAACGTTTTGATTTGCCTTACTTTTCTCAGACTGGTCATCAGCTAGAACTTAATTCCTCTGTAGCGCTGTAAATATGAGTTTGTTTTTTAAAAAGAAGTTTTGTTATATGTACATGCATATTCATGCACTGACTTACTTTCTATAAATCAACATGATAAAGGTTTTAATATATATTCTATATCAGGTCCTGCTGACGGTCACTATGATTTTGAGTTTTCGTGATACTTGAAAGTAAAAAACAATTTTTGTTGGAAGTCGTTCTGAACTTTTTTTTTGTAGCGTTTACATGAAAAGCTCTCGAGATGAAACCAACAGATTTGTTACATATTTATTGAATTAAAATGATTAAAACAAGGCACAGTGAATAAATGCTTAACATGAGTACGAGCGTTGTTACTTTTCATCTTCCTTTAAAATGATTATTAGCATGCATGTTTGGACTATATAGAAAACACTTAAAACAAGTTCCCGTCACCCTTTAATGATTCCACCACTGCAAACCCTTAAATACGTATCTAATAAAACTAATTTCACCTCCTCGTCTAGAGCTCTCTGCAAGTATAAAACAAAGAATAGTTCATCCAAAAAAGGGGAAATATCTATTCATATCTGATAAGGCACAAGTGAATACAAAAAATAATAATTCTGACAGAAATGTGGCCCAACTTCCCAACATCTGACGGTCCGGTGCTGCTAGAGACCCGAAGTGAAGGAGGAGGAATATTCATCGACTGGTAATGACGACAGTGTTTGGAACTTTCTCGCTGTTGTCGCCTCAGCTGCTGGCGAGCGACTGGTGTATCGGTGGCTGGAAGCATCGCACGTGTTCCACCGGCATGTTCTCTCCGTCTCCAGACTTCAGGTACTTGTTCAGGATGGAGAAGACCTCGTTGTTGATGATTTGGAATTTGCGGATTCTGTCGACCATCTTCTTCAGAGGCTGAAAGGAGACGGAAGCATAAATACACAAAGATCTCTCCTTTGATAAGATGATAACGGAGTATTTTTAAGTTGGACCTCAGCTTCTTTAATAAACGGTTTAGTCAAAATGGTTAAAAAAATAATGAGACAACTGAAAAAACAGCCCTAAATGTCCTCAGTTTTATTATGAAATGTAAAACAAATGGCTGAAGAAGTCAAAGAAATACGACATCATTCGACTCCAACTCACCACGCTCTTGATGACCTCGTCCTTGCCGTCGTGTTTCTGCACCTTCAGAAGGTGGTAGCTGAAGTCCAGGATGTCGAAGCGTCTGTGCTGACCCAGCAGAGAGATGATCATGCAGCCGGCCCAGTGGAGGCCGTCTCCGAAGCACTGCCTGAGAACACGGAGACGGGTTAAAGGCGAGTCAAAGGCGGGTCAAAGACGGGTTAAAGACGGGTTAAAGACGGGTTAAAGACGAGGCGTTTTCTCTCTCTGATCTTAATTCTCTCTGTAATCTAAAGTCCTTCATCTCTATGGAAACAGAACCATCATGACTAGAAGTAGAGAGAACTAGAACACGTTTCAAGTGTATTATTTTATCCAACACTGGTAAAACTTGTAGAGTCTCTACATGTTATAAATATTAAACTATGTACATGTTTTCCTCCTCTCCTCTCCTCTCCTGGCTGATATAAACGATGTAGTTTTGGCGATTGTTTGGGGCTCAGAGGGTTAAATCACATGTTCTGCAGGTGTGTGTGTGTGTGTGTGTGTGTGTGTGTGTGTGTGTGTGTGTGTGTACTGCTGCACTCACTCCACTGTGAACTCGTGGGCTCCCACTGGGATGCAGTAAACGAACTGCATGGCGCTCCAGAGACGGTGGAACTCCACGCACTCGTCCACGTGCATCACTCCGTTGCTGGGCAGCGGTCCGCGCCAGATGGGGTCGTCCAGGAAGCCTCTGACCCGTGTGAGGATGACCTCGAACATCGACAGACCACAGCACAGACGCTCTTTGGTCAGAAGGTCGCCCTCACGAGCGATCGCAATTTGCTGAAAGAGAAGTGAGACGAATCATTGTTGTTGAAGTGTGATAAACCTGCATTATCTCTAGTGTCCACCAGGGGGGCGACTCTTCTGGTTGTATAGAAGTCTATGAGAAAATGACTCTACTTCTCTCTTGATTTATTACCTCAGTAAACATCAGTTTATGGTCTCAATCTCTAGTTTCAAGTCTTCAATACAGCGTGATGTTTATTTAGTAAATGATGGTCCATTTAGAGTCAAACAGACCATAAAGCAGGGTATGCTTTAGGGGCGGGGCTACACAGTGATTGACAGGTCTCTACCAGAGACATATACGGCTTTCCTACGCTGTGACAAGAAGCTGTGGATGAAGCATTAAGTTGTTAAACTTTACTTCTTTAGCAGCTGGCTAGTTAGCTAGCATGCTAATTCCTCCATGATTTCATGCTACAGAACATTAAAAAGCATCACATGAACAGCTGAGCTACGTTACTTTAACATGTAGCCCGACTTCACTGTTTTTTGAATTACAGTTCAGGATAGCCGTGTTTACCTTTTTATTTGTATTTCTTCTTGTGTTTAATGTCACATTGCTATGAATTGTGGGTAATTCCCTTGGGATTTACAGAAAGTGTTCATTAAGGACTCTTAAAATGTCAGAGAGAGACTCAACCACTCGAGGATCTGACAGCCGAACAGAACTAAACCCTCACGGACTTTTGGGATCGGGCCTCAGACTTTAAACTGACGACAGCTTCCTGTCTCGTTGTTCTGGGACCGTACCTGTGGAGTACCGAGACGTTCTATCAGTGGAACCAGATGCAGCGCCGTGTATTTGGCCTCCAGGCGCTTCATCTTGGCGTCCAGACGTTCTCCCTCTGCACACAGTGAGGAGACAACACAGGATGAGTCCTCTATCACACACACAGATTTAGTTTTCTTTACCATTTTCCGACATTGTATCAATTAACTGATTCATCTAGAACCTATTTTGCTGATTAATTAATAATTAAAATAATGGTTATTGCAGCCCTAGAATATAATATTCAGAACTATGTCTTCATTATTGTTTAATCATCTTAAAGTAAGAATCGTGTTTTTGTTATCTTATGCCGTGTTCACACCAAACTAATCGTGTTACTCTCCGGGGACCATTTGTGTTCATTCGTGTCCATTCGCGCCACAGAGGGGTGTGGCTTATCGCCCTGGAAGCCGTTCAACTGTCCTCCATTTATTTCCTCCATCAACCACAGAAGAAGTAACCTCTATTTCTGCTCAGTACTTGTTGAAGTCCAGATATCTCTGGAAACTAAACCTTCTTGTCTGGTTCATGACATCATCTGGAGGAGCTCCGTGGATTCACTGTGTCTGTTTACTACAGCTATGAACAAACTGATTCTGCTGTGATTTGACTGGTAAAAAAAAAACAAAGATTTAACTCAAGGTCCACTTACTACTGGAGCTTTCTTCCAGAGCTTTTGACCACATGGCATGGTCTTCCCCAGGAGATTGTTTGACAACTGAACAAACTGCTGTTTGAACTTTCACTCATTCTCATTTAAAGAGATTGTTCATCTTTTGATGGTTGAAATGTAAACAACGGGACATTTGGAGGTGAGACGGTCGTCAGTTTGCACTTCTTTCATCCGTTCACTATTTCTGTCACTCTTCTCTAAACACGGTGGAAGCTTTGCAGAAAACATCTGAACATGTGTTAAAGTATTAAATGATGCCGTCGACACAGCTGCTGTTTAAACTCCTCAGCCAGACATTCTCACCTTTGACGTGGACTCTTGGAAGGATGTTCTGAAAAGGTGCAGCGTGAAGCAAGTCACACACTTCTTCCTGTGACTGAGAGAAAGAACAGCGAGGTGTGAACGAGTGAAAACACGTTTAAAATGAAGAGAAAGTCCTCCTGATCAATGCTCTCCTTTCAGATCAGATCCATCCCAGTTCGTATCAGAAGACGGTCAGTTGGAATTAAAGAAAGAAACGGAGAACATGAAGCAGGTTTGTGTTGAATCACAAGCGTACCAGACTCTGCTCGCTCAGCAGACAGAACAGCATGGCGTTGCCGACCTCCCTCAGGTTCTGGAAACACACCGTCTTCAGCTCAGCGTACTCAACGATGTCCTTCAGCTGGTGGTGGAAGAACTCCAGGATACCTGGAAACAAACGGCAGATCCTCTCAGCTTCACTTTCAAATAAAAGACTAAATGTAAAAGTCATGGCTGGGCCGGGGATTAGTGCAGCTAAACTAACGTTGGCTCAGCTCGTTTCTCTGGTGATATATTCTATGTTCAGTCTATAGAAGATGATGTGGAGACCAGAACGTCTGCAGCGCCACCATATTTAACTTCAAATGACATTTTAAAACGTTTTGTCTTTATTAGATATTGAGCTTCCTGTGAGTCGAGTTGGCCAGCTCGAATTGTTTTGTGCAGTTTCTTATTCCACCTTTAAAAGAATCATTTAAATAATTTAAGATTAAAGTGAATGTTATAAAATGTAATAATGTGTAAAGTAATGAACTTTAATGACTGTGATCATCATATTGTGCGTTGATCGGTACCTGGGGAGCCGTACTCGTGACGGGGGAGTCTGCAGATCTTGGGCATCACCTCCATCAGAGTCTTCACGTACTGCATGATGGTCCCCTGAAGCTGCAGCAGAGACGGAGAGCAGTGAGCAGCAGCTTCACAGTTCATCAATAATGATAATATTAATAATCATCATCATGAGCAGCAGCAGAGTTCAGTTCATCTACAATAATATTAATGACAATTAAGATGAAAACATGTAAACAAAGATCCATTTGTTCTGTTAACCCTCTGAACACAAAGCAGTTTTGGGGCGTTTTTATGCTCCGTGGTCTAAAGTCCTTCATCTCTATAGAACCAGAACCATCATGATAGAAGTAGAGAGAACTAGAACATGTCTTTAGTGAGAATAACAGTTATGATGACATCAATCATTAAAAAGAAGAAAACACAAGTTGAATTTCTTTGATAATTAATTTCACAAATATTGGCAAACAATGGAATCTATAAATCCAACATGTTTCAAGTGTCTACAAGTGTTAGTTAGAAAATAATGTAGGCTCTACGTGTTATAAATATGAAACTATTCACATGTTTCCATCCTCTCCTCTCTCCTCTATTCTCCCCTCTCTCCCCTCTCCTCTCCTCTCCTCTCCTCTCCTCTCCTCTCCTCCCCCAAAAGTCCGACAATAATGTCTGTCTTCACAGCTTCTGTCTGAGATAAACGGTGTCGTTTCAGCGATAGTTTAAAGAGAAGCTGCTCTTTGGGGTTGGAACACACCTTACTGTAATACTCACCAGGCTTTTGACCACCTTCAGCAGCTCCTCCATCACCACGGCGATGCCCTGGTAACCCAGCAGCCGGCACATGACCTTGATGTGGGGGGGGCCCACGAAGTTCCTGTAGGTGCTGAAGATGCTGCTGTACGCCAGGTTCAAGGTCTGCAGGAGAGAGGGGGATGATGAACGTTGGTACATTTCTCAGATTAGAAATTAACTTCTTAGAACTACGTGTTCAACTTCAACTTCATCTGTTTATTTGAACTCATTAAAGAAATGTATCAAATTCAAATGCGTCGACACATTTATCAATGAATTATGTATAACTGTCTATCAATGAATTATGTCGTGTTGATCAGAATGTATTACTACTTGTAAAAAGCTCTCTATAAATAAAATGTATCATTATTATTATTATTATCATTATTAATATTAGTAATAGTCTTCCCCCCCCCCCCAACACATCGAGGCATTACATGCAGCTGTCACACAATCACTTTTTAAATGACTTGTTTTCTCATCGTGTCCTGGATTGATGAATCTTTGAAGCGTTGAATCAACCAAAGATGAAACACTTTCATGATTTTTGACGTTTAAAATGTTTCTCTCATTAAAAAAACAACGTTGCTGCACATCAAACCCGGTTCTTCCTAAACCACCAGCCGGCCACCAGGAGGCGCTCCAGATGTGTTGGCTTCATTGATGGAGATGAAACAGAACAGAAGAGTAATAAACTGAGTTTACTGGGAGACGTCTTGTGATCTTCTCCTGAAGGGGGCAGTAGAGAGGTCTGCCTGCTGGCAGACATCTTTGTATTTTTGTGTACTAGTAAACATGCGCTCAATGGGAACAACACGAGGAGTCATCCTCTGGGGAGCATGAACGTCCTCAGACAATCAGGTCAGCAGCTGTTCAAACAGACGGACGGACCAACTGGACAATTCAGCCTCCTCCTCTACCCTGCTGCCATATAATTATTATTACCATATTATTATTATTACCATATTATTATCATTATTACCATATTATTATTATTATCATATTATTATTATTATCATTATTATTACCATATTATTATCATTATTATTATTATAATAAGGTTTTATTTGACTTATAACAGAACGATCACATACATGACTGACTTGAGAGAGTAAACAAATTGATGCAACAGAATTTGAGGATTATGGGAGGAAATAGTTTCCTTACTATTATTTACTATGAATGTTTACAGGGTTTGCATGTGTGTGTGTTATGTATGTGTTATATATGTATGTAATGTTTTATTTGTACCTGCTGTTTTTTGTGTTTTTAGTTGTTTTTTTATTTATTATTTATTTTACATATTACATATTTATTTAAATAATATTTTTGATTTACATATTATTTATTTACATATTATTTATTTACATATTGTTATGTATTTATGTTTTAATTAATTCATTTTCATGTTGTTTATTTATTTACATTTCTTTTATTTATTCATTTTAAAATGTATTTATTTACATATTCTTTATTGTATTATATGTATTTATTTGTTTATTTAGTGTGTGTGTGTGTGTGTGTGTGTGTGTGTGTGTGTGTATAAATATATAAAACTCATTGGAATGCCCTGTTTGGATGTCTGTGAAGGAAACAATAAAAATCATAACTGAAAACAGTATTATTATAATTAAGAATTATTATTTTTATATTTACAATGACCCATTTGGACGTGTGACTGTTTCTACATAATGCACTATTCTCTCAAATCCACAGCGAGAGATTTCAGCTCTCTCTCTCCCGTCGCTGCTCTAATCCAGATACACTCGCTGTAGTGAGGCAGCGAGACAAAGACACAGCAGAGACAAAGACACAGCGGAGACAAAGACACAGCGGAGACAAAGACACAGCGGAGACAAAGACACAGCTGAGACAAAGACACAGCGGAGACAAAGACACAGCGGAGACAAAGACACAGCTGAGACAAAGACACAGCTGAGACAAAGACACAGCGAAGACACAGCAGAGACAAAGACACAGCAGAGACAAAGACACAGCGGAGACAAAGACACAGTGGAGACAAAGACACAGCGGAGACAAAGACACAGCGGTCTGGAATAGAAGCTGGAATGAGTGCGTAGCAGCGTAGAGGACGTCTCTCTGAAGCCACACATCGGTACGTTCAACACGTGTCGGCTGTGTTTCTCTGGTAAGTCACGCTTCTAATTATTCTCTTCATAAAATTGCTCATTTACATATAATATATATCATTACCATATAATATAATATATATCATTACCATATAATATAATATATATATATATATAATTAGCATATAATATATATCATTACCATATAATATATATCATTAGCATATAATATAATATATATCATTATCATATAATATAATATATATATCATTACCATATAATATAATATATATAATATAATATATATCATTACCATATACTATCATTGTGTTTTACAGCGGACGCAACAGAAAGACGCGTGAAAAGATGCATTTTATTATAAGACAGAAGCGCCTTCACAGTTACTTCTTAAAGTTAACTATTATTAAATAAATGTTTATTTAAAAATACTGTGTTGTTTGAATTTGCCTTGTTGAGCACTAGTTCAGTTTTGATTTAATTACTTTGGTTCCATGCAAACAAAATATATTTCAACACTGAAGATTAAATCTTCTTTCACCAGAAAGTCTTGTATTGTCTCCACCTGACATGTTTCCGTGCTATTGTTTTGTATTCTGTAAGTTTTAATACATGTTACTATTAGCGGTGAACCGTGGGTTTAGTCCTGCAGCAGCCTCTGCATTCTGTCATTATGCTGAACATCTGTGCGTTGGCTGCGTCTCCCTCCAGACCGCTGCACTCAGATTATCCTTCATACGATGCTTATTATCCTCCGATATTCTTCTTCCACTCGTTATGCTTTTTGTGTGACGGGCCGGTGGCCATGACACCAGGGCTGAGCGAGACGGAGAAAATGTAAACATCGCGGTACTTTTTGGACCAAATACCTCGATGACGATGTTGTGATGATATTGTAGACTATTGGTGCTTTCACAAAATATTTAGTGAGTGAGAGTTTCACAACGTCAATTTGGAGGCTAAATCGGAACAAAACATATTAATTCTATCCTCTATTATAATGTTAACATGATCACACCTGGTTTTAATGTTCTGAACTTTTGTCCTTTATTAAGAAGTAGTGTATCACACCTGACATGTGTATTTAAATACGTTAATGCATGAGTGCTGTATGTTCTGTGTGTGTATGTGCATCGTGACGCTGGCAGGTGTGTTGTGTGATGCAGCAGCTTGGAGGCAAAGACAAATTTCCCTGCAGGACAATAAAGTATATCGTATCGATACTTATCTTATCGCATATCGTATCGCATGGTATGGTATCTTATCGCATGGTATGGTATCGACGATACGGTATCGTACGGTATCGTATCGTATGGTATCGTATCTTATCGTATGGTATCGTATGGTATCTTATCGTATGGTATCGTATGGTATCTTATCGTATGGTATCGTATGGTATCTTATCGTATGGTATCGTATGGTATCTTATCGTATGGTATCTTATCGTATGGTATCGCATGGTATCTTATCGTATGGTATCGTAAGGTATCTTATCGTATGGTATCTTATCGTATGGTATCTTATCGTATGGTATCGTAAGGTATCTTATCGTATGGTATCTTATCGTATGGTATCGTATCGTATGGAATCATATCGTATGGTATCGTATGGTATCTTATCGTATGGTATCGTATGGTATCTTATCGTATTGGTATCGTATGGTATCTTATCGTATGGTATCGTATGGTATCTTATCGTATGGTATCGTACGGTATCTTATCGTATGGTATCGCATGGTATCTTATCGTATGGTATCGTATGGTATCTTATCGTATGGTATCATATCGTATGGTATCTTATCGTATGGTATCATATCGTATGGTATCTTATCGTATGGTATCATATCGTATGGTATCTTATCGTATGGTATCGTAAGGTATCTTATCGTATCTTTATTAAGGTGCTGTAATCAAAAACAGCAAACAGGCAACACAACACTGACAAACTGCTATTTTCACTCTGAAAATGACAACTTGAGAGAGATAGATTCCTCAAGTGTCTAACTGTGTTTCTGTCTCTCTCCTCTAATTCAGTTCCACACCGTGAGAACACAAAGACCCGAGCAAACAGCTGACAGACGGAGGACCAGGAACCGCCTTGCATCATGGGGGTTGCGGTCTACAACGTGTCCGCCACCTCGGCCCGAGTGAGCTGGCCGTCGTCCCCCGGCTGCCTGGACACCTTCTACAGCGTCATGTACGACCCCAACTGGAACAACCTGATGATGGGCTACAAGCGCAAGAGCTTCATGCACGAGGAGCGCATCCCCGTCAGCCAGACCAGCACGCACCTGGCCAACCTGCTGCCGCAGACCGCCTACTTCCTGTGCGTGACGTGCCAGGCGGCCAATCCGGTGCGAGACCAGTGCCAACTGTTCAGCACGCCGAGCGACAACGGCGAGGGTCACGACCGGACGGGCTGGGAGCTCGCCATGGGCGTGTGGCTGACCTGCTGCGTCCTGCTGCTGGTCATTGCCGGCATCCTGCTGTGGGGGTGCCTCCACACCGTGTGCTCCGTCCCCGACGGCTGCCGGGTCGCCCTCAACTCCACCCGCCGGGACATGTCCGGATCCGGGCGCCTGTACGCTCCCAGACGCACCAGCGAGGACAGCGCCAAGCACGCCGGCATCATGCAGCCCCCCCCCCTCCTGTCCACGCAGACCGCCGGCCACATAATTACCCAGGACCATGAGATGAGGACACTCACTAAGCTGTCTGGCAGCGAGCCAGTGTGAATCAACCGGATTGAGGTCATCGTAGCATTGTTTCTGCCCCCGAGCTTCTTTATCCGCTGATGGAACTCTACGGAGCCCTGAAGGTGTCGTGGAGAAAACTAAATAAACTAACCCGTGCTCCTGAGTCACTAATACTTTACTCTTAAACATTATTAATATCATCACACACTCTTTATCATCCCTTCTTTTTACCACTAGCCGTGTTTATATTCAACTGTCTCATGAATTTGAATTAAACTTTTGTTTTAGTCCGTTGAAAAGAAACATTAATATATAATAGAAAAACATTACAATAAAAAATGTTTAAAAGAAATACTATTTAAACTATGTACAATGTAACTGTTTAAAACATACTTATTAACCGACTTTGTAAATCTGAATACTTTTGCATATATATATATATATACATATATATATATACACACACACACACACACACACATTTTCAGGTTACTTTATAATGGCAAATTAATAATGCCGTCTTTTCTTTCCATTCCCTTAGATCCCTTATAGAGACACAATCTATCTTGTTCTGTGTATCAAAGATTAAATCACACACACACACACACACACACACACACACACACACACACACACTGTGTGTGTCAGTCGAAAGCTCAAATTATAATACAAGACAGTTGGAATCATTTCCAAAACTCAAAGCTAAAACTGTGCCTGAACACCGGATCTTTTATCCTTTAGAATCTCTCCTTTACAACCTGTCCGTCAAAATGACAGAAAACGAGAACGTACATCGAACAAAACAAAGCGTCCTGACCTTTGACCCGTACAGGTACTGGGGCTGAGCGTTGGGCTGCTTGTCCCTCTGGAACTCCTGAGAGAACGGCAGGACGGTGCGCACGAACCTGGAAACATCCGATAAGAGATTCATTAGAAACCAACATCAGGGGTTATAACATGTGTGCGTGTGTGTGTGTGTGCGTGTGTGTGTGTGCACCTGTTGGTGGAGCCGTTGTAGCAGTAGTTGGGCAGGAAGTCGTAGTTGAGCTCCCAGAAGACGTGCAGGGTGATCCGTCCGTACGGGGCCGACACGTTGTGGTTGGCCTCTCGGAACATGGCGTCCATGCTGTCCAGGGTCAGGAACTTACTGAGGAGCTTGTGCGTCATGCGGTTGATGTCCAGGAGACCTTCCAGCTCCTTTTGACCACACAGATTAAAAACAGTCCACAACTGCACATAGAAAACAACAGCAAGGATGTTATTCATTCTAAAAAAGATAGAAGTGAAACGCACCATGATGGAGGTGAGGTCCTCGCTCTCGAAGCGGTTGATGGCGAGCTCCAGAGACTTGTAGAGGGCGGCGGAAATCCTCTGAGTGATGAGTCTGTTCAGGTCGATGGAGCGGCCTAGAAGCTGAGATCCACAAAGGCGTTAGTGAGACACAGCGTGGAGGCGGAGGTGAGAGAGCGGCTCGGTGTGTTGTGAGGCGGAGGTGAGAGAGAGCAGCTCGGTGTGTTGTTGGTGTTGTGAGGCGGAGGTGAGAGAGCGCGGCTCGGTGTGTTGTGAGGCGGAGGTGAGAGAGAGCAGCTCGTGTGTTGTTGGTGTTGTGAGGCGGAGGTGAGAGAGAGCAGCTCGGTGTGTTGTTGGTGTTGTGAGGCGGAGGTGAGAGAGAGCGGCTCGGTGTGTTGTTGGTGTTGTGAGGCGGAGGTGAGAGAGAGCAGCTCGGTGTGTTGTTGGTGTTGTGAGGCGGAGGTGAGAGAGAGCGGCTCGGTGTGTTGTTGGTGTTGTGAGGCGGAGGTGAGAGAGAGCAGCTCGTGTGTTGTTGGTGTTGTGAGGCGGAGGTGAGAGAGAGCGGCTCGGTGTGTTGTTGGTGTTGTGAGGCGGAGGTGAGAGAGAGCAGCTCGGTGTGTTGTTGGTGTTGTGAGGCGGAGGTGAGAGAGAGCAGCTCGGTGTGTTGTTGGTGTTGTGAGGCGGAGGTGAGAGAGAGCAGCTCGGTGTGTTGTTGGTGTTGTGTACCTGGACGTGGCGCTGCTTCAGCAGCGTCTCGTAGCGGTTGGAGGCCGGCCAGGGGATGTTGGCCCCTTGGTTCTTACAGTCGGTCCTCAGACGTTTGTCCAGCAGAAGACTGAGAGATTGAAAGAAAGAGAGGAAGAGTTCAGTCACTGGTACACGGTGGAATGGATGAGCTCAACCAGCAAACCCATCAGAGCAGGTTCGGGATATTTTTCACACCAGTTACATTGTTCTCTGTAATCTAAAGTCCTTCATCTCTATAGAACCAGAACCACGATGACGAGAAGTAGAGAGAACTAGAACACGTCTTTAGTGAGAATAACAGTTATGACATCAATCATTAAGAAGAAGAAAACGCAAGTTGAATTTCTTTGATAATTTATTTTATACAAATTTGAAAACAATATAATCTATAAATCCAACAAGTGTTACAATGTTGGATAAAACAATGTAGGCTCTACGCGTTATAAATATTAAACTATTCACGTGTTTCAGACTCTGCCCACAACACAGCCACGTGTGCCCTCCTTCAGTAACAGATGCTTAACAGACATTTATTTAAAAGAAAATCCTCCAGATTACCACTTTAAACAACACGTGTTTTCATACATTCAAACTGAATGTTTCTGTTCATTTGTATTCTTAACGTTAACACTTGACAGAAGCTGGATGCTTCAAACATTTATCTGATACATGTGTCGATATATCAAACGATGATGTCATTTCCTCCCATGAATCAGTTCACCTACCTTCCTGCTAGGATCTTGTAGTAGGCAAATATCTGATCAGCCAGCTTGTAGACGAACTGGTCGAAGCACAAGTTCACCTGAAACACAAGAGGTTCAAATGAACACGTTTACATCTGTGACGACTAACTCAACGAGGAACTAACTATCTGATGTCCTGAAGGGACAGAAATGCTCTTTTATTAAAACGGCTATAAAAACACTATATTAATATATTTTACACTTTACTTTGACACTGAGTTACATGTTTCTACTTCAGTACTGATCAGAATGACTAAATATTCATTCATTGTTTTCATTCATTGTTATTTATGAAATAAATACAGAAATGTAATTATTCTCTGTATATTAAATGTTTTATTTTTATATCAGTGATCATCAACAACATTGATGCAATTTTATTGTTTGTGCTGAAACCCTTTAAATGAGGTTTGTTACAATATGTTGGACCATTTGTTATCGATTCTATTTGTAGACGTGAACAACGTTAACATTACTTCCATCTGCATGTAGTGTACACAAACACTAACTAAGCTTATTGTTGCGTTAGTTGTATTTTATGAGCCGTTACTTAAAAACTACAAAAGCACTGAACGAACACAAAGTGGCTGAGAAAGACGTGGAGGACTTCCTGTGTTGTTGCTTCTAACAGAATACTCCGATTACCTCGGCCTCGATTTCATCGTAGAGGAACTGCTTCTTGAATTTGGTGAGAGCGTAGTGAGCGCTGTCGTTGTACAGATCCAGAGGATACAGCACGTACCTGCAGAGTAAAGCAGAAGTATGTTACTCATACCTTATGTATGACATCATCAAGAAATTAAAGGAGCATGCTGGAAAAGTAGCAGCTTGTTTTTGATTTATCTGATGTGATCGTGTTCATTGGTCACAATGTTCAGGTCTTCTGCTCCAATACAGGTCGAGAATACAGTGACGGGTCCTGAACTGTGTATTGTTGGTTTTTAGCTCTTCAAAAGACTCAATATCAACGCTTGATGTACATCCACCAACATCATCAGTGTGGAGGATGAATGAATATCAATTACTACAAAGAGTTAGCCAGTGTGTTGGAAGGAACCTTAGACGAGTGGTTCTCCCTTAACTTGGTTATGAATGAGCAGAAATAAATGAGCTCAGGAAACATCTTCCACTCGTGTTTGTGTCCTTTTGTTCATGATAAATGTGTTCACGCTGAGAAAAAGAGTACAAGTTGATCTTTGTTGTTTACTTTGACCACATGTGTACGTTGTTCTCATGATGTGTTCGGTTCTTTTGTTTTGTTTAAAAAATTAAAAATAAAGTGGAGGCCTAAATATTTGGTTCATATAGTGCTGAAAGTAAAACAACCATCATGTGTATATATACACACACACACACACACATTGAAATGACAGCATATTGTATCCGTCTTAATAAATATCCCCGTTTCTTTAAACTGTGCAGTCAGACAGAAATACATTTTGGTTTCTTAAAATGATTCCCGTCATTATTAAACATGTAGATGGTTGAATTACAGACTTTATTTGGGGGGGGGGGGGGGGGTTGAACAGTTGAAGCATTACAGCACTTATGACTCGTGCCGGTTGATGTGCTTAATAGCTTAATGTAAAAACCTGCCTCGCTTCTATCAACACATAATCCTGCTTAATCCCAATTTTTAGCCTTTTTAAAAACAATGTAAGACGAGAAGAAACAAAACAGGATTAATGTCACACAACCAGAAGTCTGTCCTGCTAAAGACACAACCATCAAATCACACTTTAGAGAACCCGTTTGTTCCAGAGAGGAAACCATCAGAGGTTCTAGACAAGTACCTCACATCCTGTTACAACCACCACCTTATTCATTCTAGGCTCAGCAGATTCTCCTTATCATCACACTGTGTCCTCTTTGTTTTCCAGTTGTGGTTGTGTTGGGACCTGAGGGCCCCTCTGGCTCTTTAAAGTGAAGCCAAAGCTTCATGTGTTGAAGCTGCATTCTCTCTAGTGTCCATCAGGGGGCGACTCCTCTGAAACTATTGAATAACAACTATCAAATAAATCAAAACGATTAGTCAGGAGATACTCACTCCATCATGGACGCCTCCTTGGTCTCCAGGATGTGGTCGGTGAGGATCCAGGGCATGGACATCTCGATGGGGAACTGGATCCTGCGGCCCATCGTGAGCTCCAGGAAGAACTCCCTGAACCAGAGCTGAGAGAGATCACAACACTGCTGCAGGGTCTCTGCACCGAGGAAGAGGAGAAGAGCAGAAACACACATTTTACTTGATATTGCCGAACTGTGAGGGGGATCAGTACGGATCCACAACGGTCCAGCTTTCATCCTGGAGACTAGAAAGCATCGATGCCGATCGTCACGTTGCAGATCTTTTACTGAATATATGCCGATCTTTCACACTATGATGGTTAAACTGTGTCATTATTTCTATCTCAAAATGCTCCCTCACGGCTTTTGAAGATTGACTATTGATATTGCAGCTCCTTCAGTTATCGAGGTTATGAAACTGACTTATTTAACCGCGGTTAATCCCGACACACGAGGGGTCTCTCAAAGAGCTGCAGGGTCAGACTGCTCCTCTTCACTCACCACTGAAGTTCAGCAGATGTGTGTAGAAGAAGGACTCGCGGTGGAACCTCTCGATGTCCAGGATGGTGGGGCCTTCCAGGCCGCTGCGCAGAGTCTTCTTGGAGCCACTTTTGTCTGCGATGAGAGACTCCAGCATGGTCCTCACCATGTAGAGCTGCAGGGACGGATGTGGACATGAATGTGTTTTAGTTCAGATGTCTGGAAGCAGGTCTGTGTTTAACACGTTTAGTTGTGGAGGGAACCAGTGATGATGACTTCCTGTTGGACGACAGAAACACGTCGTCGCTGCGGCTCTGTATTATCTGGTGGATTCATTAGCTTCATCACACGTCCTTTAATTCTAATCTCTTTAATGTCATTAAAAAGCACTTTTAACAGGAATGTGTTTTGTCTTTGATCATCACTCACGAAGCGCTCGACCTCAGAGGACAACACTTCCTCTGACCCGTTCTCATGACCTCCATTTGTTCGGGGAGATAAACACAGACGGTGACTGTTTAGCGTCACCGTTCTGCACCTGGAATACAGATTAGTTCTTGGAACGGAGCTCTAATCCGATAAATCTGTGTGGTTTATAAAATGTAAAGGATGCTAACAAACAAATGACGGCATCCACCACGAAGCACAGATGATTAGTATTCAGCTCTGTCGTGTATGGATTTAAATAGAGCTGCATGAGCGCACTAAGACTAATTAATAGAAGAAGAGAGAACAAAAGAGAAGCGGCTCATATTATCTCTCTTCTCTGATAACTGTGACCGGAGCCGTGTGAGCTTCATGAGCCGAAGTTAAAGTGGGAAAGGACAGCGAGAGGAGATGTGTTGTTAACCCTCTGAACCCCCGAAACCTGAGGTGGCTTTAAAAAGAAAGTTTTAGTTTAGTTTTCTTTTTAATCGCCCAAATTAAACCATTTTTCATAGAAGCTGTAAAAACAGACACGATCATCAGATTTCCAACTTTCTGGAAGTCCTTAAACACATCATGTGTGATGAATGCTTCCATCAGGAAATACAACCAAAGTCAAGCTTAAAACTGTGATTCTTCATTCAAATCACTTTATTCTACAAAAGTAACAGTTAGAAGTAACCAGATCCTGTGATTATCTTCCAGTTGTGAAAGTTAAAGCTTTGTTTGTACTATACACGATTTAGTGACTGTCGCAAATAGTTAAAAACACGATTTACATGTCGATGGATTATACAAAGAGTATAAACCGCCAAGTGCGAGTTTAAACAAAGCTTGAGTCTGGTTTTCACAAGCAGAGCCGTGGAGCTGACCTGAGTGCTGGAGGGGCCCACTGCTCGGCGAGGAACCTTGATATCAAAGCCGCCCTTGGGATCTTTTTCTCCGCGAAGCGCCGGGTCGTTGTGGGGCTCCCGGCCAGTCTCCCAGTCACACACCGTCTTCCTGATGGCCTGGAGGACGCTGCAGACAGAGGACGAAGAGAGTTTCACACATGCACGACCATGTTTGGGGTGACGTTGTTATCGGTCCTGCAGCTGAGACCCCCGTACCTCTGGATGACGTTCTTCTTCTTCTTGATGGCATGTCGCAGCGGGTCACGTAGAGTCACCTGAGCAAAGTCCTGCAGAGCCGAGAAGATGGTGTGACGGATGGCGTGATTGAACACGCTCTCCATGCGTCCCATCAGCACCTGCAGCCCCTTTATCATCGCCATCACCTGCAAAACACACGACACGTTTAACCAGACGACTCGGAGCATGTGATGATGAGGATGATGGTGACGTCGTCACTGACCTCCACCAGAGCAAACTTCTCCTCGCATGTGTAGTTGTATCTGGTGGCTCTCTCGTACTCCTCGGCGTTGTCGGGACACTCTTTGTTGGAGTATTTATCGGTCGGATGAACCAGTTTCCAGGAGTACTGGGAGAGATTTTAAGAGATGAGACCAACATCAAACATAATTCATATTAAAGCCACGACCAACAGTAATATTAAAGAGGAGAAACTACACATTAACTCATAGATATCACCATGAAACTTCACCAGTTCATTACTCACATTAAGAGGATTATTCTTTGTATGACAAGATCTCTGAAATGTTATGTTTAAATATGCAAATGAGGCATTATGTAATGGTAACTTCTGGTGAATTTAGGAGAAATCTACAGACGCAAACAGACAAAGTAATAAAATAAATGTTTTATTTCCTCTAGTCTGAAAGAAGACGAGTTATGGAGGAAAAATAGAACAAAATCTATAAACTGGCCGCTGCATGAAGAACAATGTTTTGTCCATAGTGTCTCCTAACTCCTAACTCCTAACTCCTAACTTAACTTGATGACCTTTGCAGTGTTGGAGAACTTCAACACAAACAATTTAAAGTCAGTCTGAACTTTATCTCAACAGAAATGATTCATTCCATGTTTTGTGTCTTCCTCACCACTTCCATGACGTGAGCGCTCCACTGGGACAGCAGCTGGATGCCCTGCAGGGACAAGTCGAACAGCTTCCTGTACTCAGCGTCGGTCTTCTGGGCCTCCTGACGCCCCGATCCGGTCACCACCTGCAACCACGGACACAGATTAACACACCGAACCATCAAATCATGACCTCACAGAACGGGCCGGTGAGAAGAGTTTGTAAAACATTGGAATGAACGTTCAAAGGAAACGAAAACTTAATGAGTGAAATAACACTGCAGCACAGAGGACGTGATGTTTAGAGAGACTTTTCACACTCTCCACATTTCTTTCCTCAGTACGTCAAACAATCCTGACCCACAAGTCAGTCAGTTACATTTTACATCTGAACCAAAGTGAAATGTGACGCCTGACAATCCAGCGGGGCCAGACATCTGCTGATCGCTGGTTACATCACCGCTGAGACGACAACACAACAACACAACAACAGAGAGCTCTCAGGTCGACTTGGTCAGGAGATTGTTAAAACAGACAGGTGGTGATGAACTTAATCTCTTTTTATGGGCTCATATCTGAGAGAAAGGTGAACATATGCACGTAATGTACTGATCCACTCTTCAGCAGCATCAGACGGGAGAACCAGCTCCAAAGTAATGTTCTGCTGTGGACGTATTTTAGACTCCTAAAAGAATCTCTATCAGTTTAAGTGAACGCTATATTTAGAATGTTTTCACCCCTTTACCTTGCTGTCAGACAGACCTTTCTGAGGGAACTGAAGCTGTTATCTATGATCTCTACAAAGACACCAGACTCCATTCACTAAAACACTGATTCTACCTCTCAGGACACAGGAGCTGTTGGTCTACTGCTGCCTCCATCTGGTAGTGAGTTTGTGTTGTTGAGAGACTTTAGTGTTTTAAGGAGTTAATTCAGATTCACTAACGTCCACAGCAGAACATTACTTTGCTCCTGTGCTGGTTCTCCTGTCTGTTTCTATAAACTCATCTACTGTAGTAGAACCCTGACTGTGGAGGAGAACCTCATACTAACACTACAGAACATCACTACTGTCTCTTTAAGGACCACTGATCTTCACACGAACCTCACTGTTGCTATAGCGAGCTAGCTCCGAGATGAAGCGCATGTGATCGTCACGGATCTGAAGCATCTGCTCACAGATGTTGTACTGAGGGCTGCTGGATATCGACGTGCAGGTCCACCTGGAGGGAGAGAGAGGAAGATACACAACACACCGGGATTAATAGAGAAGAAGAAGATGGAACAGGAAGCACTTTACACTTATTTGTACATACAAACCAAGAAAACAGATAAAGTATTGAACAGTTTGAGATAAAACACTTGAAAACACATATTACCATACATAAAATAAAATGAAATAAATGAAATAAATGAAATAAATGAAATAAATGAAATAAATGAAATAAATGAAATAAATGAAATAAATGAAATAAATGAAATAAATGAAATAAATGAAATAAATGAAATAAATGAAATAAATGAAATAAATGAAATAAATGAAATAAATGAAATAAATGAAATAAATGAAATAAATGAAATAAATGAAATAAATTAAATAAATTAAAAATAAATTAAAATAAAATCAACAAATAAAAATAAAACATAAAAGCGACAACATCACATAAAAGCCAGTCTATAAAAATGTGCGTAACTCTTGATGAATAATTATTTAATATAATAATTCAAGGCTCATAGAGACGTCCTGGACCAAAGGTGTGTGCGTGTGCGTGTGCGTGTGCGCTCCCTCTCACCTGGACTTGTTCTCCTCAAAGTGAGCGCTGGTCTTGATGTAGCGAGACAACTCGATCTGCATGTCACCAAACAGAGGGACCACCTGCAGTTGCTGTGAACACCAAGACAAACACACACAGGTCTGTATTCACACCGTACGGTCACAGATCGGATCAGAACCAAAGATTTTAAAAAAGAAGCAAATATGACTTTTTAAATTCCCCAATAACCGATCATCTGTGATCAATTAGTAAGTAAAAGCCTTCAAAAGTTTAAAATGTAGAAAATGTGTTTTACTTTGCTATTGTCCTCTAAAGAGTTAATCTGCATAAAACAAACAATTCAAATGATTAGGAAATAAACAAACCTCTTCATTATTAAGTTTAATGATGTATAATAATGAGCTTAGAGCTCGTGTTAGAAGTTAAACAGCTCATAATTCATCTCTAATATCTATTTTATATTAATGTGAAAACATCTTCAAACTACTGGATTCATTCTAGTTTAGTTTGAGTTGCATATCAGCCTCCACACTGACCGGAGTGCATCGTCCCACACACTGCCCCCCACAGGCCAGACGTCGTAAGTGCAACACTCATTTCTTAAAAACAAGATGGCCGAAGGAAGGGCGTGGCTTATATGGATAAATTCGTCTGGACGCACAGAATTATTATTTTTTGGATCCAAAAGTTACAGGTGAAAACGTAAAGTTCATTGTTATAGCGCCACCATGTGTCTAAACTGCACCACATTGGACGCTGCACTTCCTTGGGTCCTGATCAATAAACCCACAAAGCGTGGAGTCGATTGGATGAACGGTTCTCGAGATATGTGAAGGACACACAGACAGATTCTTAGCTTTGTAGTTACATTAACAGCTTGTTTTTAGGCTGATATTTTAATGTAAATAAAAAGCAATTTAAAAATTATTTATGGTGAATTAGTACAAGTTGACAGAACATGTTCACATGTCTATATTTGACATCATGTGTCTTCCATACCTTGAAACACTTGTCGATCTTGGTGAGGTTAATCCTCTTCTTAGCATCCAGTTTGTAGATGTTGCTGCTGTTTCCATCCATGAGGTACAAGCCGAACCCCATCACCTAGGAAGTGGAGCAGTGGTTATGTGTATAGGATGACTGTCCATGCCGGTGGAATCAACAGAAGCAATGGTGCACTTTACTTTGAGCAGCATGTGCTTCTCGTTGGGCGTGAGGTACATCTTGGCCTCGTAGTATTCGACACACAGGTTGACAATGTCGGCCAGAAGCTCCTCGTATCCATTAATCACCTCCAGCTGCTGCTGCAGAGACTGTACAGACAAGACAGATTATTACATTAGACTTCTAGTTTAGGTTTTTCCTGATCTGAATTTAACTTCACCTTAAAAGTCTGATGATAGAGGGGCAAGAAAACTGGAGCAGATAAGTCTTTAATAAACCTTTGAACCCCATTAAAACCACAATGTTTGATCCCATTACAGCATAAAAACACTCATATTCTAAAATCATATCATAGACTGTGACAAAATAAAAATAGTAGAATAAATCAATTCCCCTTAGAATTAAGAATATAGAGAACTATTACACTTTTGAGGTTATTGTTCTTCATAAAAATCAACATTGACATTATATAAACATTACATTTATGGAAATTAATGAGTATTTGGTTGTTATGATCAGAACTGATGTTGGTTAAACGATGAAAGTGTAAAATAATAATATAGAACTAATGACAGTTTTTGATGTGGACATTTTTGACTGAAACAAGCTCCAGAAACCAGCTGCTGTTTGAAGACCTTCTGACCAACCTGAGTGATTTTGTTGTGGTTTGCCAGGAACATGGACAAGTTCTGAGACTCCTGGATGGACGAAGGCTCAGACATTTTCCTGAGGAACTGAGCAGCTCTGGGAGAAGAAAACAAAGGTTTAGATTTCATTCAAACATTCCAAAGTTCCAAAGCTTCTATCATTACATTCCTGGACATTCATGAAGATTGTTTCTCTGGCCAACCAGTGTCCAACCAGTGAGGTTTAGGAGGACAAACTGTAGAGACGGGTCCTCGTGGACCCTGAGCGATGCTGCCCTCTAGTGTCTGTCGGGTGTCAGTGCATGCAGTTTAATACCGTTTGTAGGCCGAGTGGTCGTTCTTCACGCTGCACTTCATGTTCTTCAGCTCGTCCAGCACGGCGAACATGTTGATGAACTTCCCGAGAGTCAGCAGGTACGCCTCAGAGACAAAGTCCTTACGGCGCTCAGTGTGACAGAGACGCCGGACCTCTCCACAGAAACGGTCTATCGCTGTACGCTGGGAGGGAGGGAGGGAGAGAGAGAGACACAGAGACAGAGAGAGACAGACAGAGACAGAGAGACAGAGAGACAGAGACAGAGACAGAGAGAGACAGAGAGACAGAGAGACAGAGAGACAGAGAGACAGAGAGAAAGAGAGAGAGACAGACAGAGACAGAGAGACAGAGAGACAGACAGAGAGACATTAGGTTTCTGTGACTGTGGTCAGAATAACAGCTTCATCTGAATATAACTCACCTGGAAGTACATGAAGTTCATCAGCTTGGTGACTTCAGGCTCCAGAACCTCTACAGTCTTCTCATAGATCTCCACTCTGTTGGGCTGCTCGTTGCATTTCACCTGAGACGGGAACAAATGATAGAAAAGTGTTTATTCACAGAGATGAAAGGGATACATTTAAACTGCGTATTTTGTGCTGAACCCAAATTATCCTCAAGTTAGAGAGAAGTTCTAGAAGCTGGAACCATTTTTGCTTATTACTAAAATAATGATCATTGATTTTCTTGTTTCAGCTCTACATAAAGTATGATGATTTAACAGGAGACACTACAGGTGAATACAATGTTTGTGGTATCAGTGATTACCTGTAGTATTAATGATTACCTGTAGTATTAATGATTACCTGTAGTATCAATGATTACCTGTAGTATCAATGATTACCTGTAGTATTAATGATTACCTGTAGTATCAGTGATTACCTGTAGTATCAGTGATTACCTGTAGTATCAGTGATTACCTGTAGTATCAATGATTACCTGTAGTATTAATGGTTACCTGTAGTATCAGTGATTACCTGTAGTATCAGTGATTACCTGTAGTATCAGTGATTACCTGTAGTATCAGTGATTACCTGTAGTATCAGTGATTACCTGTAGTATCAGTGATTACCTGTAGTATCAGTGATTACCTGTAGTATCAGTGATTACCTGTAGTATCAGTGATTACCTGTGGTATTGCTCGTGAGCAGCTCCTCCAGGTGTACAGCATGATGGCGTACTCCTGCCCCTCCTCCAACATCACATTCTAGTTCAACAAAGAAAACCAGTCAGAAGATCAAGAGACTCACATCCTCCAAACTACACACACACACACACACCGTACATGAGGACTACAACATCCATGCTCCACTGCTTCTTTTCTGCCTTCATACAAAGTGCTGTTTGATTCAGAGCCTGAGCACTAATTAAACACAAAGCCCCAGTATTCCTGGTGGAATTCATGGAGTCCCACAGAGCCACTAGTGAGGTCAGAGAGTAGAGTAGAGTAGAGTAGAGTAGAGTAGAGTAGAGTAGAGTAGAGTAGAGTAGAAGTGTGACCCTGCTGCTGTACCATGCTGGAGTGGACCGTGGCCTGCTCGATGTATCTGGCGATGCCGGTGACGAACGCATTTCGGTCCTCAAAGTTGGTGTTGAAGTTGGGCTGTGGGAAGATGAGGTTACGTTACAACAGTGACACTAAAGAGGCAAATAAAGGATAGATCACTAGCATATAATAACAGGCATAAAACGGGTATATAACTAGCATATTATAACGTGTCTTAGGCATATCACGGGCACATCACATTATATAATGGTCGTGAGTTTTTATCCTAAAGATTAAAATCTCCATCACTGATGTTCAATGAAAAGTAGAAGAACAGAGTAGAAGAGAACGGAGACCTTGTGATGCTGCTGTAGAGTTTACTGATGTATGTGTTCATGCTGCAGATATGTGCAGATACTTTATTATTCAGTGGGTTTTATTCCCCATCTTACGTTACGTATTCTACGTGTTCTATTCCATCTTATCTTTATCATGTGGGTTTTATTTTCTATGTCTATTGAACTTCATTGTGAAGGACTTTGTGATGCATTTCTTATTTGAAAGCCGTTCTATAAAGAAAGATGATGATTCTGATCATCATCCTTATTATTATTATGCTAAGTTATCCCTGTTTCATTGGTCTACTAACAGTTCACTCCTGTTAGAAGTTCTTTATTTAGGGACCATGTTATGTTGATCTATACAGGATCTTTGCAGGACATCTTGATATCGTGGTTGATGTAGGTTCTTCAGAGTGGATTTGAATAATGAGGCGGATTCAGACATTATTGATCTCTTGTGGAGACGCTCTTTGTGGAGCACTGTGCACTCAGAGCGTCCTTCTAGTTATTTATTGATCATTTGACTTTTATTCTCTGTAACTGCAGCACATGAAACGTCTCCATGTCTGTCCGCCCCCCACCACAGAAATAATCAAAATAAACTTCTGTTGACTGGTGGACATCACAGCGACTTAGTAATGACTGGAAAGTAAAACAGAAGTCAGTGAGCAGACGAAGCTTCATCCTAACAGACCTGGAACATGACGGAGGAGGGGAGGGGCTCGATGCAGGGCTGCTGGTCCGGGAGCGGCAGCTCTTCCAGCAGGTCCACGTTGGAGAGGGCATCTTCTAAAGTCACTGTGGACGCCATGCTGCTGCAGAGGACGAGAAGAAGCATCACGTTTACACGGCCTGTGTCACATAGAGCTCTTTATCAAACACAATAAAGCTGCTATGAACCAGGAACATCAAGAGACTTCATTCTCCTAAACTCCAGACGATGTAGAAACAACATGAAGTGTGAAGATTCAAAAAGACAACGAGTGCAACTCAGATATGAACAAAGACTGTAGGTTTATAAACTAACCTCCACTATAGAGAGGAGGGATTATAATCATCTATAAACTCATATCCATGAACTACTTTATCACCTTTATACAAACCTGTAGAGAAACAAGTCAAGTATTAAATGTGTTATGAAGAAACTAAGGTTGAATATCCTGTAAACTATTTGATTTGGCTGATAAAGATTTACTCACATGTAGATTTTACGACTTCCGGTATCGAAAAAGCTAATTGCAATTCTTTGTAAAATCCTGTGACGAAAAGTGACAATAAACGCCTCCATTTTCACCCGATTTATGTTAGAAGAAAAGAAAATGTATGGTCGCGACCATAAACTGTATAACAAGTGGATGTAGTCAGTCATTGGTTTGTGGACGTTTTGAAGCCTTGAGTTCAGTGATTTCGCCATCGCCATCTTGGATTATGGCTGTTCCCATTTTGTTTACAACCAGTGAACAGGAAGTGACCATATCTGGACTGAGGAGGAGTGATGTAGAGACGCCGTATACGTCTCTGGAGACCTGTCAATCACTGTGTAGCCCCGCCCTAAAGCATACCCTGCTTTATGGTCTGTTTGACTCTAAATGGACCATCATTTACTAAATGAACATCATGCTGTATTGAAGAAGACTTGAAACTAGAGATTGAGACCATAAACTCATGTTTACAATGTTTACTGAGGTAATAAATCAAGAGAGAAGTAGAGTCATTTTCTCATAGACTTCTATACAACCAGAGGAGTCGCCCCCTGGTGGACACTAGAGAGAATGCAGCTTTAACACATGAAGCTTTGGTGAAGGTATTGCACAACATGCAGGCCGTGATAAACATCACTTTCTGGCTTCACTACGGTAACCATTAACTACACTTAAACCCTCACAGAGAAGAACCTTCGGCTCTGAGCAGAAGCTTCACAGAGCTTCAGGTTCCTCTTTGTGGCTTTAAAGCAGCTTCCTCAGAATCAACCAACAAGCTCAGCATCTATCTGACATTTAGCTCAATGTCTCACCACCATGTCTAAAGAAACATCTCCATGTAGTTAATGTGAATCAGACACGTTCTGACTATTAGTTTATTTGCACTACGATGCCAACATTGAGCACATGGTGCTACTTCAGCGTGTGAAGCTATAAATTAATGTTGCTCTCTGCTACCATTTGTTGATCCCATCATGCATCGGGGATGTTTTATGAAACTAATTCCAGGAAAACAAAACATTAGTGTGAATGAACAGCTGTGTATCAGCTGGTGGAGCTGGATGCTTCGCTCTGCATTCTCACGCTGCTGACTGCTGACTTTTGGAACGTCACTGACGGCCAACAATCAAAAAAACGCTTGCAATCAGAAGTGACGGCCGCTCAAACAATCCACAGCGCCGAGCGACCGGCAGCACGGTGACCGTGTGCACAGGTCTGAGGTCAGTGACCTCCTGCTGTGTAGATGGACGTCCAGCACCAAGAGAAGAAACAAAAAATCTGGGCATCCATTTTATGAGAATGAATGAAACATTTTGTCTCCTGTGCAGGTGAATTGTTATGTTTGTTGTTGTAATTCTCAGTTTGGCCACAAGAGGCTGAAGAGCACCACTCCCTCATGTCCTATGGGAGACTAAAAGCGACTTCCGATTAGATTCCTACTCAACTAAAAGGTTCATATATTCCGTAATTATGTTAATCAACACATTTCATGTTGTCGGTTTGGTTTGTTTGTTGTTCTATTGGCCTGATTTTCCTAAGAGCTTGATCGTAGGGTGAAACCTGAGCCAAAGAAGAACCCGTTAAATATATTTGGATCAGAACTTTGTCTTCCTGGTCTCTGAAGGTCTGAGCTCTCTGCTGCTGGGTTATTATGAAACAACACAGCGAGGACCTGGACGACTGATAAGCTCAGACATGCACAGAGATTTCTACAACGCGTGTTTGTGCAGAGCGACCGACCGACGTTACAAACATCAGCCGCAGAGAAGAGGCTCAGACAGATGTTACGCTAAATATATATACAAAAAAATACATAGAAATACATAAATAAATATATATTTATATATAAATATATAAATAAATATATATAAAAAAACAAATAAATGAATATATATAAATACATAAATAAATATATATCTATAAATAAATATATATAAAAACAAATAAATGAATATAAATAAATACATAAATAAATATATTAAATCAGAATCACTGGAGTCTGCTGTTAAAGGAGACATTATTAATTCTATGTTAAGTACATTAATAAATCTGAATAATTGTCCAAATCCTTGTTGATTTCATCGATATCATATATTAATCTTAACGTGCGTCACATAACACTCAGGTGTCACGTTTCCATCACTGAATGATGATGATTGTAACCTTCATCACTGAAGACTCGTGTTAGGAGGTAAAGACACAAAGTGATGTAAAGTAAGTGAATATTAAAGTAGAGGTAAAAATAGGTGCAGTCAGTTGTGAAATAGCGTTTCTTCTTTTTAAACAGGGAAGGAAGTGAGAAGAGAAGAGTCGTCGATGTGAAGCAGCTTTTAGAGCCGAGCTCATTAATGATTCACACAAACAGCAAAGTAAGCAGCACCACAGACTGCAAAGAAAGAAAACAGGGAAGTATGAATCACAGACGGGTCATGTGACTCACTGTCGACTCAACATTCAGCCGAGAAACTGAAAGTAACAGACAAACAGAACACATGAGCTCAGGAACCAGAGGGAGAAATAGAAACACGAAGTCTGCAGACGAACCCTCCGCTCTGAAAGAGGAACCTGGAGAGTTTCTCTGCTGCACAGTTCCTGTTGAGACGTCTGCTCTTATCACAGCACAGAGCAGAACAGGGAGCTCACTTATCTGTCCGGGTGAAGGTGTGCAGAGTGTGTGAGTGAGTGAGTGTGAGTGAGTGTGTGTGTGAGTGTGTGAGAGTGTGTGTGAGTGAGTGTGTGCAGCTCCATCTGTGATTACACAGTAAGGAGCTTAAACCAGCCTCAGGAATAAACTGGGTGTGTCAGGCTGAAGACAAACACAAGCTCTGAACCACGCAACACTACGGATAACACCAGGACACGGGTCACTGAAGCTCATGAGATACATTATACATACATACATACATACATACATACATACATATACACATACACACATACATACATACATATACACATACACATGTGTGTATATATGTGTATATATATATATATATATATATGCCATATATATATGCCATATTGCAAACTAAAAGTGAGCAAAGAGACTACCGTATATAATAATATTGTGGATCCTTGTAGACCATCTGCTGTAATCAAACATCAAAGGGATCTGTATCTGTTAATATGGATCATCAATGATCAATAATTAATATCGGTGGTGGTCATGAATCTAAAAGTTATATTTGCTTTCTTGTTTCTTTTGCTCACACTTCTCAACGCTGGAGGACTGAAATAAAAACACCAGAAGAAGTCAGAGCCTCACTGTGCCACTCTGAGGAAGCTGGTGATGTTTCTCTAGAGGTGTGAAAACAACTCGTTTTGCAGGATATCACACCCCCGATACCAACGACCGAATGTAAAGTGAATCTTAAATCTCCAAAATCTCAAAAACAGGAAGTATTGTTAATGTGCACGCTGCATTAACAATACTTCCTGTCGTATATTTATACACAGAGTTACCTTGAACCAAACAGCCGATGGTTGGTGAACTATGGACAAACAACTCGATGCAAGACAACTTATGAGATCCTCGTGTCTATGAGGCCGGGATTTTCTCCATTGACATCTATGGCAAATAAGTCAACTTATTTTCATCTCACATATATCTAAAAGGGAACCTCCAACTACAAATGCTACTTTAGAGTTTGTTAGTTCTAAGTTTGGAGAAACAGACAGACGTACCAGCCCAGGAGCAAAGCAAACAAAGACACCAGACTCCATTCACTAAACGGTGATTTTACTTTAGTGTTTTAAAGTCTCAAAACAACACAAACACAGTACCAGATGGAGGCAGCAGTAGACCAACAGCTCCTGTGTCCTGAGAGGTAGAATCAGTGTTTTAGTGAATGGAGTCCGGTGTCTTTGTAGAGATCATAGATAACAGCTTCAGTTCCCCTCAGAAAGGTCTGTCTGACAGCAAGGTAAAGAGGTGGAAACATTCTAAATATAGCGTTCACTTAAACTGATAGAGATTCTTTTAGGAGTCTAAAATACGTCCACAGCAGAACATTACTTTGCTCCCGTGCTGGTTCTCCTGTCTGTTTCTATAAACTCATCTACTGTAGTAGAACCCTGACTGTGGAGGAGAACCTCATACTAACACACTACAGAACATCACTACTGTCTCTTTAAGACTAAAGCATTGTTCAACATTGTAAACAATAGCTCACACAACCGATAAAATATAAACCCACTTTTCAGTTTCAGTGGCTTCACCACTGTCATATATATAAATACATATAAATACATATATATATATATACATAGTAGATCACTGGTGTGTAAATTGGCTTCACAGCATCCTTGAAGACGACATTCAACCACAGAAGAAGAAACCGCAGCACAGATGTGGTTTAACTTTCAGTATCACTAAACCCCATCATCCTCCCTCGATCCCTCCTTCCTTCCTTCCTTCCCTTGTGTCCTCCGAGCTAACACTGATAGTAGTCGACTAAAAGTAGTGCAGCAACGGATACAGTTTCAGCAGTAAAGTGACAATATAATCTTGTACAACGTGTCTTTACTAAAACAATGTTTCTATTTCTATTTCTAATATATATATCAATAATCATAATACAATTCTATAAAATATTCTGAAAAGGGCCATTCTGCATAATTAGTAGGAGAGACACCAACAATGATGTCACTCAGGAGACAACCTTCGGTTCTTTAAAGTGAAGTCAAAGCTTCATGTGTTAAAGCTGCATTCTCTCTAGTGTCCATCAGGGGGCGACTCCTCTGGTTGTATAGAAGTCTATGAGAAAATGACTACTTCTCTCTTGATTTATTACCTCAGTAAACATTGTACACATGAGTTTATGGTCTCAATCTCTAGTTTCAAGTCTTCTTCAATACAGCATGATGTTCATTTAGTAAATGATGGTCCATTTAGAGTCAAACAGACCATAAAGCAGGGTATGCTTTAGGGCGGGGCTACACAGTGATTGACAGGTCTCTACCAGAGACGTATACGGTGTCTCTACGTCACTCCTCTTCAGTCCAAATATGGTCAATTCCTGTTCACTGGTTGCAACAAGACAATATGGCGACGTACCTAATCCAAGATGGCGATGGCGAAAATCTCCAAACTTAAGGCTTCAAAACTATGATTATAATTTACTTTCATCCAATACTTATTTTTACTGATTGGAGCTTGAACTGACCACAATGTAAGTCAATGGAACCAATGGCGCTTGTGTATCGATACAATATTGCCATGCAACATATCTATACTATGCTGTATTGATGAGAGACATCACGATGATAAAGCGGACTATGCTTTAGGGCGGGGCTACCATGCGATTGACAGGTCTCTACCAGAGCCATATACAGCGTCTTTACGTCACTTCTCCTCAGTCCAAATATGGTCACTTCCTGTTCACCGGTTGCAAAATAAAACCAACATGGCGACTGCGAAATCGCTGAACTCAAAGTATCAAAACGTCCACAAACCAACGAGTGACCTCAAGATGACTACGTCCACTTCTCATATCCAGTCTATGGTTGACTACCGAACATATTTTTTCCAAAATAAGTTCCCATGGTGGTCAACCAGAAAGGGGGCGGGACTTCACCTCTCTAGAACCAATCAACTCCCTACTATCATCCCTACTTTTAGTACTTTTTAAGTTTTAACATTTTGGATGCAGGACTTTTTTATTTTACAGAGTATGTAGTACCGTTACTGTAGTACATCTGTGAGTACTTGCTCCAACATGTATCAGTAGTGGTAGTAGTACTTTTACTGTAGTACATCTGTGAGTACTTGCTCCAACATTTATCAGTAGTGGTAGTAGTACTTTTACTGTAGTACATCTGTGAGTACTTGCTCCAACATGTATCAGTAGTGGTAGTAGTACTTTTACTGTAGTACATCTGTGAGTACTTGCTCCAACATGTATCAGTAGTGGTAGTAATGGCCGCCTGAGATTAGTCTCAGCTCGGAGCCACAAACACGCAACAAGCAGCTCTAATTACGGTTCATTTACTCTAAAGTACTGAAATAAGTGTCTGTTTCTACTGAATATTAACTTTATTCCCAAACTAACTGGAGAAACTAATAACTTTTACTCACCCGGAGTTTGTCGGTTAAACGAGGAAAACTTGATGCGGTTATGACCCAAAATAAAACCATTTAACCAGAATGTGGATCCCCGCTGTTGACCGAAGAAGAATAATAATAATCCAGATTTCTTTTGAAGTCAATCCTCGAAGTTTTTGTTCGGAGGAATCTTCTTTTCTTCTTCTTCGGGTGTTATTATCATGGTAGGGAGGAGCTGGGAGTTCCTGTCCCTCAAACAGGGAAAAACTCAACCGGAAACTCTGCTGCGGCGGTTAGCTGCGGTGCTAAAGCTGCTCCACCGGGGCAGGGAACGAGGAGGGAGGAGGGAGGGAGGAAGGTAAGGTCATAGGAATGTACAGTAAGTGAAGGACCCGCCCGAAGTATGGAGGCTGAGTGGTGTCAAAACAACTTCCCCAAAATGTAATACAGGTTTGTTTTAAAAAATATTGTAGTATAATTATAAAATGACAAATAAATACATTAATGAATGGTTGTATAGATATTTAGGAGTGTCATTTATTGTAGTATGGAGGGTGATTAGTGCCAAAACAACCTCCCTACAATTAAATATATGTATGATAAGTGTCTCCGAAATGTAATACAGGTTTGTTTTTTTAGATATTGTAGTATAATAATGAAAAATAAATACATTGAGTAGTTATATAGATATTTAGGAGTGTAATTGACTGTGGTATGGAGGGTGAGTAGTGGCTAAATACCCTAACCCCCAAACTGCACGCAGCACCCTCAACAAAAATTTTATATAAGTATGATTAGTGTTTTCGAAATATAGTACAAGTTTGTGTTTTTAAATACACAATAAAATGTCAAATTAATGAATGGTTAGATATTTAGGAGTGTAATTTATTGTTGTATGGAGGGTGATTGGTGACATAACAACCTCCCCCAACTACACACAGCACCCTGCTCAACAAATATGAAATATAGGTATGATAAGTGTCTTCAAAATATAATACAAGTTTGTGTATTTAAATATTGTAGTATAATAATATAATAAAAAAGATTTCTAAACAATCTGCACTTATTTAGTTTTACTGTCATCAACTCTAAATTAGTTGATTACAGTATCAATACTAATACGACTTAATTGTAAAGCAATGTTACATCATGCGGAACAACAATAACAACAACAATAATCATTGTGCAAGATTTATTGCGCTTCATATATACACATTATTAACAGCTCATAAAAGACACCTTTATACAAAAAGTCACTTTTTTACATTTTAAATATAGAAGCTCACGTTTGTTCACAAGCAGCTTTTTATGACTCCGGTCCTTTAATCTGGATTTATAATCCTCCGACACCACGGAGTCCACGAACAGTCGGAGCAGCAGAGAGTGACATCATACGTCACGCATCATCGTCACAGTGACGTCATACGTTACGCATCATCGTCAGAGTGACGTCATACTTTACGCATCATCGTCACAGTGACGTCATACGTCACGCATCATCGTCACAGTGACGTCATACTTCACGCATCATCGTCACAGTGACGTCATACGTTACGCATCATCGTCAGAGTGACGTCATACTTTACGCATCATCGTCACAGTGACGTCATACGTCACGCATCATCGTCACAGTGACGTCATACGTCACGCATCATCGTCACAGTGACGTCATACATCACGCATCATCGTCACTGACATCATACGTTACGCATCATCGTCACAGTGACATCACAGCAGACTCTCTGTGTCTTGTTCCCTCAGCACTGCTCAAAGCCGGCCATCAGCGACAGAGCCAGAGACTCCACTGAGACACAGAGACAAAGAAAAGGACTCATTGTTCATTGTTCATATCTGTGCATTATATTATTTTATATAATAAATACGCTTTAGTTTAGTTTAGCAGATAATCAATGTGACGTGTCGTTCTACTCACAATGAGGGAAGGAGCCTCGACACACGGCCTTGTTGAGAATCGTCACGAGGAACATGTGACAGTTTTTGAAGTCGGATTCCATTTTATCGATGGACTCGATCCTGAAAGTGATACAAAAAAATATATATAGATAGTATATATTTATATATATATACGTATATGTATTTAGAGGCAAAAAATAGTGTGTGGACATTTTTTACCACAATAATAATACAGGCGTGTTATTTTTTTTTTTTCAATGGGAGGACAGCCCAGATGGATGCTAAGCTAACCCAGCTAGGACACTGAGGCTACTCCACTACCCAGCATGCATCCTGGCTGTCTGATGCCCGGTAACAGAACAAATAAGATGGATGAAAAGCAGCGTGAGGTTTGGTGACTGTTGAGCCCACATCTTCACAGAGACCTGGATCCATAGTGGTCCAGGATCAACACAGGACAGAGAGCAGGACTCTGGTGGACCAGAGGAGGTGGACTCTGTGTACATCCTGTCAATAATATTTGACGTAGTCATATCTTATGCATATTAATTTTATGTTCTCCGTAATATTGTAACATTATATAGGTGGAGGCTTCAAATAAGCTCAGTTGGCTTTTTGCCTCTTCCTGCACTGATATATTATTTATCTCTGTTATGTTTCTCTTTATGTTATTGTTTAAATTGTGCAAAAAATAAAAAATAAACTAAACTAAACTACATCATGATGCCTGATGCTCAAACAGTCAGAGCTGACGGACAATGTTGAGTTTTTAATGTGAAGATGTCGGCCATATTGTTTTTGTTGCTGCTGTTTTACATTCCTGATGATGCAAATTAAAAAAATGCACCACAGGAACGTTCTGTTTTTGTTTTGTAACTGGATTCGTTGAGCCTCCCTGTGTTGCATCATAACGACAATAAACGATCTTTAGATTCTTTTATTTCTATTAAAGTTTCTCTCACTTACTTCCAGGCTCCAAACCCAGTCTGCCACCGGTCAGAGAAGATCAGGATCAGATTGAGAACCTTCATTATCGCCTCCTTCACAAAACTCACCTGAGAAAAAACAAAACAAAAAGCTCACAATATACCACTGAAGTATATATATATATATATATATATACTGAAGTATTGTAAGTATTGTGTGTATTTAACACGACCCAGATCTACAGGTAAACCTGGTCTCTGTGAGTTTACCTTCTCCCTCAGGAGGCAGCGGTCGTGAATGGTTGCCAAATATCTGTAGTGGATCTTGATCAGCTGGTCCAGGTCCTTCGCCTCCTGGACCTGGTGCTGGAACTCCAGTCCTGTACTGTGCAGAATCTGCAGAGAGACGATGCAGAAAATGATCAAATTGAAACTTTAGAAAGGAGGATATAAAGGGTCGTTAATCTTATTTTATCTGCAGAATGATGAGCTTTAAGAAGTGCTCGGTTAGAAATATAAAGTTGTATCAGAGTATTAGTGAACAATGGATGAGAACCTTTTAAACCACATCATGGTGCTTTAAAAAGGAGAATGTGTAATACATGCCCCCCCCCCCCCCCTTGACTTCTACCGGAGTAGAAGTCAAGGTATCCGAGTCGTACTGAACATCTTCAGATGAACTGAGCGGTGAAGACGGCTCACCCTGGTCGTGATGTAGTTGTGGAGGCTGTTGACGAAGTGCATCAGTTTGACCCTCAGAAGACACATCCGGTGAATCTGCTGGTTGATCGGCTCTCTGAGCTTCACGTCCTCAGCCGGAGCTCCCTCCAGCTTCTTAGTGACGTCGGTGAAATCTAGAAGAATCAAACAGACAGATTCCTCACACATGTAAACTAGCAGGAGCTTTATTAGGGTTATGACGCTGACTTGAACTCGTACCACTGAACCGAAGCGTGTCCAGACTGTATTTGGCCCATTTGATCTGCAGCAGCAGCAGAAACACCTGGTTGTAGATCTTCTGACACTCGGAGCTGATCACGATGTCGACCGGCCAGGGAACCTGAGGAGAGCAGAAGAAGAAATAAACATGAACCATCAGCTCTATGGAAGCCATTCATCCTGAACCCAGCAGGAAAACCTGGACTGGATCCACGGACTGACTTTAATAACTCCGTGAGTTATTCTCTTCACAACTAATTGAACTTTGTTTGTTATTTACAAGTTGAACTGAACTTGATTTAACTGGGGTTTTTTTTGAGCAAAGAACTAAAAATAAAACCTGTAGTGGAATATTGAGTTGGATTATTGTTTATGGATTAAGGGATTTGAGTTTGTGAGGTCTTAAATATATAAAACTCTTTTAGTTGTTATTTAGTGTTTGTGTTCTTCTTGTGGGTCATTCAGTGTGTACATGTTAAACTAAATAATAAAACTGCTGACCTTGTAGCCCAGAGTCAGAACCTCGAGGTTATTCACAGGATGCTTCTTCCTGGCAGCGTCGATGGGCTCCAAGAAGATCGACAACCTGTCAAATATGAAGTGATGGAGGTTAAAATAATGTTTCAATTATCTCAAAGTAAATGATCCATCGAATCATCAGAAGGCAAATATTCATCTGGGATAAACTAAATATTGTGGATTTATATGGGGATAAAAGGGAATCGTGTTGTATTTGTTGAAAAAGCAGAGCTCTCTCTGTGCTGTCTGAAGATAGAAAATAAACTCCATTTTGTTTTCTACCGTCTTTGTCACTGCGAACAGTGAGACGCTCTGTTTAGTGAGATAAAAATAGATATTGATTTTGTAAATATGGATGATGCACAAAGATGGAGATGGTTGTTTACATGTGAAAAATAAATCATGCAGTTATTCAAAGGAAGCCGAGAACAAGAGGAAAGAAGATCTTTACATAGAATAATAATCTGCAGATATTTAATGCTTTTGGTTCTCTTTTTTTTTAGGTTTCTCCATTTTGTTTTTATTTGTTCCGTTTTATTTTGTTTTCGGTTTTGTTTTATGCCAGAAGATATATAAAATATAGTGTTGTCTGGTAAGGGTTAAATGTTTGCCACAGAAATAAACTACATGAACATGAACACCTCTCTCTCATAAACACGTGCAGTACCTGCTGCTGTCCTCCGGGTGGCGCTGTCCCACGGCCTCCTGCAGCTGCCCGTTGAGGAAGGACAGCTGCTGCCAGCTCTCCTTCTCCCGCACCTTGTCAAAGATGGCTGTGTAGAAGTCGTACATGGTGTCTCCAGCTTCCAGCAGGAAGTAGTTCCTCATGGCCTGCAGGTATCCCAGCAGCCTGAGGAGACACATCACCTGCATGATGCAACAGAAGAAGAAACACTAACCGGTATAACCGAGGAGTGAATCTCACCTGTAGTCTTTCTTCAGAGTCCTCATGAGGTTCCCGCAGCACTCGACGTACCTCTTCTCGATGTGCGGGTAGAGGCAGGAGCGCAGCGTGAGCTCGAAGGTCTGACAGGTGACCGACTGAGACGAGCGGTCCACCGTGAAGTCGCCTCCGGAGAAACGCTCGTGGAAGTCGCTCTGCTCCAAGTACAGCCTGAGAGGAGACACCAACCAGAGCGACACAATATATTAATATCTATAATCCCTCTGAAATCTTTCAGAGATTACAAATGCAGCATTAAATAATGACGGCTGAAAATGAACTGAGAGGAGAACAGCTGGGGATTAGAAAAGTGTTGCTGTGTTTCAATGTTTATTAAAGTCGGTCTGAAGGGTCGTCTGTAACATGAACGTAGTTTAACCGTTTACCGGGCAAAGTTGATGGCCAGCAGCGGATCGTGCACATCCTCGATCTCCAGGTGCTGTGAGATGATGGACTGCATCTTGATCAGGCTCCTCCTGGTGGCCTGCTGCTCGGTGACCGTGTCCGCGGGCGACTCGTCTCGGCTGCAGAGACGAGACTGAACCGACTCCAGAAACAGAGTGTAGAGACTCTTCCTCTCTGCATCTGCAACACGTTCATCATCATCCGTTTAGTGAAAGACACTTAAAAACTAAACTAGTGGAGGTGCACAGGCGTGGACGGATTACTGAGTAGACTTCTAGGCCCAGGGGCCCAAAGAGTCAGAGACACAAAGAACCCGCTAGCCTTCACCTACAAAATGTCACTGAAAGAGACACAAAACAACCAGAAAGAGACACAAAAACGACGAAGACACAAAGTGGCTAAAAAGATTCACAAAGTAACTACAAAGAGACACAAAGTAACTACAAAGATTCACAAAGCAACTACAAAGAGACACAAAGTAACTACAAAGATTCACAAAGTAACTACAAAGAGACACAAAGTAACTACAAAGATTCACAAAGCAACTACAAAGAGACACAAAGTAACTACAAAGATTCACAAAGCAACTACAAAGAGACACAAAGTAACTACAAAGATTCACAAAGTAACTACAAAGATTCACAAAGTAACTACAAAGATTCACAAAGTAACTACAAAGATTCACAAAGTAACTACAAAGAGACACAAAGTAACTACAAAGAGATGCTTAACAGCAGAACAAGAGGCTAAACAACTATAAAGTGTGTGTCTTGCTCCGATGTAGAAGAGGTGGCGGGGCCGTTTCCACATCTTGGCCCCGGGGCCCATTGCCTCATAATCCGTGTGCAGAGACGCAAACACTGACCTCTGGAGGATCTCTCAGACTGCTCGGTCTCCTTGCAGTCCAGATTTTTGAGCAGCTGCATGGACTTGCCGGCCATGATGATCTGCTTGAGCACGGGTTTGAGGAAGGACACCATGGTGAGCTGCCTGTTGCTGGAGCCCTGATCCCCTCCGGAGCTCCCGCTGGCTGCGTCGTTCAGCTTCTCCTCGTTCTCCACCGTCTCCGACACGCTGTACAGAGTGTAGGTGGCGTACCAGAAGTCCCTGTGGTTCACCGGGACGTCCTTGTTCCTGAGCGGGATGAAGACGAGTCACTGTGGAGCGAGTAGCCACTGGAATGTTTTTGTTCATCAGTCGGTGCTACATACCTCTGGATGATGAACTCTTTGGCCGGATCAAACAGGTGGCCGTGAACAATCCACTCATCCACAATCTCCAGATACGGTCGGACCGTCTCCGTCCACAGAGAAAACAACAAGGCCACCTGGAAGGGAAGAGGACGCAGGAATGATCACACAATACAGACCGTTTCCTTTGTGAATTCACTGAGTCTTAACAGGAGAACCAGCACGGGAGCAAACTGAACCTTTAAAACACTGAAGTCTCTCAACAACACAAACACAGTAACAGATGGAGGCAGCAGTAGAGCAACAGCTCCTGTGTCCTGAGAGGTAGAATCAGTGTTTTAGTGAATAGAGTCTGGTGTCTTTGTAGAGATCATAGATAACAGCTTCAGTTCCCCTCAGAAAGGTCTGTCTGACAGCAAGGTAAAGAGGTGAAAACATTCTAAATATAGCGTTCACTTCAACTGATAGAGATTCTTTTAAGAGTCTAAAATACGTCCACAGCAGAACATTACTTTGCTCCCGTGCTGGTTCTCCTGTCTGTTTCTATAAACTCATCTACTGTAGTAGAACCCTGACTACAGACTACGATCCCTTTAGATAGAGATACATAGATAGTTATTAACCATTAATCATAATTTAACACTCACCGCCTGCTCTGACGCCTCCCCGGCGCCGTCGTACTCTATGATAGCTTTGTACAGGGTGTTGAGCAGGTGAGAGGCCCGCACCACGTTCGGGGTCTCGGGGGGGACCTCGGCGACCCCGGTGCAGAACACTTTGTGCAGCACTTTGATCTGAGCCAAGTGAGGGTTGAGTCGCTCCAGAACCGCAGACAAGGTCACCGTCTCATCTGCAGGAGGACACGTCAAACACCGGCTGACATGAGAAATAAATCATTCATGAATCAAATAATTACAACCAGGACACGGGACGGAGAGCAGCTGCTCACATATTACACTCTTTCCTTTAAGATTCATGCAGTTCATGACACCAAACAGTTCTGGTTTAATATTTATCTTCTAGAGAGAAACGGTGTTTGCAGAAAGATTAAAGGTTGAATTATTTAAAGGTCTGTCAGACGCTGAGCCTCGTTCAACATGATTATTATGAATCTTAACATCCAAACCAAATTCTAACGTCAATTATTACAAAAATAGATAACAGAAAATAAATTATTTAATAAAAACAAATAAATATATGTATATATAAAAATGTTATTATTAATATAATACAAATATTCTATCAGTAAAAATGGGTTTATTCCAGACAGCAACCTCCGGTTCTTTAAAGTGAAGTCAATGCTTCGTGTGTTAAACCTGCATTCTCTCTAGTGACCACCAGGGGCGACTCCTCTGGTTGTATAGAAGTCTATGGGAAAATGACTCTACTTCTCTCTTGATTTATTACCTCAGTAAACATTGTAAACATGAGTTTATGGTCTCAATCTCTAGTTTCAAGTCTTCTTCAATACAGCATGATGTTCATTTAGTAAATGATGGTCCATTTAGAGTCAAACAGACCATAAAGCAGGGTATGCTTTAGGGCGGGGCTACACAGTGATTGACAGGTCTCTACCAGAGACATATACGGCGTCTCTACGTCTACTTGAGGCTTCAAAACGAACTAATGAGTGACATCACGACGACTACGTCCACTTCTTATTTACAGTCTGAGGTTTATTCACTAATAAACAGTTCTTCCACACATGTGCAGATAAATTAGTAGTCTGCTTTTCTTTTTTCTTAAACACTAAGACTACGTGGTCCATGCTGGCATTTCACCTCTTGAGTTGTGACGTAACATGTGACAAATTGTTTCATCTAGTTTCTATTTTTAAAAGATCACCTGTAGAGTTGAAGCATCCTATCAAGAGTTACCCAACTATTTCAACCCCCCCCCCCCATAAACCCCCTTGCACTTGCCGTTGCATATGATCTCCCTCTCGATGGTGGTGAGCTCCTCTTTGAAGCCGGTGAAGTACTTGTTGAGCGCCCACACAAAGGCCTGGTAGGTCCTGAAGGGGGGCTCCGAGCCCTTCTTGGAGCCGTGGGAGGAACCGGAGCCCGGCGGGCTCGGCTCCGAGCTGTGACCCGTCACCTCGTCAATGAACCTCTGCAGCCTGAACACCGCCTGGCCGAACACAGAGATGTGCTCCAGGACGGAGCGCAGACAGTTCTGAGGCACAAAGAGAGAGAGTGAGACAGACACAAGAGAGAAGAGAGAAGAGAGAAGAGAAACGCTGTAAAGTACACATATATAAAGCTATAGAACACATAGAAGACAGACCGGCTCTACTTACACCGGTCAGGTGAGTTACCACCACGTTGTTCCTGACCGACACTTTTCCATCGTGGTGTTGGAATATGAAGTGTTTCTTAACTCCAGAGAGAAGCCTGCAACACGATATCGAGGTGTTACTACGAGTCTGTTAAAGAAAGTGTCAACAAGGACTTGTGTGTTTGTGGATTATTAAAAAGGCAGAACACATCTCACCACAAGGTCTCCCGTATCACTTGGGTCTCGGTGACAAAGGCCTTTTCTTCCGGCAGATACAATGGATCAGTGTTGTACAGGTGCTGATCCCTGAGGAGACATTTATGATCGTGCAAGAAATAAAACACTTGTGAACGTCATGAAGTAAATCAGCAACAGTTTGTTTTTCTCTTCAGAACAAAATCTCAGATTCTTAAACCTGAATATTTTCTGGTTTCTTTCCTCCTCTGTGAGAGTAAACTGAATATGTTTGAGTTGTGGACGTCAACTTGAGCTTTATAGACCAAAGAACATCTCAGACTAATAGACGATAAGGATAATTGTTAGTTTTAGTCCTTATCTTTCAAACCACTTCATTTGAGCATCAAACCTGAACATGTGGTTGCATTTGTGCTACAATGACTGCTGGGAAATATTAGATGTTAAGATTACCAGAGCACAATTAAGTCATAATTTATTAAATAAACATATAACATGACCAGAATAAAGTCACAATTTTACATGACAAAAGTCATATTATGAGATAAAGCTTTTTCATTTACTAAAAAAGAAAAAGACTATAAAAGAGAATATTTGGCCTTTTGTCGGGTACATTTTTTCCTCCGAATATCATCCACCTCTCCCGACTCCGGCTATATGTTCTTTATGGTTACTCACCACACGTTGAGCAGGTTGGAGTGTAGATGTAGGCTGTGAGGGAAGCGAGGAGCATGAGCCACCCAGTACGGAGTCACTACATGCTGCTCCAGCCAGACCCGGGCGTCAGGCTCCCCCACTGGAGACAAAGACACAAAGACACAGAGACACAGAGACACAAAGAGACAAAGACACAGAGACACAGAGACAAAGTTAGCTTCTCTGCAGACACACAGACGCTCGTGTGAATCCGTCCGCACCTTTCCAGGTAACTGGGACCGTCTTGTTGTTGTCCTGGTCCTCCTGAGGCGTTCGGTCACACTGGATCCCAGAGTCCTCTCTGCTGATTGGCTGCTGGCTGTCGTCGTCCTCGCTCTCCTCCTCAGACCAGTCCTAAAAAAACAAAAAAAACAGTCAGAACGGATTCAGATAGAAATCTAAAACTAGATGATAGGACGGCTTTATTTCTGCTGGATTGCTTTACATTCTCTAAATGGACCATAATGTACTAAATGAACATCATGCTGTATTGAAGAAGACTTGAAACTAGAGATTGAGACCATAAACTCATGTTTACAATGTTTACTGAGGTAATAAATCAAGAGAGAAGTAGAGTCATTTTCTCATAGACTTCTATACAACCAGAGGAGTCGCCCCCTGATGGACACTAGAGAGAATGCAGGTTTAACACATGAAGCTTTGGTAGAACCGTCATTATAACGTTATCATGATGTGTTCACATGTCATCTGTAAAATGTAGTTTTGGTGATAAACTAGAATAAATCCAGTAGTTTGAAGGAGATGTTTTCACATGAATATAAAATAGATATTAGAGATGAATTATGAGCTGTTTAACTTCCTAACACGAGCTCTAAGCAGGATGTTTAAATTGTGTGTTTTTATGCAAATCAACACTAAAGATGACTTAAACAAGGTAAAAGTAAATAGTCGATAATTATAAATAAATACTTTAGTTCATAGGTCGATTAGAAATGGACTGAAGTGAGATGAACAGAGTGAAAACTTGATCTTATTGGATAAAAAAAGATGTTGAAAATAAATCCTAATATCTTGTTTGTCTACGTTTTACTCACAGGGGTGTCCGGGTACGGTCCAATGTCTACGTCCTCACCCTCCATCAGATATCTAGCCCAGTCAAAGCTGTCCTCTTCTTCTGCAGACACCACATGAAGCCACAAAGATTAACATGGACGTGTTCTACAAAGAGTTTAAACTAGTTTAACTAACTAACTCACCGGCCTCCTTCACTCTGGGTCTCTCAGTGAAGTCTGTGTTTAAGGGCGACTCCGATAGGAAGAGCAGCAGAGACAGGACGCTGTAGTGTGCATCGCTCTGCAGAACAAAACACAGAAAACACTTGTGGTTATGTATTTAATATGTATTTAATAAGTCTCGTTTATTGTTTGCCAGGTGAAAGTGTTTCTATTGGTCACAGACCTTTGTTCCCTCTGTATGAGATAACGGTGAGTTCAGGAACTCCTCAGTCAGCCTCTTCCAGCTGTCTGCTTTACTCACGTCTGAGTGGACCATGAGCTTCTCATAGATACTGGAAAAATATATAAAATATATTAATATAATAATAAACATGCAGTTAAGAGTGCCATTCACAACTGAACATTATTATCTTAGTACAGACAGAAAACATGTAGACGCCACCAATGATTAATGTAGTAACTATATAGATAGATAGATAGATAGATAGATAGATAGATAGATAGATAGATAGATAGATAGAGAGAGAGAGAGAGACAGAGATGAAATAACAGTTACGTCTCCCTTTAAATGACAAAGACAGTCGTCAGTGTAAGACACCAGAACAACTCACTCACCCATTTATACTGCGTTGGACTTTATGACTGTCGACGTCCAAGTAACGATGAAACCTGTGAAGAAAGAAAAGACATCATTACTATGCTATTAGCATAGCTTAGAGACTCTCTCTGTCTGTCTGTCTGTCTCTGTCTCCGTCTGTCTCTCTCTCTCAGTCTGTCTCTCTCTCTCTCCATCCCTCTCTCTCTCCATCTGTCTGTCTCTCTCTCTCTCCGTCCGTCCGTCTCTCTCTCTCTCCGTCTCTCTCTCTCCATCTGTCTGTCTGTCTGTCTCTCTCTCCGTCCGTCCGTCTCTCTCTCTCTCTCCATCCCTCTCTCTCTCCATCTGTCCGTCTCTCTCTCCATCCGTCCGTCTGTCTGTCTGTCTCTCCCTCTGTCTGTCTCTCTCTCCGTCTGTCTCTCTCTCTCTCTCTCTCTCCCTCTCCAGCTGTCTCTCTCTCTCTCCCTGTGTCTCTCTCTCTCCCTCTCCATCTGTCTCTCTCTCTCTCCGTCTGTCTCTCTCTGTCTGTTTCTCTCTCTCCGTCTGTCTGTCTGTGTCTCTCTCTCTCTCTCTCTGTCTGTCTGTGTCTCTCTCTCTGTCTGTCTGTCTGTCTCTATGTATCTCTCTCTAAGCTTACTAGCATCACACTGTTAGCACGTTAGCATCCGACAAGCTAGCTACTCCCCCACCTGAAGTTCGACCAGGCGAACTTCTGCGCCAGCTGAAAGTTCGCCTGGTCCTCCTCGTCCCCCACCCCGCCGATGCATTTGATCAGCTTCTTCGTTTCTCTCTCCGTCTCCTTTTCGAAAGCGGTCCAGTGAGCCATCTTGATGTTGACAGTGGTGCTGTGGTTAGCTGACAGCTAGCTTGGACGTTAGCTACACCTAGCTACATGTAAGCTATCTGTCAGTAGGTGTTGATGTCGGCCTGGTGATGATTCTTCGAGCTACAGAGCTAGCATGAACAATAACATGTTAGATGACGCCATTTTATTGTAATTGGCACGAGTGTTTTTAGCGATGTTCGGCGCGGCGTTTTTCTTCTTCTTCTTTTAGTTTATTGGCGGACTACAAACCAACGTTTAAGGTGCATTACCGCCACCTACTGTACCGGAAGTGTGTAACATGACTTTTATGACAGTTATCATTTAAACACAATAATAATGTAATATATATATATATATATATATATATATAAAACAAATAATAAAAACAAACATAGAAAACAAAACAAAACAAAAACTTCATATTGAAGTTTTATTCTGGATATTAAATCGGATATTAAATCTGTTTGCCTCCCAAGCAACCAATGAGGGGATGAATGCGCATGCGCGACATCAAAATAAAGTTTAAAAAAAAAGTTTTTTTTTTCATTTGAAAGTTCGTGTTTAAAACTGTGAATTTAGTGCAGCCAGTACGTTTTATGTCCATAGTGATACGATTACACTACCGACACTATTTTCTCGTTTGGAAGTGAAGCTCCCATAATCCATTGCGCTACTCCAGCAGCGTTTAAGGTAGTAGCCATTGGGTCCTCTTCTTATAAAGGCTCTTTGACAGACAGACTGATAGACGGACAGACGGATAAATAGATACTTTATTAATCCCACAAAGGGAAATTTCTTCGCTACAGCAGCATTTATGATACAGGTAAATCAAATAGAGTAAACATTTTAAATATAAAATGCACAATATATACAATGAAATAGAATAATATCGAAATGAACTAACTAACTAAACAACAAACAAACCGTTTATGACTTGTTTCACAAAGAAATAACTACACGTTTCTTATGACAATTACAACATCGTGTATTTCACTGCAAACATGAAAATAAAATAATCTGGTTGTTTTTACTTTAAATGGGCGTGGCTACCCCCCCTCACACACACATAACTTTACTGTAGTTCCGAGGCGGAGCTCACAAAGCGCTGCAGACCCTCCAGAGCAGCAGCTAGTCAGCTAGCTAGGTTAGGAAATGAAGAGGAGGTTACATAAGAAATACTTGGTTTTGATCCTGGCATACTCGGGTTTCCTGCTGCTAATCCCGTACGTGTTAGATTACCGGGACAAATCCGTGCAGCGCGCAAAACACGGACTGCAGCAACAACAGCCAAGATGCCCAGATTTGGAGAACACCGTGGCGCTGCTGTGGGATAATAACGGTTACCGAGTTAACGGCAGCGAGGAGCACGCCGTCAACCGGAGCCAGTCACGGATAAACATCTACTTGCATGCCACCTGGAGGACGGGCTCCTCGTTCCTCGGGGAGTTGTTCAACCAGCACCCGGACGCGTTCTACCTGTACGAGCCGATGTGGCACATATGGCAGGCTCTGTACCCGGGGGACGCGGGCAGCCTGCAGGGCGCGGTGCGGGACATGATGAACGCGCTGTACCGCTGCGACTTCTCCGTGCTCAAGCTGTACGCGGGCTCGCAGAACATCACCACGTCCTTCATCTTCGGCTGGAAGATGAACAAGGTGATCTGCTCGGAGCCGCTGTGCGACGCGCACAAGCGGTACGAGATCGGGCTGGTGAGGGAGGACCGGTGCGCAAAGTGCCCAAAGCGAGACATCAGGGACCTGGAGAGGGAGTGTAAGAAGTACCCGGTGATGGTGATCAAAGGGGTGCGCGTGTTGGACCTGAGCACGCTGGTGCCTCTGATGAGAGACCCGGCGATAAACCTCCAGATCGTCCAGCTCTTCAGGGACCCGAGGGCCGTGCACAACTCCCGCCTGAAGTCCAAGCAGGCCCTGGTGAAGGAGAGCATCCAGGTGCTGCGGAGCAAGAAGCAGACCGACAAGTACAAGCGGCTCCTCGTGCCGAACAACCGGGTGAACCGGGCCGAGAGCTACGTCTCCAGCGCCATGGAGCTCATCTGCGACAACTGGCTCGGGGACATGATGCTGGTGGCGAACGCGCCCCCCTGGTTGAGGAGGAACTACCTGCGCGTCCGCTACGAGGACCTGGTGCTGCACCCGATGGAGGAGCTCCAGAGGCTGCTCCGCTTCGCCAACCTCTCCAGCTCCCCGGCTCTGGAGAAGTTTGCTCTGAACATGACGCACGGCCAGGGCTACTCCTCGGACAGGCCGTTCCTGATCTCTTCCAGGGACGCCAAAGAGGCGATATACGCCTGGAGGGAGAGGCTCAGCGTGGAGCAGATACATCAGGTGGAGGCCTACTGCAGCGAGGTCATGAGGCAGCTCGGCTATGAGAGGAGCGGCGGGGACAAAACACCATGAGGACGAGCCCAGGTGAGAGCGCGCACTTTAAACTTAACCAGCAGGGTGTTTCGACAAAGCAGCAGATACTCATCACGTGTTTAAACCTCCACTGCTGTCAGAGCAGGAAGTTAGTGGTTTAACAGAAACCATCCTCCAGACTGGTGCTGCTCTGTGGCTGATCCGTGACCTTTGACCTCCCTCTCGCTGATGAAAATTGAGAACAGAGCGTCCATATGGACTCTGCAGAGTGGCACTGTGTTTCAGGCTGTTTTCACTTTGTGTGTGTGTGTGGGGAGGGGGGCGTTTCTCTGTGTGCACCAGCATGACATTAGTTCATGGTGCAACTTGCACAAGTGTGAAGTGGAAACATGAAGCCTGCAGTTCACACAGGCTGCAAGACATTTTAACAAGATAAATGTTTTTCTGTTGAGAAACCATTGCAGACACATTGATGATGTCATAAAACATGTCCAGAAGGCACAATTTAATTTGATTGAATATGATTTTGCTGACAGAGCCATTAACAATTAACAATCTGTGGATTGTGATATTTTATATCATCTGTTGATCAGATAATGATGGACTCTGCTCTCATGTTGTAACGGCTCTATTCATGTGTCCGTGTTCCTGTTTCCTTCTGGTGTTAACATTAAAAGAAGCTCATTTATTTGGATGCTCTAAAGTTCTTGATAAATCCAGGAACAAGTTGACTCCACTGTAACAGATTTGTTGTATCCATCAGAGCGAGACAGAACGGTTTCTCCCTCCCGATGCTGTTTAATAGAGGCTTCATTGTTTTCCTCCCTGGCAGTGCTGAGTCCTCTCATTGATGGGGGGGGGGGGGGGGGTCTGGCAGAGAGTCTTTGGACCTCAGACTCTGCTGTCAAGAAGGGGGTCATTGTGTGGGTCTGTCCATGACGGGACAGAGCTCCCCGAGTCACCAGCAGCAGCTGGGCACCAAGTAGAAACAGGGTGGAGGCCGCCTGGTCTCTCTGCCACCACCCTGAGTCAAGCACTGGTCGACATGGATGGGTTACTGAACAGAGCCACTGGGCTCAGGGCTCAGGGGCTCAAAGTGTCAGGTAGACGCCAACCAACCAGGGAGAGACTCAAAATGACTACAAAGAGACACAAAGCAACTACAAAGAAACGTAAAACAATTCCAAACAGACCTCAGATAACCACACAGAACAACTACAAAGAGACACAAAAGAATACAATGTAATCACAACAACTACAAAGAGACTCACAACTATGAAAAGGTGCAAACACAGAGACAGAACGACTACAACGAGACACAAAGACTACAAATATACACAAGACTACAAATTAACCAAAACAACTACAAAGAGACACAAATTGATTACAAAAAGAGGCTAAACCTCTTTAAAGTCTGGTGTTCTTGCTGTGTAGGAGGTGGTGGGGCCTGTTGCATGTCTGTACCCAGGGGGCCGTTGTCTCATGCCCGGGCTGATAGAGAGAGAGAGAGAGATGGAGGTCATGAACATTATTAATCCTATTGCAAAGGTCCTTATGCTCTGTGTCAGTGAGCAGCTGTAATCCATAACTTACAGGTTTATATTTAATCCTCCCTCTCTTCCAGGGGCCCGGTATCTCTACGCTGTGGGTGAAAGGTGGGACAAGAAAACGAGCAGCTGGAATGTGGTCCGCTGGTTTTCCTTCAGCCGAGGAGCGTCGGTGAACTGGAGAAAACCCAAGAGGACGAGAGCAGCCAATCACAGACAGATGAATTTAAAAACGGGGGAAGAGAAAGCGGCTTATATTTGTACAGTGTGTTTAATACCCGCAGGGGAAACCAAAACACAGAGACAAGGCCGGATTGTGGCCGGTCTCCATCCTTCGGTCCTTGTTTAGTAGCACTAATCCCTCCTCACATCCCCTGCAGGCGAGTGCCAACAAGAAGCCACGAGATGGGTCATTTTTAGGGAGGTCGACTTCCCGGATCCAGGGCGGCTCGCTCTCCCCTGCGTGGCTCATCCGTCCAGCGTACGACTAGCAGTCGACGTAGAGCTCTGAGACAAGAAACTACAGTATTTTCTGGAGTAGAGGCCTGACTGAGGAACTGTTGTTCCACCCCCGGCCCCTCAGGAATCCAGACAGCTGCAGAGCCCAACTGACAAAACACTCACATGGGTGTGAAATGTTCTAATATGTCGTTTGGAGAGCTGCCTCTCCCAACCAGCGTCTTTATTTTTTAGCAACAGACGGTACGGATTCATTTTGTGTTTATAGGTTTTTTTTGGTCTAAAATACTATAAAATGCTGCGACATCCCTCCGGAGTCCACCAGCATCCACGTGTTCAACTTTAGAAGTTGGTTCTGTAAGAGAGAAGTACTCATCAGAGAAATAAATAACTTTAAGATTATTTAAACTGACCTCAATAAAGACTAGAGAAGAGAAACGTGTGAGTGAAAAGTAATTAACATTAAAGAGACAGTAGTGATGTTCTGTAGTGTTAGTATGAGGTTCTCCTCCACAGTCAGGGTTCTACTACAGTAGATGAGTTTATAAAAACAGACAGGAGAACCAGCACGGGAGCAAAGTAATGTTCTGCTGTGGACGTATTTTAGACTCCTAAAAGAATCTCTATCAGTTTAAGTGAACGCTATATTTAGAATGTTTTCACCTCTTTACCTTGCTGTCAGACAGACCTTTCTGAGGGGAACTGAAGCTGTTATCTATGATCTCTACAAAGACACCAGACTCCATTCACTAAAACACTGATTCTACCTCTCAGGACACAGGAGCTGTTGCTCTACTGCTGCCTCCATCTGGTACTGTGTTTGTGATAAAGTCTGACTTTAGTGAATCTGAACTAACCTTTAAAACACCAAAGTCTCTCAAACACACTAACATGGAGGCAGCAGTAGAGTCTGGTGTCTTTGTAGAGATCACAGATAATGTCACACTATAAATATAATAAATGTACCTATAACAACGTGATTTGACATATGAATCTTCTTGGTAGCATAAATAGTATTACCTTTCTTCAAATATGAAAATCTATTCTAATTTGAAACGGTTATAAAACGTGTTTTAAGTTCCAGTCGATTACAGAATGCAAACACGTCAGTCAACCTGAAAGAACTCAACCCTTTAACAAACAAACAAGCAGTGTGGCTCATAATTTGATGCTTTTTATTCACATGTTGACATGCAGAACATGGTGAGTAGAACCAGGCAGCCAGTTGCTACGGGAAACAACAGGTGCACATATTACATCTCCTCTTCCTCAGAGCGTGGTGAAGGTTATACCAGAGTCCTCTGCTTGAGGTAAAGTGCCAAACTCTGCAGCCACCAGAGAAGTCCACCATGCTCCTCTCCATCAAATGCTCTGTTGTTTTTTCTGCCCTTATGTTTTTGCAGGAAACTGAGGAAATTCTCCACAAAAAACAATCACAGTTCTGTTATTTTAAACCACATGATGTCTGAGACTGAACAGGAGACGAACAGAAACGCTTTGTTGAGACACAAGAAGTTTAAATGCAGATGGAGCTTCAGACCTCTCTCTCTCTCTAGAATTTAAATGAGCGTCACAGCTTGGCAACAGCTCACATGACTGGATTAATCTCCTCCCAGTGAGCCATAAAAACCCTGTGTGGGGCTTCTCCTGTTACACAATCCTGCCTCTTTACACCTGCCCTCATGTACTCATACATTAATGCAGCAGCCACTTGTGAACGTGTGAACTCTGGAGCAGAACACAAGAAGGTGACGCGGGCTGTGTGGTGAATTTAAAAGAAGAAGGTCTAGACGTAAAGAGAGCACAGAGGAAGAACCTCCTCACTAGCCAGTTCATACGCTGCTATTTACATTTATAGGAGAAGAGATGACTAAATGAGGCTCATAATCACAGAACCTCCTTCAAACTGTGAGGATGCAGAATAATAATTAAGAGGCTCAGATGTGGAAAATGTCTCTTAAACCAAAGTGCAGAGAGACAACATGGTGCCAACCAAACTGCAGGAGGATCACATCTTATTGTAAACTGTTGTTCCTGTTTATCATCAGCTGGGCTGTCGGATCAATGTCTGATCAGGGTTAGTAATCAAAGCTTAGGGAAGTCTCTCCATCACTGGTGTTGACGTTTTAAACAATAGGTCAACATTTTGCTCTCATGTCTGGTAAATACAAAAGCTACAGCCGCTTAGCTTAGCTTAGCACAAAGACTGGAGGAGAGTAACCAGATGAGGCGAGGGCCTCCAGTTCATTACATCATTACATTCAGTGTCAACAGACGAGGGCCGACCTCGACCTTTTTACATGCGTTTGTCAGAGATGTGTTCATTCTTTATGGAAAAAAGCATAAAAACGACTAAAGCGATGAAATAAATTCTTAGACTTATGTCTCATTTATACTTGTGCAGAAGTCTGATTGGACGTCACCGTATTATTTCATCATCGTTCAACTCTTCCACATAAATTTGTCCCAACAAAACTCCATAAAAAAAATTAAAAATCTAACATTTTGAATCCTGTCTATGGAATAAATAACAGAGCTCCTCGTTTAAAACCTGTGGGTCCAAATCAAAGAGAAATGAAAGGCCACGAACAATCTACTGCAGTTCTGATTTAACGTGAACGATTCCTCCACACAAACAATCACACATGAGAGTTAGTCAACGATTCCTCCACACAAACAATCACACATGAGAGTTAGTGAACGATTCCTCCACACAAACAATCACACGTGAGAGTTAGTGAACGATTCCTCCACACAAACAATCACACATGAGAGTTAGTGAACGATTCCTCCACACAAACAGTCACACATGAGAGTTAGTGAACGATTCCTCCACACAAACAATCACACGTGAGAGTTAGTGAGCGATTCCTACACAAACAATCACACGTGAGAGTTAGTGAACGATTCCTCCACACAAACAATCACACATGAGAGTTAGTGAACGATTCCTCCACACAAACAATCACACGTGAGAGTTAGTGAGCGATTCCTACACAAACAATCACACGTGAGAGTTAGTGAACGATTCCTCCACACAAACAATCACACATGAGAGTTAGTGAACGATTCCTACACAAACAATCACACGTGAGAGTTAGTGAACGATTCCTCCACACAAACAATCACACATGAGAGTTAGTGAACGATTCCTACACAAACAATCACACGTGAGAGTTAGTGAACGATTCCTCCACACAAACAATCACACGTGAGAGTTAGTGAGCGATTCCTCCACACAAACAATCACACATGAGAGTTAGTGAACGATTCCTCCACACAAACAATCACACACGAGAGTTGGTGAACGATTCCTACACAAACAATCACACGTGAGAGTTGGTGAACGATTCCTACACAAACAATCACACGTGAGAGTTAGTGAACGATTCCTACACAAACAATCACACGTGAGGTTTAGTGAACGAGTTTCTCCTCAAAAGCAGAATTTAAATCTTGTGTTTCTCAGAACTCAGAAGTTTCTTTGAAATAAGTCATTCAGCATGAAAAAGATTAATTGTAGTCGACTGAGAGGGAGACAAAGAACAGTAATAATAATTATAATAGTATTCTTTCTTGCAGACTGAAGTTGTATTCGGCTGTAAACAATCAAGACTCTGGTTCAGACTGAAGACGATAATAATCAGCTGTCTTCATAGTTCCTGTTTGCTGAACGAGGCTAGCTGTTTCCATCCGTTTCAAGCCGTTGTGCTAAGCTAAGCTAACTGGCTTCATAGGTTTTTTGTTCATTTATCATCCAACTCTCACAAGTCAGAAAACTAATTTCCCAAAATGTCAAACTGTCTTTAATTAACATAATCACACGTAACAGACATTTGAAAAGCTTTGCATCAAGTTCCACAAAATGTGTCGACAAATGTGAACTCTTAAAAAACTAAAAGGCTTCGGACGAGAAGCGGACGGAATACATTAGGATTCCAGCTGTGAGCTACAGGACACTAGATCATTATGATCCCATAAAGGACTCGTGTTCAGGGTTCATTAACGAGACCAAAGCTTTGAGATTTACAGGACGAATGTCCAGAGACATTAAGAGAATAAACAGGTTTAATATCTTTAATTTAAGATGTTAAGTTTGACCTTTTATCTAAAGAGGAGACACGACAGGTGATTACTGACAATAAGGCATTATCTTTGTTATTTAATATGCAAATGAGGCATTATCTAAATGGTACAGACGCAAATAGACAAAGTAGTAAAATGAATGTTTTATTTCCACTAGTCTGAAAGAAGTCGTGTTATGGAAGAAAAAAAAACAGTTTTTAAGTTTAAAGAAACTTTGAAACCTCAATATTTGTAGATTTTAGACTTCAGGTCGGAAATAATAATTTAAACCGAAATGTTTTCACTATTTTATGACATTTTTTAGACTATTAATAAAAATACCCATTAGATGAAGCCCAACACAAATAGATGCATGCGATCATTTTAGAATATTTCTTTAGACCATAAAGATTGTTTTTCTAATTATGATGAAGGCCCAGCTCCTTATTTTATTTATAGTGTTTCATTTGCTCTTCTGCTGTTTAAATTTAGGAAACAATATAAGTAGCAGTGAAACACACTTTGGGTTCCTCGTTGTGAAAACGAGTCCAGCATGCGGCTCCAAGACGACACACACACATCCACACACGCACACACACGGTGTTTTGTAATGGTCACAGGACGCCCTGAAAGCAGCGGCCCCACATATAGAGAGGAACAAAGCTCTGCATTGTCGCTATTTACATGCTCACATTCTTCACCCGTGGCGGGCGGGGAGGGCGACACATTCAGTGTCCGATGCCGCGCGCACACACACACACACACACACACACACACACACACACACACAGTCTCTCGCTCTCACACGCACGCACACACACAGTCTCTCTCACACACACACAGTCACACACACACGCACACACACACACAGTCTCTCTCTCACAGTCACACACACACACACACACACACACACACACTTCACTCCAGCTGAACTCACACAGTCACATGTTCTACAGATTTTTCACATATCCTGTATAATAAAGGTTTCCCTGTTGTTCCTGCAGAGGAATCGATCAGTCGAACTGCGTAACATTGACAAGCGTCTCCTCAAGAGGACAAGCGTCTTCTCAAGAGGACAAACACTCAGTCTCTGTAATGAGGATGAAATGCTCTCTGAACCCCCCCCCCCCTCTCTCTCTCTCTCTCTGAAGGACTTGGACGCTCTGCCCCTGCAGGATGTTTGAGGGAGGTGGTCTTGGGGGAGGCTGGCGGCAATAAAAGGACAAAAAAAGGACATGGGGGGTGGGGGGTTTAGAAGGATCAGATGTGATCCTCGATGGGGAAAACCAGGCGCGTGCCTCGGCTCAGCAGTTCCTGCTCGCGGGAGTCCAGCTCGCGCTCCAGCGCCTCCTCCGAGGTGCTGCCGCTCCTCTTTCCGTTGACGCTCCAACCCGAGACTCCGCCCCCGTCCGCCCCGTCCCCACCGCCGCCGGACGCCCCGTTAGCCGTGATGGAAGTGTCCCCGAACATGAAAGTGAGGTCGGCATCGTTGCGGAGGTTTTCGGAGTCGTGGTCCCTCAGCTGTTCCTGAAAAAAAAATTTAAACCAGAGTGCAAGATGAGGGGAGGGGACACATAGACCAGGGACACTCAAAACCTCATAAGGGACTCACAGAGCAGGGACATTCAAAGCCTCATCAGGGACTCACAGAGCAGGGACACTCAAAACCTCATAAGGGACTCACAGACCGGGGGACACTCAAAACCTCATCAGGGACTCACAGAGCAGGGACACTCAAAACCTCATAAGGGACTCACAGACCGGGGGACACTCAAAACTTCATCAGGGACTCACAGACCGGGGGAACCTCAAAGCCTCATGAGGGACTCGCAGAGCAGGGACACTCAAAGCTTCATAAGGGACTCACAGAGCAGGGGACTCACAGAACGGGGACACTTAAAACCTCATGAGGGACTCACAGAACGGGGACACAGCAGCTAAATGGACTTGAGCCGTTAGAAAAGTCACTTAAAAGCACACATTGCATGCTGGGTAAGTAATGAGTAGCTCTGAAAATGCAGCGTGAGGTTCTCACAAACTCTAATTGACTGGCTGAAAAATCAATAGTGTGCTCTCATGTCCCCCGGGGGGAGGACGGGGGGGGAGTTAACGTCGGGTCATCAGGATTACTCTCATGAGTGGATCAACAACAACTAAACAGTGTTGTTCTCCAACAATGAAATAAACGATAATGCACTGTTGGCTTTGGCTGATGTCGAAAAGTCTAAAAATGACCTCCTAACCTCTTTCCCTCGACCTCTTTTCCTCGACCTCTATGGAAAACGTCATGAGCTGACGTTTGTCTACTGTAGAGAAACTACAACAAAGAAGGACTACAAAAAGTGAAACTAAAACAGGACCCCATGAAATCTATGTTAGCTTAGCATGCATGCTAAATAAAGAGCTCCTTCTGTGAGAGGCTGCTTCACTTGTGGTGTGAAGGAGAGAAACCAGAGCTGATTCACTCATTTTACATCAATCAACTGTTCAACATCAATAATGTAGATTCAACCGTTCGGCCTCGATTGTTTTGTTTTTTTACTTATTTGTTTCATGTTTGAAGTAAATAAATGCATTATATAAATGCATTATTAAGGTCCAGTGTTTCCTATGCTAAAGGAGATAGGAAAGGAAGCATTGAAGCACTTTTCCTTAACATTTAGAGGATTCAAACATCTCTTCTCATTGCCTCTTAGATACTACTCGACTGCAGCCCATGTCTGTTTATTTATATTAAATGAGTTCATTTTTAAAGCTATTCAGCCTGAAATCTATTTTCTACAAAACACATTTCAAGAAGTTCTACGATTTGAGGTTATTGTTCGTGCAACATTTTTACTTCCTCCACATGTTTCATAATATCCATAACCGAAGCGGAAGCAGGCACGGAGCTTTATTTAATCTCGTCTCTCCCCCTCGGGACCGATTATACGAGCAACATCCGAAATTCAGCTGGCAACAGACCAGGAGAGGAAACGTTTATGGCTAAAAGGCTTTAAATGACCCATCTGACTACTTTGTGGTAAAAAAAAATAAAAAAATGCAATTTGGAGTTAATAACCCGACAGCGACGGCTCTCAGAAAGGAGAGTATGAATCCATGTTAAAGTGTGACCGGCCACGTCAATGTCTGTTTCTGTTTTTAAAATATCAGAACAGTGCTCATCATTGAGGGGGCCTGAAAAGGGTCTTTTGTGCCGTCTGAATGCAGAAAGGCTCCTGAAGGCCTCGGTGCTTTTTGTGTTCGCTGGCAGGAACTGAGAATACTTTGACAGCATTTCTGTTCTCCTGAGAGAAAAACCCTTCAGTATTCACAGAAAGCCTTCCTGAGGCCATCGGGGGGGAAACTACCTCCTTTAAGATGTCACACAATTCAGAGGCAAAGTCCCGCCCCTTAAAGAGGACCACCATGGGACCTTATTTCGGAAAGAATATGTATACGATAGTCAACGGGGAAATACAAAATATTAGTTTGAGCCCGTTTGAATTGTGCCATGAATTAAACATACGATGTTTGTTCATTTAAAAGTCAGAAACCTCCGCTTCTTTAGGGAAGTCAAAGCTTCATGTGTTAAAGCTGCATTCTCTCTAATGTCCATCAGGGGGCAACTCCTCTGGTTGTATAGAAGTCTATGAGAAAATGACTCTACTTCTCTCTTGATTTATTACCTCAGTAAACATTGTAAACATGAGTTTATAGTCTCAATCTCTAGTTTCAAGTCTTCTTCAATACAGCATGATGTTCATTTAGTAAATTATGGTCCATTTAGAGTCAAACAGACCAATAGTCACTTCCTGTTCACTGGTTGCAAAAAAACAAGATGGCGACGGCGAAATCGTCGAACTCGAGGCTTCAAAACATCCACAAACAAGTAACGTCACAATGAAAACGTCAACTTCTTATTTACAGTCAGTGTTTAAAAGATAATTTTGCACGTCAAAAAAAGTTCCAAATTGTCATAAAACTGTGATAATTCATAATTAGAAAGACGTCACATTCAAAAGGGTTGTAAGTGTCTCAATCGTTCCGGCTAAGCTAAGATTTAACGTTACAGTTGTGAAAAGGAACATAGCTAAGTTTGTATTTAGTAAACTAAACGTTAAAATCTCTTCAGCTTGTGTTTAACACAGACCTGATTTCAGACTTCTAAACTAAAACATATTCAGAAAACAGTGACTTCCAGACAGGAAGTGAAAAAATCAAATGAAGATGATATTTTGGGGAACAGATACATGAGGGAGATATCAATCTTGCATCGAACTGTTCCTTTAAATGCAGTAAAGAGGTTTTCTACAGCTGAACATTTGGACTCACCTCGTAGGCCTGTCGGCTGGTCAGACAGCTGGCCAGCGGGCCGCAGTAGGCCGGCAGCGTGGAGGTGAGAGGAGGTCCGCTGTGGGTCAGGATGGGCTTCAGGTAGCTGAACAGGTGTTAAGGAAACCAGCTGGACAGTTTGGTTAGTTCTGTACCAACATCAGAGGTTCACTAATCATTCATGCTTCATGGGTTATGAGCCCATTAATGAGAACGTTTGGGTTCCATAGCAAGAAGAAGACGAAGGGGGAAGAAACCCTCGCCTGCCCTCAATTTAATTCATTGTTTTACTCTTCCAATCACAAAATACAATATTTTATAGCATCTGTTTTATATCTGAATGCACATGAATATTATTTTGTAATTCTTTCACATAAATGAAAATGAGCATTGACACAATATGATGCGTCGGCTCAATACAAATATTTGAAATAAAAAGTGTCAACCTGGCAACCCGAACGCTGCTCATATTTAAAGGCTGAGAACTTTATTTGTTTGTCTCTTTATGTTGAGGTCTGTTGTATCATTCTGAGCCCTCTTGACTTGTTCTGTCACATTTCTTAATTTCTTGTGATAAGTTTTCTGTGCAAATGAAAGAAAGAACCATGAATAAAGCCATTAGTTATTAGTAAAGAGAGTGGTACCATGACATCTGATAGAACAGTTTGTAGAAGCTAATTCAGTAGGAAACGGTTCAAACTGGCGGTGTACTCTGAATAAAACGGACCTTGCAGCCAGTGATTTCCCACCAGATGTTCTCCTCCTGCAGTAAGCAGCAATAAAAACATTTCAAATGATGAATTATGTTTTAATAACACTGAGGACTGCCAGCAGGATCTATTTGGAGCTGAAGTCTTCTGTGAGCAGCTGAGGGTAGAAATCATTTTGGGGAGGCTTGGCAGCAGAGCGGGCTCATGTTTGTAATTAGTCAGGCTGGATTGCATTCTGGGAATAAACCCATGAATGCCCAGCTCAAGTGGTCGGGTCGCCGGTCCCTTTGAGGAGAGAGGCTCTCTGTCAGAACATGTTAACCTCTGCTGTGCTGGGACACGAGAGGAATCCAACCTGAAATGAAATATTAATAATATCGAACAAGTATAAGAAACAAACCGGCCAGTAGAACCAGGAGGCAACCTCCGGTTCCGATGAGTGGAGTCAGTGCTTCATGTGTTAAAGCTGCGTTCTCTCTACTGTCCACCAGGCTCAGGTACAGAAAGGATACTTGTGATCGAAGGTGTACCAAAGTCTGAAGAGCCACGCGCTCTCCTGTTTGGTTTTACTCTGTCCTTCAGCCTCGGCGCCCTCCTGGAGAAACACAACACAACCCACATGTTCTCATCATGTTCTCATCATGTTCTCATCATGTTCTCATCTGGATCCAGCATCGTCATCATCAGGCTGAAATCCCCCCCCCCCCCCGGGTTATTCTCCTCCAGTTCATCTGGTCGAGCTTTGTTTCGTTATCGCTCTCAGAATCAGAGTCACTGGTCTTCAGACTCGCTGGCTGAGCTTTAACATTAAATTGAAGTAGTGACTGTTGGAGAGTTCAGCGCTGCTTTATAGGTCACTACTTCCTGTCTTCTCTAAAACTCGTCTAAATATTAAGGGTTTAGCGAAGAGGCATGCGTTTGTGAAGCAGTGAGCATCCGACTGGATAAATGAGACAATTTTGGTTTTCAGATAGTTTTTCTGTTGTTAAAACGCGGCGTCCATTTACTTCAATTCATCAAGGCTTTCCTCTGGTTTCTGAGTAACTGATATACAGATGGTTAAAGTATTGAATGAGAGCCTCACCCCCTGGAGGACCTGGAAGCTGTCTCCACAGGGCTGCTGGTCATGATCTGGATCCACACCGACCCTGAAACACACAAAGAAAACATCAAACACCTCTGAAGTAACTAAAGTGCAGCTAAACACTGTGGTTCGTATTTGGTTAGATGCCAGCAGCCCCTTGTACGTCTGTAGTTTCCCTTCTTGTGACCTCTTCTTTCTCGTTTGTAGTTGACATAATGTTGTGGGGACTGCACCTGCAGATTTGTTCTCTTTGAAAGCCCACACACATAAAAGTGCTGAGCGTTCAGTGGCTGAAAATTGCTGTAAATTATCATTTAATCCGATAGAGACACAGATAAACAGCGAGGAGCTGAAGGATATTACAACAGACGGGGGAGAGATTTAAAATACGTGACGCAAAAAAACAAACACAAAACCACATTTGTGTAGAACAGGCTAAGTTTTCACCAAAATCCCCCTCAGGTCCCCCCCCCCCCCCCCCCCGACCCAGAGACAGAGACACATTCAGCATGCAAGAAGTGAAGAAGCCATCATGTGATTTAACCCTTTCATGTATAAATTATGACAACAAAGTGGTTTTATTCCTCTACAGCCATGAATAAAACATTGTGAAATATTGAAGTGTTTTTAAGAACAACAAAGTCGCAATAAAAAGTAATAATTGTGGTTGAAACATGGGCCAGCGATTCACTTTCTTTCATCTGGATGAGAAAATCGATGCCACTCAGATGTCTCTGTAATATAAAGCTAAAGCAGCCAGTTAGCTTAGCACAAAGACTGGGAGCAGTGGGGAACATAGCTAGCCTCACTCTTCTGGTTGCAAAATACCAAGATGACGACAGACAAAATCCAAGACAGCAATGGTCAACAAACCAAGATGGCGACGGACAAAATGCCGAAAACTGTAGTCGACAAACAAACGGGCGACGTCACAAAGACCACATCCACTTCTTAATAAACAATCTATGGGGGTCACGTGCCGGCCTCTTTCTTGGCCACTTAGCTGTTTCCACTCTTTGTGCTAAGCTAACCAGCTGCTGTCAGTTAGCTTCAAGTTCTTTAAACTGACCTCAGCACAAGCAGATTTTTAAACACTTCTAATTCACATAAGCTGTGAAGCAGTGGAGCCTAATCCCTGCGGCCCAGAGGCCACGGCAGAGACGTGGAGCCTTTCACGGTTACATCTGAAGCTGACGCTTCACAGGAGGACTCGTGGTTATCTTTAGACTTCTCCATGACAGCAGAGGGAATATCTCCTCTGAGGGAAACAGAGCTTTTTCTTTCTGCTTTACCACTTTGGCAGCTTGAGAAGGAGCAGGTTTGTGCATGTTCGTCTGGTTATGAAAGGAGAAAGTCCTACAACACAAACATGTACACACAGAGGATCTTCAGGGGGTGGAGCTCACATGGAGGTCAAAGAAATGCAAAAACTAGGAAGGATCTGAGATTAAGACCCAGGAGAGAGGAACACAGCACGGTTTCCTGTGATAAGAAGCCTTAACGTGCACACAGAGTCCGACTGACTGACTAACCTCTAATCCTAATCCTGACAACATTCCCTCCTCTCTTTAAACCCATCAAATATTCCTCACGAGCACATTTCGTTCTCAGCGTTTCTGTCCTCTCGGAAGACGTGCGATCCTCAGAGTCAGAAATAGAGAAACCCCTTTTGGCACAGCAGCTCTCGGTTTCTTTCTTAACTTCCTGTTTTGATTCACATCAGGTCGTTTCACACGGGTCTGTCCCAGTGTGTGATTTGTTCTTTGCACAGCGGTGAGAAAAGAGAGCCTGGTGGACAGTTCACAGAGTCTGCCACAAAACAGGAGACGGACTCAGGTTTTCACGTCACCCTGAAGCAGCTGCACCTCCACCAGAGCTGTGCTGGTGTGTGACGCAGTCAAGAATCACATCTACGTTTGTTTTATTCTGACACTAACCATCCAATGTATACGACTAAGATGTCATGTTCAGAAAAAAAATCAATATCAGTTTAGGTGAACGGTATATTTAGATTTCTTTTGCCGCTTTATCTTGCTGTCAGACAGACAGAGATCTTGGTTTTCAGCCGTCGCCATCTTTGTTTGTTAATGTGAGACTTGTGTGAATCTGATTTAACTCTTTAAAACACTAAAGTCTCTCAACAACACAACCTCACTAACAGATGGAGGCAGCAGTAGAGCAACAGCTCCTGTGTCCTGAGAGGTAGAATCAGTGTTTTAGTGAATGGAGTCTGGTGTCTTTGTAGAGATCATAGATAACAGCTTCAGTTCCCCTCAGAAAGGTCTGTCTGACAGCAAGGTAAAGAGGTGAAAACATTCTAAATATAGCGTTCACTTCAACTGATAGAGATTCTTTTAGGAGTCTAAAATACGTCCACAGCAGAACATTACTTTGCTCCCGTGCTGGTTCTCCTGTCTGTTTCTATAAACTCATCTACTGTAGTAGAACCCTGACTGTGGAGGAGAACCTCATACTAACACTACAGAACATCGCTACTGTCTCTTTAAGAGTCTCAACTCCTCCTGTGGCCCTTTAAAAGAAGCGATGCCCAATGTTTATCAGAAAAACAGAAGTAAACAGTGAAAAGAAAGACTCCCCGTCTGAAGCAACCACACACCGTGTTTCCCAACACCAGCTACACCAGTTCACATTCAGATACAGCACCTGAAGTACTCCCACTCTCCACGCTGCCGCCGCTCTTTCTGCAAAGCTTTGCTGTCTCCAACTCTGTCACATCATAAACACATCCAGCACATTACAGTGTGAAAACATCTGTATCACATTATGAACAACTGGAACGGTCACATCTGAGCTCCACAGACACAGATGGGGATTATCTGTTATTTATCAGAATTAAAAGTTGTTTTATTCATGAAAATAACGTTTCTATATTTGTACCTGTTAGATAAAAGCCTCCAAAGTGTTTTAGAGAATGTTACAGTCAGTGTTGGTTTATTACACAGTTAGACTTTAAAGAGTTAAAGCAGGAACCACTCCTGTTGTTTTATGATCCTCTGTTCTGGACTAATCCTCCAAGTGGCAGATGTTCATTAAATAGAAATAAAAATTATGATAATGTTTCCCAGTTCATTACTGACGTTAAGAACATTGTTTTTATATTACAAGTTTTCTAAAATGTTATTTAAATATGCAAATTAGGCAATTTCCAGAACATAAATCTGAACATAAAGTCAGGTTCTAAATTCTTGTTTCATGTTGTTGACATATTAAAGTCAAAGGTTTTTACATTTATGATATATCTTTGTATCACTCCATAAATCAGAAAATACTGTCAACAGCCATAAAAACATCCATGTTCTCTATGTTTTTATTAATAAATGTAGTATAAATGAGTCTCTGAATGATGTGTGAACAAACCCCTCTGTGTTAACCTTCAGAACATAGAGAGGAATGAAAGTGTAAAGTTTGGTGTATGTAAAGCTACTGAAGTGGAGATTTCTGGATCAGAGTCTGAGAACAAACTCATTTAGAGAAAACGTCCTTTAAAGAGATGTTTAGTTAAACTACAGATGTTTAAAGACTCTACAGGTGAATAGGGTCAAAACATTTCGTCCGTGCTCTAAAACAACCTCCGGCTAACACACAACGGTTTCGCTCGGTCCGAGGAGGCGTTTCTCATATTAAACAGCTCGTCGTCCTCAGGACGCCTCTGCCTGCGGTCACACATCACCAGAACATAATCCGCTTTATCATGAGCAATGGAGGCTCCCTCCCAGTGCATTGTGGTCCGGCAACAAGCAGACGAGACCCACAGGGAACCGTGATGCAGTGAGGATGCAGCTTCACCTCCGGCACAGTGATGATCTGTGAGCTTTATGATTCACCGTGAACATTAATTGATTCACTTTGGGATTTTATTTTGTACTTTGAAGGTAAATAAGGTGCAGAGAACATAAAAGCATTGAAGTAGAAGCAGGGATGTTTGTGTTTCTCACTACAAGAGTTTAAATGTGCTTTCTTTTGTTCGGTTGATTTTCATATGTAATATAAAACATAATAAAAGCAATAATAAGTCATTACATAGTGGTGATAAACTAAAGCAGGTTCATGCCGATGAAGAGTTGTAGTTTATTACACGTGTACGAGTCTTATTTGAATTCAATACGAACAAAACAAAGACTGTAAAAAGTGTAACGGTGTAACCAGCAACACCTTCTCCTTTAAATACAATATATTTTTGTATAAAGTTTAGTGTACTGCACACTCACACTGCAAACTATTCCACAAATGAACTCCTCTGTTCTAATCTTTGCTTTTTATTTGTTGTAATCTCTGTTTTTGTAAACTTAGTTCAGACTCACTAATGAACGATTGATGAAGAGGATGAAGAGTTTCCTGTTTAATGTCGTTTAAACTCAAATACAACTCAAAAGCAGCTGCAGCTCTTAAACGCAGTAAAATGTCTGATTTATCCGTCATAGAAGTTATTTAGTTAATAAGTTAAGACTTTAAAAGAAAGATGAGTTATGGGCCTTTTATATTCATCTATTTTATGTGATAAACATGATGAAACTTGTTTATTAACTGGCTTTATGTGCAGAGATATGAAGAACATCAGAGATCTCTGGCTCCACCTCCTGGACTACTCGGTTCCACCGGAGAACTCGAGGATCATTTAGGAACCGAACATCTCAGGAGACCCGACGGTATCGGTACGATGTTAATGATTCTAGATTATTGATTATTAATTAAGAAAAGAATCAACGTTGACTTATTATTCTTGTTTGTAAACAAAGAGTCTTTCTTGAGCAGCGATACAAGAAGTTCTAAAACCTTTAAAATACATCTAAACAATGATCTCAGTGATTATCCTTTATTAATTATCCTTTATTAATTATCCTGTTCTTATGATCCCAAATGAAGCCAAGAAGGAACATTTACGCATCTTTTTGGAAGTGTTAACAATAAAGAGTTCTTGGAAAGATCTACACGTTTTCACTAAATCAATGTTAGACATCACATGTCTGGTCCTCCATCAGATAATATAATGTAGTACAGTATATTATATTATAATATATTATACTATACTACATTACATTATATTATAGTATAATACATTACAATATAATATAATGTGGAAAAGTCTAACTGATCACTTTTTTTGCAAATAAAGTGCCGTCTCTCCTCCGTCGTTTTCATAAATGTTAGTGTTTAGTTGTGAGGACTTTGATGTATTTAAGACGAGATGCAGATTTTTTTTCGTCAAACATTAAATTAAAATCGTTACCTGATGTGTAGCCATGACAACATGGGCGTCGTCCCGCCCCCAAACACCCAGACGGTGAAGAAGACGATGAGCAGCGTGGTGGTGAACATCATCTGGCGGGCGTACGTGGCCGTGTCCCGGATGGCCAACGCGAACGCCATCGCCCCACGCAGACCTGCAGAGGACCACATCCGAGAATCATCCAATCACATTAGAGCTGCAACGATTGGTCGGATGAGTCGATTAGTGAGGAAATGACGTGATCTCCGTACCTGCAAACATCATCATGTGCTGGAAGTTCCCCTTGATCTTGTGCCTCCTGCCGAGGTTGAGAAGGAAGGACAGCGGGTAAATGTTCAACGCTCTTCCGATGAATATGGCCGTCTGACAGGCAGGTTAAGAAGGCTTTGGACCATTAAATGATGGAGAGATTCAGGGAATGTGTGGGTTACTGAACGGGGGCTACCGGGACCAGGACCAGGGGCCCATAGTGTCCAGGGCCCCCCCGACCCCTCACCTATAAAACGTCACTCAAAGAGACACGGCACAAAATTACCGCAAAGAGACTAAACGACTACAAAGAAACACAAGACAACCAAACAGAGACACAAAATGACCACAAAGTGATGTAAAGCAACTACAATAATAACAAAACCATAACAAAGATGCAAAAATACTACAAAAAGACACGCAAAACAACTAAAAAGAGACATAAAGAAACTACAGAGAGACATAAAGAGACTACAAAAATACCAATACCACAACAAATTCGCAAATAAAACTCTACAAAGAGACACAAAACATCTACATGAACAACAAAACAACCCAGAAGAGACACAAACAGAGGCTCAACAACGATAAAGTCTCGCTCACATGTAGAGGTGGTGACCCATAATCCATTCATGCTGATGGATGATATCTTTATGGATGTAAATAGCACAAAACTCTGGGACATCACAGCAGACTCAAAGTCATCGACTGTGACCCAGTTCTGCAGGTGTGGAGATATTTTAGTTCTACCAGAGATGTTCCCAGATGGAAACAGAAAAACACAAACTTGTTTCGCCCCAAAAGGATACAAAAGCCCCGACGATGAAGATGGGGCTGAAAATGTGATTCTGGAAGGTGAAGAGAGCCAAACCCATGTAGGAGAAGATGAAGTTCTCAGCCAGGAAATGAAGGACCTCGAACAGCTGTCGGGAGAAATATCATATTCATCATGAATTACATTTAGAAACAGCAAGAACAAAAGAAAAGCATTAAAATGGGCGTTGGATAAAGTCAGGTTCATAATCCTCGTTTCATGTTGCCGACATATTTTAGCCTTTAAAGGTTTTTACATTCATGATATCTCTTTGTATCACTCCATAAATCACAAAATACTGTCAACAGACATAAAAACATCAGTTTTCTCCATGTTGTTATTAATACATGTAGTATAAATGAGTCTCTGAATGACGTGTGAACAAACCCCTCTGTGTTAACCTTCAGAACATAGAGAGGAATGAAAGTGTAAAGTTTGGTGTATGTAAGAGCTACTGAAGTGGAGATTTCTGGATCAGAGTCTGAGAACAAACTCATTTAGAGAAAACGTCCTTTAAAGAGATGTTTAGTTCAATTACAGACATTTAGAAGACTCTACAGGTGAATAGGGTCAAAACATGAACTCATAGATATCACCATGAAACTTCACCAGTTCATTACTCACATTAAGATCATTATTTATTGTGTTACAAGTTTTATGAAATGTTATGTTTAAATATGCAAATGAGGCATTATGTAATGGTAACTTTTGGTGAATTTAGTAGAAATCTACAGACGTAAACAAACAAAGTATAAAATAAATGTTTTATTTCCTCTAGTCTGAAAGAAGACGAGTTAAGGAACCAGTTTTTTGCAATGTTTACTGTCTAAAAGTGAAGATTCTTGTCATATTGTACACGTGTAGTCTGCTAGAATACTTGGAACACTGGTCCCTGAATGCATCACGCTGCTCGTCCCTAATCTGCACCCCGACCTAAAGACTGAACCCCGTCTGGGAGCGACGTCCTCAGAAAACCCAGATTAAGGTCACAGCAGGCCGCTCATGGAGCCATCTGGCAGCGTGGGCCGAGCACCCTGTTCTTACCACGGGACACACACACACACACACACACACACACACACACACACACACACACACATAAACGGGGTTTGCATGTGCAGGAAGTGGTCAGACTCTACCTGCTTGGTGCGTTTGTTGGACTCTGCAGAGAGGTTGTAGTGGGTGTAGTGAGCCTGCGTGATGCCACAGAACAGCACGGCCACGACGCCTGTAGTCACAAACATCAGAACCAAACAATCAGCTCGTTACTGGAGTCATATTATCCGTTTCATGTCCTGCACATCTGCTGCATAATCTGTGTTTAAGTCCCGGTTACATTTCATTATAGTAACAGACAGATTGAGCTCTCGGAGGGGGTTTAGTTTAAACTGCTCATTGTGACGTTATTCAGCAGAATCAACAGCTTGTTATTAAAAGACTACTTTCATCAAATCATGATCATCAAATTATAACTTTATCTGCAGAAACATTCAAAGATATTTAACAACTGAAGCTTCATTGGACGAGTAACTCAGACATTTTGAAAGAAAACCTGTGTCATAAAATATGAGGGCATTGAACAGGAAGGGAAGTCTAATAAAAGATGCATTTGAGTTGCATTGTGGGAAATGTATTAGAGGGTTTTGGAAGTCTCAGGCTCGGCTGATTCAATTTTCACTATTTTCTTAATCGGTCTCTTGAAAGTTTCCCCTTTTAAAGAGTTGTTATGAAGAAGTTATTATTACCAATAACAATAATGTAAATACAAAAGAAGGCAAAGTGTGGGAAAGATAATAAGCTTTGGTTTTTCACATCCTTCACAACAATATGTGAAAAATGTCCATAAAATGTCAGAGAAATGTGTATGAATTTCAAAAATAATATGTAAAATATATGTCCAGAAATACGTGAAAAATATTCTAAAAATATCAGAAAAAAATGTCCTAAAGTCAAGCTGAATACGTTGCCTCTCTACGCATCCTGACCACAGCTGCCGTCTAATTCCACACATTCCTCCACAGCAGCAGCTCGACCGTCTCACCTGTGAACCCGCAGGCTTCAGCCAGCAGGAAGGTGCTCCAGGACATGAGGAAGAAGAGCGCCGTCTCCAGCAGCGGGAAACAGTGCAGCTTGGTGAACTTGGTAACGTGAGAGTCGAGTTAAAGACATCAACACAGTTTTAGATCTTTAACTACAACTCACCTGCTGTCCAAAAGAAATCTAAGAAGTCTGAAAGTAGACTTTGTGTTTGTGAAGGATATGAGAGCGGTGACGACTCCCGTGGCTGCACCCATCACGAAGGAGCCGCTGAAAATACCCAGGAAAACCCCCACCGACTTGAAAAAGGCCGCGGCATCAAACATGTGTGTGTTGGCTCCGCTGGGCTGGTACGCCACAATAGACCTGGAACACAGAGAATGGATTGAAAGTCAGGAAGTAACCAGAGGTTTGAATGGATTCATCTCCTTATGATTGAGGACGAGGAGGACGCATCGAATTTTGGCTCTTTTGGGAAATAATTTCTGTTCCTATGATTTGTTTATATAATGGAACACAATAACTGTTTGTTTACCTTTGTGCCTCACTTTAAAAACAGTTGCTCTGATGTCAGAAGATGAAAATCAGTGTTCAGTGTTTCTATTATTTTCCACTTTCACGGAGTTAAAATAAATAAAATAAAATGAAATAGAAAAGCGACTACATCACATAAAGGCCAATTTGAGCACCTGAGGGTCTAAGGCTGGATCAGACCCAGACGAGCTTTAAAAGCGATCAGTAGAATCTAAAAATCTATTCTGAAACGAACAGCCAGCCATGAAGAGGATCGGGGGGGGATGTGATGTCGTCTGTTAAAACCTGTGAGAAGACGAACTTTCAAAATAAAATTAAATAAAAAATGATGCCATAGGAATTACACAGACAAAATTATGGAAACATTTAAAATAAAAAAGCTAAAAGTTCCACTTGTGATGCTCCATTGTTTTAAAGTAAATACATAGTAAGTATTAGCTGATTTGTAATATCTCCAGCAGAGGGAGGCAGACGGCCGTCCGTCCGTCCAGAGGAGCAGAGCTGAATCCGTCTCTCACTTCAGTGTTGAATTTCACCATCAGGAGGGAAAAAGAGCTCAGGAGCCTCAGAGACGTTTATCTGGTGAAGAAGGCGGGAAAGGGACTCACGAGGAAAGCACGATGGCCACCGCGTCGTTCATCACACTCTCTCCAAACAGCAGAGCGTACAGATCCCCGTCAGCGTGGAGGTCGTTGAAGATGGCCAACACCGTCACTGCACACATTTAAAACATGACGTTAGTTCATCCGCTCGGTCACAAAATGCTGACGCAGCGTGTGGTCACGTACCCGGGTCTGTGGCCGACATGATGGCTCCAAAGAAGAGACAGTCGGTGTAGTAGAACTTGTCGGTCAGCTGTCCGACCATCTGCATGAGTTTGACCACACCGTACATCATATTCCTGAGGACAGACAGACAGACAGGGAAACAGAGCTTTCATCATTAAAGACAGGGTTGGTCATCTTCTTCAGAAACATGTTTCATATGTTTTTGTTGAAATTCTTATTTCATCCTGACAGCAATCAATGAATCAAAATGTGTGAGAAAGAAACGAGAAGAATCTGATTCTGAGGCTGAAAGACTGAAATAAGACGACGAATCATTTCATTCACAACCAAAGGAACATTCAATGGGCTGTCTGTCTGTCTGTCTGTCTGTCTGTCTGTCTGTCTGTCTGTCTGTCTACTTACCTACCTGTCTGTCTACCTGTCTACCAGCCTGTTTACCTACCTATCTTTCTGCCTACCTGTTTGTCTACATACCTGTCACTCATTGCTCGTCTTCCTCCAGCTTCTCTCTTAACAGCAGCCATGTTGTTTGTTTACATTCTTCATGATAAGTTAGGGGGCGTGTCTTTAGAGGACTGAAGGACCGTCAGTGATGAAGACTTGGAGACTTTTAGAGCTGATGAAGCTAAATACTTTGAGCTCAGAGTTACAACACTGAGCTGAGTTTATAGGCCGGATCACTTGTTAAATCTAGATTACCAACCCCACCTTTAAGGTTTCATAAACAGGAAGTAGAAACTCACCCGATAACAAAACAAGAGATGGCAGTGCCCAGAAACGCATAAGTTATGATCGAGCCCAGATTCCTGAAGAAGTGTCTCTGGAAAAGGAAAAGGAGAACAAGATAAGGAAAGGAAAGTCAGTGAAGGACACACGGGGAGGGGGGGGACTCCCTGTCAAACTGGAAACACAAACACACATTCAGCTGTTTGACTGGTTATAAAACAAACAGTATCCAAGAATCTCACACACACAGAATGCTGATTCCAATGTTTTAGGACTTGTGTGTTTTCCTGCCCGACTGTGACGAGTGATTCTTGTGAAATAAAACTGTGAAGGATTTACATGACAGAGCTTCTGTGGTTCAATGACACACCCAGTAACACTGCTGTGTTTGGCTCCAGTGATCTAAACCAGATTAACTGAATCAACAAGTTAACTACAAACTGTTCACATGTGCTCAGAGTGAACGGGCTAACGTGACATCCTGTTTCCTGCTTCCTGCTTCCTGAGGCCGTTTGTTTGACTCATCAAAAACCATCTGGAATCAAAGTAAAGGCTGTCAAAGCAAACTGTTACTGAGATTCTACATCATGTGACACCTCGGTCATCTTTGGCTTTGAGAACTGGTCAGGAGGATTTTTTAAGTTGTATTTTATATTTTTGAAGACTTATAGAATAGTATTCTAATACCATACAGTCCGTACTACTATGACTAAGTATGTAGTACACACTGTGTAGAATGAGTGTGTAGTACACACTGTAGAATGAGTGTGTAGTACACACTGTGTAGAATGAGTGTGTAGTACATACTATAGAAGTGTGTAGTACACACTGTGTAGAATGAGTATGTAGTACACACTGTATAAAATTGGTATCTAGTACATACCGTATGGAATTAGTGTTAGGTGCTAATAAGCAAATATTATGCTAACACAAAGTACAGCAGAGGCTGATGGTAAATATCATTAGTTTTGTATTTAGTCATAAACAACATAAACACTTTTTGGGTGAAAGGTCAGGAGGTCGCCAAAATGCTTGTGGTTCATCCTGAAGGTCTGTTTAAAACCTCACAGCAATCTACTCAATAGCCACGTACGATCCAGCGACCAACACTCCATGCTGCAGGCCGTTAGCTGTTAGCAGCTAAACAAGAAGAATTAAAAGATCCTCAGAAGACGCTCTTCACAGCAGCAAAGCACAAGCTGTTTAAACACATATTCACTCTGCATTATTAGAATATAAATATAAATAAAGTATAATATAATAGAGCCACCTCAGAGCTTTCCCCCCAAAAAATAAACATGCAGCTCGACAACAATCGAAAGCAGAACTTGCTCACGTTGTCAGACGTTTTTGATTTGCCAGTTAAAGAGTCAGAGAGGAAACGAAAGACATCTGCTTTCGACTTCCTCTCAAATAGTGTGTGTGTGTGTGTGTGTGTGCGTGTGCGTGTGTGTGGGGGGGGGGCTGACGGGACAGCAGTTTGTGGCAGCAGATCTGCCCACATGGTCCACATCAAAACACATGCAGCACCTCACCTTCTTCAGACTGTACCCGGCGTGGAAAATAATTGGCGGCAGCAAAATGTTGAAGAATACTTCAGGGTCAAACGTCACCTGGGAACAAAGAAGATGATTTAAAGATGAATTAAAAAGAAGAGACGGGAGTAAGTCTGGAGAACTGATGTTCCTTCCTGGAGGCCGTTACCTTGCGCAGCATGTCGTTCTGCTCCACGTTGTGGATCTCTCTGGAGTTGATCTCCCCTTTGAGGGTGTACTCAAAAAACTTTCCGCTGACGTTGAGCAGCACGGTGCTGACGGGTCCGACCTTCAGCGAGCAGCTCGGCGGCGTCTTGTTGTGGTAGCTGGTGGCTGGGATGCCGTACCGCAGGATCACACCGACCAGCAGACCTGAGGAGAACCAGAGGAGAGGACCGTCAATAAAAAAAAAAAAACACCTTTATTGTTCCCGAGAGGAATTTGTTTTTCACAAGGAGAATAAAAGAATAACAAAAGACCAACAAACACACGTGACACCAACTAATATCACATAAAGCATCATATTTATTAAAGACATCAGTCGGAATCTTGGTTTTTGGCCGTCAGCATCCTGTTTGTCATGGCCATCACATCTTGGTTTTTGGTCTCGCCATCTTGGTTTTAAGGCCACATTAAAAGCATCCAAATTCCCATCGCTAACCTAGCATTAGTGTTAGCATGCCATGTCAGTTTGCTCTCAATGATATTGCCCACTTACTTGTATTCCAGTAAACTCAATAGTTATGTCATTCATATTTACAGGAGGAAAAACAATGATTTCTTTAGGTTACAAATCAACGAGTGGTTAATCTGAGTTCTAGTCTCATCGTGGGTTAAAAGGCCTCAGAGCTGCATCATCATACATCATCCTGAGGGCTAACGCAGACATTGGTACACAATATGAATGTGTGATATGATAAAACAGCAGAGGCCAGAGGACACAACGTCCACGATGACTGTAAGACAAAAACTATTGCATGTGAAATGTTTGGTTTTAGACATGTTGTTATAAACTCCTCCGGTCATTTGCTGAACGTCAGAGGACACACAGACGGCAGCAGAGCGAAGAAAGGAAGACAAATGGGGAGATGGTGAGCAGAAGCTTGTGTTGAGCGCAAAAAGGGATGAGGCCGGCGGTTAGAGAACATAAATCCTCCACACACACACACACACACACACACACACACACACACACACACACACACACACACACACACACACACACACACACACACACACACACACACACACACACACACACACACACACACACACACACACACACACACACACACACACACACACACACACACACACACACACACACACACACACACACACACACACACACACACACACACACACACACACACACACACACACGCACACGCACACGCACACGCACACGCACACGCACACGCACACGCACACCACACGCACACGCACACGCACACGCACACGCACACGCACACGCACACGCCTGCGGTGTCTCAACAAAATAAACCTCATAGTAGTTCTCAAACTTTAGGTTCTTTCCAGCTCGTGGGAGGTTTTGTTTTTTAATAGGAAGTACCATAAAATGAGCATTTGATGTCCATCCTGTAATAAATCATGATCTTCCTTTAAACTCGAGTCACTGATTTGTCTTGATTGTCCTGCTACAATAATCTCATTATACCGACTGAACACGCCAAGTTTTTTTCTGCAGAATCTGCTCTTTATACAGCAAATCAATATTGGAACAAGGTTTCCACTTGGCAGCTCTTTGATACTGGTGATGGTCCACATAGTGACCTCTGACACTATGGCAGGTTTAACTCCATCAAAGTGAAGAACACTGTTGACATGAATGTTTAATAAAAGCAGAGAGAGTAAAACCACATCTGGAAATAGTAAATCTCTGCTGTAATAATATTATAGGTTCCTGTTTTTGAACCCGACTGCTGAAACTACAACTAGAAAAAACAACACAGGAGCTCAGTTCACTTTCTAAGCATCCAAACAAATCAAAGTCTGTCCTCTTCATGTGACGTCTGTGGTTAATGAGTGACGGTCTGATCCGCCGTGAAGAGAACCCGAACGTTCTCCTAAGACGTTGTTTCAGCTTCACACGCGTCAGCTGATCAGTCAGCTGATCACACACTGTGTTTTTGTTGATCTCTGCTCCATGCTCATGAGGACGTCCATGAAGGAAGAAACAGTAACTCACTGTCACAGAAACACATGCAGCCGATCACCAACAGAACCGCTGGTGAATGCGAGGCTTCGGTTACCTTTCAGCCTTTCATTCTGTCGCTTTTTTAACAACCAAAGTCTGCAGTTGGGCTCATCAACAAAGACCCCGACTGACTCGGACTCTTAAACATCCACAGGACGATTCTTACTCATCCCTGCACAACTCCTCACTTTAAATACACACCGGACACTTTAATAACAGACTTATTTTAACATACTCTTAGTTTGTTTATCGTATTGTAAATTGTCATATCTTTTATTCTTAAATTATGTCTTTTACTATATTGCTTATGGTTGCTTATTGTCATACACCAATCACAAACTTTACTTTGCAATAAACTGTTTCTGATCTCCAAAAAGAACCAAACAAATATCTCACTGTGTAGGAACTAACATATGAATCTGCTCACAACGAGCTATGTGGATCCATATATATATATATATATGGATCCACATAGCTCGTTGTGTGTATATATATATATATGATATATGATATATGATATATCATATATATATATATATATATATATGACTATAAATCTATATAATATTATATTAGAGAGAAGACAGACATCTCTATGGTCCACATCTGCAACACTCTGCAACTCACATCCAAAAAGAACACATGTAAGAGGAAGAATGTGGATTTTGGGGTGGACTGTCCCTTTAAAAAGATGCATGACGATGTTAGATATTCTTATATTAAATGCACTTTAAAACAGCTAATTGATGCAAAACATATATCTTTTTACTCCGTCGTGTGTCCCATCTGTTCCTCCTTCAGTACTTTGAAAGCTTTAAAGATGAAATATTCAAAGATTCTCTCCAACAACTGTACAGTCTTTGATGTATTCTAATGGTATCATAGAACATGAGCTGCATCAGGGTCGCAGTAATCTAATCTATGACACCAGACATATGAGTGCCTCCGGATAATAACGCTGCACGTGCAGCAGAAACGATGTGAAATGTGTTCGCATCATCTTCAGCTCCACCACTCTGAATCATGCAAAGCCTGCTGCGTGTGTGTGCGCGTGTGTGTGCGCGCGTGTGTGTGTACGTGTTGGAGCGCTAAAACCGACGAGCCTCACCGTAAATCATTGCCAGCCCGGTCTCGTGAAGGAAGCGCACCCTCCGGTGCTTGAAGAGCCAAATGGTGAGAATCGTTAAGGTCAGCAGCAGAATGAACGTCAGCAGATTGACGCTGTCCTGTCGGTGACTTTCCTCAGCCTCCTTCTCGGTGGTGAGTTCTTCCATTCCGCCGTCCTCCGCCTGCAGCCCGGACACCGCCGCGCTCAGGAGCATCCAGACGGGCATCATCATGGTCTTCATCATCATCATCATCTTGTTGGTTCTCATCATCGAGCGTCCATTGGTGCAGGATGCTGCTGCTGCTGCTGGAGACACACGGAGGTCTCTATGCCATGTCACTGCTGTAAAGGTGCACACAGCTGAGCTCGAGCGGGGAAACGATCCAGCACTGTCCGCTGCAGGGTTCAGCCTTTTAAAGGAACACTGCGCCACGCGACGAGAGAGCGCGAGAGAGAGGAGCGGAGGAGCGCTGCCTGTGTGGAGGAGACCACATCACACACAGTTCAGTTCATACTGCCATCAAAGTATACATATATATACATGTATATAAATATATATACAGATACATACATATATATGTATATATATATATATATACATATATACAGATATATATATACATATCTGTATATATATATAAAATAAATTACTTTTATTTATTTTATTTTGTTGTATATTTTTGTAACTTTATGTATATACATATACATATATATATATATTGATATATAAAGTTTAAAAAAGAATCATAGATATATGTATATATATATAAAAAAAAATAATACAAATAAAATATATAAATTAATTATAAAAATAAAATATAAAAATGAAATAGATTTTATATTTATATATTTTTTGTATTTATTTTTTTTTTTTTTTTTATTATTATTTTGTATTTTTGTATTTATTTTTTTTTTTTGTATTTTTTGTATTTTTTTACTTTGTATATATATATATATATATATACATATGTGTATATAAAGTAATATATATACATATATTTAAACATATAAAGTTTTAAAAATACAAAAAATGTAATAATATATATACATACATATACATGTATGTATATATATTGCCAAAGCATCAAAATAAAAAAGTAAACGATATTAATATTTATATTCACACAACATTAACATAACATTATGATTGTTATATGATGTATATACACAGTATTGCAATTACATTTCAACAAACACGTGTGTGTGTCTGTGTGTGTGCGTGTGTGTGTATGTGTGTGTGTGTGCGTGCGTGTGTGTGTGCGTGTGTGTGTGTGTGTGTGTGTGTGTGTTGATACATATTGAGCACCAACATCGGCCTTGTCTCCTTCTCTCAGGAGTATATTTAATGTTGAGAGCTCATTAACTCTTTAAAATCTGGGATTACAGCGTTGAATTTGTCAAAATAAATGTTCCTTATTTCATTGACTGTTTTACATTTTAGGAGGAAGTGCGTCTCCGTCCAACAGTGACCATTATACTCAGGTTTTTTTTTTTTTTTGGTTGCCATGTTTTTCTGTCTTCCTGTGGGGATTTCCAGTTTGTCTGTCTCTACTTTATATCTCTGACAGTAGATATATATTCTGACTATTTCAAGCTACTGAGTCACTGCCGGGAGATTTTGATGAATTTGCAGTTTGGTCGTTCAAAACAGGAAACTCACACAGGCTGAGATTAGATTTTAAAAAATCCTGACTTTTGCAAGAAAAGTACAGATACAACAACATGGTCTTATATAGTAGTACATATATATAGTGGGTGAGAGATGGGATGGTACACAGGGGGGCCACAGCTGGAGGGGTGGGGGCATTCCCAAGACTTTAAAGCTGCACTAATTAACATTTTCATACTGTCAGTGGATCCAACTAGGGGCCCTCAACAGCCCCGGGGCCCCTAACAAGTCGATCCAGAATGCTTTGTGTCATAATGTGGTGAAACAGAAGGGTTGCTGGTTTCACGTTGATTTAAAGGGCCAGTGTCACAACCCGGCTCTTAGGCCATGACAAATACGGCAACGACACAACAGATGATGGTAACATAAAGTATTTATTTGACTCAATAAAGAAATAGTAAACTTTATGAAGTGTGTCAGTCAATAACATCAATAGTGTCAATGTGAATGCGTGGGTGGTGAAGTGTGGGTGTTGTCAGCGAAACCAAAGGAAACCAACACCAAAATAACTGGCAGCAACTGGCCGGGATCACTCCACGCACGCCACAGCCAAAACCCGCGCCGAGCAACGCTTTTATGCCCTCCCTGTTCCTGGACCAGGTGCTCTGCATTAGGTGATCTGCTCTCTATGGACAAAGGGACAAAAGCATACTTGCAGTGATTAGAGACAGGGGCCGTCACACCAGTGTGTAGCATGTTGGGGGATCTGAATATAATAACTATGTTTTCATTGTTGTATAATCACCTGAAACCACAGACTGTCTATAACAAGTGGACGTAGTCATCGTGACGTCACTCATTAATTTGTGGACTGAGGTTTTGAAGCCTCAAGTTTGGCGTTTTGGCCGTCGCCATCTTGTTTTTTTGCAACCAGTGAACAGGAAGTGACCTTATTTGGACTGAGGAGGAGTGACGTAGAGACGCCGTCTACATCTCTGGTAGAGACCTGTCAATCACCGTGTAGCCCCGCCCTAAAGCATACCCTGCTTTATGGTCTGTTTGACTCTAAATGGACCATAATTTACTAAATGAACATCACGCTGTATTGAAGAAGACTTGAAACTAGAGATTGAGACCATAAACTCATGTTTACAATGTTTACTGAGGTAATAAATCAAGAGAGAAGTAGAGTCATTTTCTCATAGACTTCTATACAACCAGAGGAGTCGCCCCCTAGTGGACACTAGAGAGAATGCAGCTTTAACACATGAAGCTTTGACTTCACTTTAAAGAACCGGAGGTTGCCTCCTGTCACATTGTTGCGTTACCTGAAGGCCACCGTAGTTCTATACACACTGGTGAAACTGAGGTAACGTGAGCTCTTCTGCATTGCACTTTATGACATTTAACACTCAGATGCTCTTTTAATACGACTCCACAAGTTCAGCATCATTAGTGTTTTTGTATTTTAACCGTACATGCTGTCATCTGGAGAGCGATACAGAAATATCAGCTGCTGTTTTCACCAGATTCAGAGCCGCATCTTTCCTCAGACTGTGAGTCTCCTGAACTCATCCTCCACACAATAATACAGTTTTGTTTTTATTGTATTCTTATCTAACAAACTGGGACTACTAACTGCATGTTGTACAATGACAATAAATGAACCTCGTAACCTTTAAAGTCAGGTGATGACACAGATTATGAAAAGGGGATGTACAGAAAGAGCATCTCTCCCAGAGGCATGATGGGGGATTACCTATTATTAGAGTGGCCTAGTGGCTTAAATTGCAAGCTAATCTGACGTCCGGTTGCACGTGGTTCCGTGTTTGATTGTGTTTATTTAGCTATAGTCTCCGTACCGTATCAATGCTAAAAACACACACACTTGCATTAAATTGCATGATTTGATTCTGAACTCTTTTCAGTCATTTATTATTATTTAATGTAAGATATTTTACTTGTATAAGCAGCTTTTTGTGGCAAAGACAAAACCCAGAGAGTTGTGTCCTTGTGTAGATGACGGTGCATTCAAGGTAGTCAGGTAACTTAGGGTCTTTGTGAATTTCCTCCTTCCTAACCATTGATACAAATGGTGAGATCAATGTGATGTAATGTAATTGTTTTGATTATTTGTGTTGTTCATGGAAGAGACAGATCCTCCCCTTGTTGTTTAATTTAATTTATAATTTTTTTTTTATATGCTAGAGGAAGTTAATTTAACTTGTAAAAATATCTTGTTTAAATCATAGGCGTAGATTTAGTGAGGTTCATTATTTGTCCAATAAGAACATGACAACCGTGGCAACCTATAAAGCAACGGTTGCAATCTGCCATAAAACGGAATGAAAGATGGAGCAACGGTGGAAAGTAACTAACATTACTCAAGTAATACATTTAAGTACAATTTTGAGGTACTTGTACTTTACTTGAGTATTCATACTTCTACTCTAATACATTTTGGAAGCCAATAATGAGCTCCACCGTTACCAGCATTGAAGTGATGAACACATTAATGCATCAATAATTATAATCCAATTATATGAAAATATTATTCTGCATGATGAGTACTTTTAATTTACGTTAATACTAATATAATTATGAGACTACAATTAATAATTATGAGATAAAGTCATAAATATGAGATAAAAAGTAATACATTTAAGATAAAAGTCATAATTTTGAGATGGAAACTCATAATAATCACTTATTATTATTTTATTTTACTGGCAGTGCTGGGCTTCCATAAAACCAACTCCCTTCTATAAAATACAAAACTGCGGAAATCTCTTTTCTACTTCTTTCACCCAAACGCCTCATGAGGACACGCCTCCTCTACGTGAACCCGTGACGCCATCACGTCGCTCTATCCTCGCCCTGTGATTGGCTGCTGTAACTAGCTGTGGTGGAGGAGAGAGAGAGAGAGAGAGAGAGAGAGGGAGAGGTGTGAAACAGAAGAGTTGCTCGTCCCTAAAGAACCGCCTGCTGCTCCTGTGTTCTTCTTCTTCTCCTTCTTCTTCTTCTTCTGTCTCCGCTTCACGTCCCCGGCCGCACAGACTCCACGATGGGCTGTTTCTTCTCCAAGAAGTCCAAGAGGAAGTCCTCCGAGGGAGGAGACGAGCGGACGCCGCAGACGACGACCGTCGACACGACGACGACGGGCCACGCTGTTCCCCTGGGCAACAACAGCGAGGAGGCTCCGAAGCAGTACAGCTGGGACAAGAGGGAGAAGGTAACCACAGCAACAACAACAACAATACCGACTGTGGTTAAAGCCAGTGTGTCTGGCCCGTGTCACACCTTCTGAACAGTCGCTTCCTTGTCTTTGCTGCAGGTTATAATGAAGATAATTCATATAGATTCATGAACACAGTGATGTTAAAGTGTCACGTGATTCGTGTGAAGCTGCTGCAGATGTTTGTTTACGAGCTGAGATTCATTGCACAGACATAATGTCAATAATTGTCATATAAATATATAAAAAGATGAAATGTCTGCAATGACTCACGGTAAATACACTAATATTAATATGAAATATATAACTGAAGCATGTTAGCAGCATTATCGCATTTTAAATCTACTAAAAGATAAAAACATCAGCTTTGAGCTTTTAAAATCATATTCTATGATTATTAACATTAATGTTATTAATGTTATATACATGTTTTAAATAAGCAAATGTACTCGGTGTGGTTTTAATATCGCGGTATACATGAATCCACATATCACCGGTGCATTGAAAAGCCAAACGTTTTAATGTCAGTGAAACATTAATATTAAACAGAAGCCACCACAGTGAGGAGGAAGTATTCAGATCCTCTACTGCAGTAAAAGTACTACAACTACACTGTGAAAATACTCCACAACAAGTAAACGTAGCATGAAACAACAACAAAACACACAAAAAACAGAATGCTCCTCCTGTTTTAATAAATACAAGAAGTATGTTAATGCAGCAAGTATTTCGAAGAAAAATTATAATTCTACAAGTTTGAAATAATAATCCTTCACTTCAATCTGAACCCTGAATATTATTAATGAAGGACCTCCATGTGTGTGTATATATATATATATATATATGAATCTTTTGTTCCATATCTGTGGCGTCTCTAAATAATCAGATTTCCATGTTTCCTGTATTAATGCTCGTTCTGCGTGATGACATCACGGTTGCGTTTGAGGCTCTCAGCTCTCACTCTGTTATCTCATTATGGGATTACAACACAGTTCACAGCTGACCACAACATGGCTGCTGCTTCTTCTTCTGCTTCTGCTGCTTCTTCTTCTGCTTCTGCTTCTTCTTCTTCTTCTTCTTCGGGCTGGTTAAACGTCCGCGTTGACTCGTGGGATGTAACGAGTCAAACTGTGGTCGACCACATAAAACATGTCTGAAAATAGCTCGATAAGATGCTGCAGGTGGTCACATGATCACATCTCATGGAGGGAAAATGTTTTAACGTTAGTGGAACATGACATCAAATTAGACTCCGAAAAGCAGCAGTAAAAGTACTACAACTACTCAAGTGAAAGTCCTGCAGAACCTCACTGAAGTAAAAGTATACAAGTGTAGTGAAAGTAAAAGTATTGATTGATCAGTAACATGTTCCTGCTGCATGTTTACTCCTTTATATCCTGTTGGCTGGTTTAATCTACATCAATGCATCATATTCTATAAGAGTACAATATTTATCTCCGGGACATAGTGGAGGAGAAGTAGGAAGTACTCAGTGAAGTACACAAACCTCAAATTTCTACTTAAGTGCAGTACTTGAGTAAATGTACTTAGTTACTTTGCACGCCTGGTTGCTTCATCTTTTATTTGTTTTTATATCAGATTGCAACCGTTGCTTTTTGGAAAAAAGACTTCAGCGACTTCAGCAGAGGAGTTCTACTTTTATTTTGTCAAAATAAAAGTCCTCTTTAAAAGTACTTTCATGTTTTTTATTGGACAAATATTGAGGGGGGCGTGTCCTCTGTGTCCTGTTTATTGTACGTGAGATAAAAAGATATTCTTTCCAAGTTCCACTAAATATGCTCACTTCATTTAATAAACTTACTACTTTACTAAACTTTACTACTGTAAATGTACTTAGTTACATTCCACCACTGTTAATGAATATGTTTAGAAAGCTTTATACGTTCTGATGACTCTACAGAATAAACCTCAGTGTTGTTATTGGATGAGGTGTAAACCTCTAAATCAGTGTTTATGTTGAATAAACCCCGGTGTCTCTGCTCAGGTGGACCCTAAAGACTACATGCTGACGGGGCTCAGAGACGTGACGGTGGGCCGCCTGCCCGGCAAGCTGAACGGCCAGCAGTTCGTCATCCAGGAATGCGAGAACTGCGACATCTTCGTGTTGGACCACTCGGCCACCATCACCATCGACGACTGCGTGAACTGCCGCGTGGTCCTCGGGCCCACCAAGGGCAGCGTGTTCTTCAGGGACTGTAAGGACGTCAAGTGCGTCGTTGCCTGCCAGCAGTTCCGCACGCGGGACTGTAAAAAGATGGAGGTGTTCCTGTGCTGCGCCACGCAGCCCATCATCGAGTCCTCCACGGGCATGAAGTTCGGCTGCTTCCAATACTTCTACCCCGAGCTGGCCTTCCACTTCAAGGACGCCGGGCTCAGCATCTTCAACAACAACTGGAGCAACGTGCACGACTTCACACCGGTGTCCGGGGAGAACAACTGGAGCCTGCTGCCGGAGACCTCGGCCGTTCTGGATTCGGTGCCCAGCCCAGACCCGGAGTCCGAATTCAAGTCGGTTCGGATCTCCGGCAACCCCGAACGCAGCATCGTGCCTTTGACGAAGGGTGGGCGGCGAAAGAACAGCGAGGAGTCCTGCCTCTTCGTCTTCTTCGCCGGAGAATACGCCACCGCCAACGCCCGCAAACTGATCGACGAGGTGAGTGTGAGGAGGTTTCACTCGGTCCGACACCGCTGCTGTCTTTTTTATGTGAAAGGAACAAAAGATGAAGCCCGGTGAGCACCGATGGTGAAAAGATGCTCAAAACTGTTTCAAAGAACTTTGTCACATTCAGACCGTATTTCACCGGGACTTGAATTTTTTCATCCTCCCTTTGCTAATAATTGCAAATCTTAATTTTAGAGCCGATAATTAAGAAAACACATCCACATTTCTCAGTTGAAACCAGGAGGCAACCTCCGGTTCTTTAAAGTTCTTCAAAGCTTCATGTGTTAAAGCTGCATTCTCTCTAGTGTCCACCAGGGGGCTACTCCTCTGGTTGTATAGAAGTCTACGAGAAAATAACTCTACTTCTCTCTTGATTTATTACCTCAGTAAACATTGTAAACATGAGTTTATGGTCTCAATCTCTAGTTTCAAGTCTTGTTCAATACAGCGTGATGTTCATTTAGTAAATTATGGTCCATTTAGAGTCAGACAGACCATAAAGCAGGGTATGCTTTAGGGCGGGGCTACACAGTGATTGACAGGTCTCTACCAGAGACGTAGACGGCATCTCTACGTCACTCCTCCTCAGTCCAGATATGGTCACTTCCTGTTCACTGGTTGCAAAAAACAATATGGCGACGGACAAAACGCAGAACTCGAGGCTTCAAAACATCAGTCCACAAACCAACGAGAGACGTCGTGACGACTACGTCCACTTCTTATAAACAGTCTGTGGGTGAAAACTTTTATTGCAAATCAAGTTTGAACCAATTTTTTACATCTTAACTGTATTTTAAATGTCTTTCAAACTTAAAACATGCTCTCTGTGAAACACTTCCTTATTCCACATTAATGTTCCCGTTACGATAAACAGGAAGCAGCACAAAGTCTATACAGTTCCATATTCATCACATTTTATTTGAGGCATTAACACATTTAACCGACCAGTGAAACACTACTTTGGCTGAATGTTGCGTCATCACTGAGGTTTACATCACTGTAAATAAAGTAGATCTTATCTTTAATATTCTCTCTGATATGCTTTGAGTTTAAAATGCTGACTGCTGAATGCTGATATAAATACGTGTAGTATTCTATAAGTGTTCCTAAAGTTCAGTTCTTTATTGTTCAGCTGACTTTAAACCTGCAGAGAGCTTCTTCAACGCTCCGTAAACATTCCAGTGATGTTTGTGTCGCTGCCAAAAGCTCAAAGTCAGCGTTACTCCATCTCAGAGGCATCCAGTTCATCTGCTCTGTGTGTTTGTACACGGAGGATTCTTTAAATACTTTGAAGTACTTCATATTAAAGACGTTTCTCTCCGTGTGTTCAGGCCACCGCTAAAGGCTTCGTGCTGATCCAGACCAAGGAGGTGTCCATGAAACCTGAAGACGTGAAGAGAGTGTTCCAGAACAGTGTGGAGGATGTGGTGGAGTGCATCACTAAAGGTACGTTCATGTTGCTGCTGTTGCTCAGGACCTCAGCCGGATGTGATCTTATCTGATGAGATCTTATCTGACAAGTAGTTTCATATTTGCATTTAATGTTAGAAGAAAAACATTGATCCTTAAAGAGACAGTAGTGATGTTCTGTAGTGTTAGTGTGAGGTTCTCCTCCACAGTCAGGGTTCTACTACAGTAGATGAGTTTATAGAAACAGACAGGAGAACCAGCACGGGAGCAAAGTAATGTTCTGCTGTGGACGTATTTTAGACTCCTAAAAGAATCTCTATCAGTTGAAGTGAACGCTATATTTAGAATGTTTCCACCTCTTTACCTTGCTGTCAGACAGACCTTTCTGAGGGGAACTGAAGCTGTTATCTATGATCTCTACAAAGACACCAGACTCCATTCACTAAAACACTGATTCTACCTCTCAGGACACAGGAGCTGTTGCTCTACTGCTTCAGTTCAGACTAAAAATCCAAACCTCATTATGAAAATGTCAAAACTGGTAAAGACGGTCAATTCACACGTGCGTGCGTGTGTGTGTGTGTGTGTGTGTGTGTGTGTGTGTGTGTGTGTGTGTGTGTGTGTGTTAAAGAGGGAGGATTGAGGATTATTTGTTCTTTAATCTCTCTCCTCTGAAGGTCCGGTCATCGCTCTGGAGCTGAACGGAGACGGAGTGGTGGAGGCCTGCAAGAGCATCGCCAACGACGTGTTCAGCGGCACCAAGGTGACCAGGACTGACCCGGAGTCTCTTCTTCTAGTTTTACACATCACAAACAAAATGCATCTAATCTACAATGTTTTATTTCTTCTGCAGGTCTTCGTCTCTGATAACAAAAACTCGTCCTCTCGAGATGTCGACAGCTTCTTCAACTTCGCTGACATGCAGATGGGCTTGTGAGCGAAACCGAGCATCCAAACAAACCGATTCCCCTGAACGCCTCGCCGTCCAGTGCTGGTTTAAGTAGGAGCAGCCTGAATTATGAATTATGATACGCAATGACAAATATTAAAGTCTGGTTTTCATAAAGGAACTCGGCTAATCAGCTGTGAGTCTGCAGACTAAAGTTCATCTAAAAACATCCAGTCGTCGCTGACATTGCTGTGAATATTTATATTTCTATGAATGTATTCGGTTGCTTTTATCGATTTGTGAATGTAGCTCTTTGCTGTAAATGTAATTAATTTTAATTGAAAGCTTTGTTTTTCTGATATGAAACCGTCGCTGCAGCGGAAAAACCACGAACACATGAATGGGAAAATATTTTATTTATATTTATATAAATATATATATATTTATATGATATTTATATATATATTTATGTATAAATATATATATATATATATTTATATCATATAAATAATATATATATAAATACATTTATATATTGTAATATATATCTATAGCTCATGTTTTATTTCTTAAAGGATGTGTGTGTGTGTGTGTGTGTGTGTGTGTGTGTGTGTGTGTGTGTGTGTGTGTGTGTGTGTGTGTGTGTGTGTGTGTGTGTGTGTGTGTGTGTGTGTGTGTGTGTGTGTGTGTGTGTGTGTGTGTGTGTGTGTGTGTGTGTGTGTGTGTGTGTAGACGGTTACTTTTCTCTGAGCTGTGACCGTTTGATTCTGTTCTGCAGATGAACTCGTCTGTTTACGTTCATCAGTGTGAACTCTTTGTATTATAGTTTTGTGACGTAGCCAACTCACGTGATCATTATTATTTTGTAAGATGTGTTTTACACTCTGCTGAATGTTGTTTTTTTGTATATGGACACAAAAATGTATGTTCTTTATCATTTTTTTAGTAAAAGTTTCATAAAGTCTGACTTTGTGCTGTTATTCTGTGTTAAAGAGTGAACCAACGTAAAGTAACGACAGACTACAACCACCATGTTTAATAATCCGTCCTCGTCACTGTCAGCAGCACAAACACTGGTCATTAAAGAGACAGTAGTGATGTTCTGTAGTGTTAGTATGAGGTTCTCCTCCACAGTCAGGGTTCTACTACAGTAGATGAGTTTATAGAAACAGACAGGAGAACCAGCACGGGAGCAAAGTAATGTTCTGCTGTGGACGTATTTTAGACTCCTAAATGAATCTCTATCACAACACAAACACAGTACCAAATGGAGGCAGCAGTCGACCAACAGCTCCTGTGTCCTGAGGTAGAATCAGTGTTTTAGTGAATGGAGTCTGGTGTCGGCTTCAGTTCCTTTGTCATAAAGATCGGTCTAAAAGCCTGAACTCTCCCTCTAAGAGAAACATTATGTTTCCTCTTTGTAAGCTGATCAACTCATCCTCTTTTGTGAAGAACTCCTAAAGTTCATCTTGATCTCTTTGACATTAGTGAACGAGCTGTACATGGAGTCCGTCTGACTGCATTTCGTCTGGATTTTCCTCTTTTGGTTTTCTATTGATTGCTCCAGCTCGACCTCTCATCAGTTATTCATTCATCAGGGATTAGTTGAAGTTAAATGAAAACATGGAACATTTTCTGTTCAGTATTCTTTCAGAGGACTAAACGGAGAGACGTCCTTTAGTGTTTGTGAACCTTTTTGTACTCGAGCACAGTTCTTGTCGAGCGGTTTGTCTTCGTGAACACACATCTGTCTGTGATTTGTTGTTCGGACATTTAGAATGACACCCTGTCTTTATGAAACATTAAAAGCTGTAGAACACCTGACTGGTTATTTATTATCAGAGTTACTTTATTATATTTACTTTGTGATCAGTGTCAGCTGTCAGTTAGCTTCAGGAAATAAGAATCGGAGAGAAATTAAAAGATTGGATGTTTGGTCGGCTGACTTAATAAGAACTGAACTGTAAATTATATATTTCATAGTTTAAACTCACTGTTCTCTAACATATTAATATCATCATCAATATGAACATAAGCATCGCTGTATATATTTATATTTCATCATTCCACGTTTATTTCAGCATTCTGCACCAATGAACTATCGTCTTACTGTTTACAAAGAGTTGTTTTATTAATATATAAATATGTATATTTATACATATATATTTATTCATATATATATATTTATATATATTTCTGTATAAGAGCATCAAGATTCTCTGACTCAGATGAATTAACTCCAGAAGGTGGCAGCAGTGCAGCATGTAAACGACCGTTAAAACCCAAAGAAGAAGACTTTTAAAGACTGTATTATTCTTTATTTTAATGGTTTAATTCAATGAAGTTTAATTTATAGGTTCGATAAATATCACATATTAAAAATGTGCCTCAGAGGGTTTTACATGCTGCTCAACATCCTTCAGGAAAACTAAATGAGTAAAATAACATTTCTTTGTTAAATATATATATATATGAATACAAATTGTTGCCAACATCATTATCACATTTATTATAAAATATATTTGTCCTCTTTTCTTGGGTTTTTGAAGAAAGCATGCACCACATCTTCACATAATAATGCAAGAGTATTTAAAGTTTATAAATCTGCAAAAGTAAAAGAGCAGTTTGTGTTTTATTATTATTATTATTATTTCTGCATTGGCTTTATTCTTTGTTGTGGTCTATGGATCGAGGTTAGTAGTGTATATACTGAAGGTACTTATAAATGTACTTTTTACTTCACGACACAGGTTTAGTTTCTTTTCAGATTCAGTTAATTAATACAAAATAATAATTAACTAATACATTATTTAAATTGTTGCTACTATAAGTATATTTGTATGCCAATATTGTATTACTTTTAATTGTAAAAGTATGTTTTACTACTGAGTCCTTCTACCACCACCACTGGAGTTTAGCGCCAGTTGACAAATCGAGCGCACCCAGGTCGAAGGGAAGCCGGCGGGGTTTAGGACCCTGCGGGAGGCGCGGTACAATAGAGCCGTTGTGCCGTGGTGGACCGACTTGCTGCCCAGGAGATCCCCTCTGTGGTCGGATACAAACCTCCAGATTTTCACCCCCGCAGCTACAACCAACCAGAGCCTCGGATATATTTTTATACAGGTACATGTTGGACGCGGTGTCCGGGCGGATATGTGGCTGGAATAAAGCGGACAGCAGTGGAGGTAAAAACGGGGGGAGGAATGTGAAACAATATGCGCGTGTGTTAGGAGAGAGATAGAGAGAGAGGCAGGAAATACCCCGGATGAGGCCTTCTTTCTCTCTCTCTCTCTCTCTCTCTTTCTCCCTGCTGCGTTCATGCTAGCGACCGTTAGCTTTGCGCGCGCTCGTGTACGTTAAAATGACCGTTACGACTCTGACTAACGGACCCGGTCGAGCTGTGAGGTAGTTTCGTCTTAATGGATCTAGGAAGTGACATCTTTGTGTGATGGTGGCGCCCACGTTTGATTCCTCCACAGGCTGCAGTGCAGCCCGCTAGAGGCCCGGATGTTAGCCTGTGTGTGTGTGTGTGTGTGTGTGTGTGTGTGTGTGTGTGTGTGTGCGTGTGATTGAGAGGAAGTTAGCTTCACATTTGAAGCTTCCGATTTGGCAGTTAAGGGGAAAGTTAAGGCCTATAAAATAAAAGCCTTATTTTATTAAGGCCTATACAATAAAAGCCTTATTTTATTAAGGCCTATAATATAAAAGCCTTATTTTATTAAGGCCTATAAAATAAAAGCCTTATTTTATTAAGGCCTATAAAATAAAAGCCTTATTTTATTAAGGCCTGTAAAAAACATTTTTAACATGTAAACCACATTGAACCAGGTTTCTTACCAAAACCATTATACATAATCTGATCAAGTCTGGACTAGATTAGAGAGAAATCAGAGACTCTTTAAAACCCAGTTTAAGATTTATGAAAGCCTTATTTTGTTTGTGAAAATGTAAAATAGAGATTTTACTGCTTTTGCAGGTCTTTCGCACCTAGACCCCATTGAACAGCAATGAATGAAGTTAACGTTCCTCTATATTGTCGAATCAGAAGCTAACTTCTGTGTGTGTGTGTGTGTGTGGGTGTGTGTGTGTGTGTGTGTGTGTGTGTGTGTGTGTGCGCGCGTGTTTGGCGCCAACACGGCTCTTTGATGAGGGCGGACACTGTTTACTCTGTTATGTTTCTGAACGCACTACTCACAGATATTAGTACATTAAATACAATATATGAAGAAATACATGTAAACAAGGCGGACATTGTTTCCTGTTACCCAGAAACCTCTAGTCAGTGTGATGTCATATCCGTGCTCATTCACAGCCTGTAGTCTCCTTTAGTTCATACTAGTAATAATATATATATATATATTAGTTTATACTAGTAATAATAAATATATTAGTTTATACTAGTAATAATATATATATTAGTTTATACTAGTAATAATACATATATTAGTTTATACTAGTAATAATAAATATATTAGTTTATACTAGTATTAATAAATATATTAGTTTATACTAGTAATAATAAATACATTAGTTTATACTAGTAATAATACATATATTAGTTTATACTAGTAATAGTAAATATATTAGTTTATACTAGTAATAATATATATATTAGTTTATACTAGTAATAATATATATACTAGTAATAATAAATGTATTACTAGTATAAATATTTACTAGTATAATATATATATATATATAATAGTTTATACTAGTAATAATAAATATATTAGTTCATACTAGTATTAATATGTATGTAATATATATAATGTATATAGTATATTTCTTATTTGCTAAATATAAAATAAAGTATTTAATGGTTGTGTTTTTAAATGTGTCCACACTGTTGGTTTATCTCTCAGCTTGTATAAAATATGTTTAATGATTTAAAAACACCGTTTTTATTAAAGTAACAGCTGATGTCTCCTCCTCTTCCTCAGGATGTTACAGGATGAAACGTCTCAGGTCGTCGAGCAGCAGCGACAGTTCAGACAATGAGAGTGAGTCAACGTGAACATGAATCTCCTTTTCTTCTCTGCTGCTCTTTTATTCACACGTTTCATTCGTTCATCAGGTCCCTCCACCTCCTTCTGCTCCTCCAACAAGTATGGCGGCGGCAAACCTGGAGCTCCGGCCTCCAACCAGAAGAAACCGGCTGAAGTAAGTTCCCGTCCTCTGCTGTCGCAGCTGAGCTCTGTTTACAGGTGAGGACAGGTGTCTCACTCTGCTGCTGTCTCACCCCTCAGGTGTTCAGAAAAGACCTGATCAGCGCCATGAAGCTGCCCGACTCCCACCACGTGTCCCCGGAGGACTACTACCTGCTGGCGGACGCCTGGAAGCAGGAGTGGGAGAAGGGGGTCCAGGTGCTGGCGAGTCCAGACACCATCCCAGAGCCGTCGGTCAGGTAACGCTGTCCGGCTGTCAGACCAACAGGGTTAAATGAGTCCGTCTGTTTCACTCTGGACAACAAACCCACTGACATGAGTCCTTTGTCTTCAGTGATGAAGACTACAATCATCATCATTCAGTGATTAACGACTCAGCAGTGATGGAAACATGACACCTGAATAATGTTATGTGACGCACGTTGATGTGAACATATAATAAATCATTTTTGGACAATTATTATAACTTATTCACTTAAAAAACATGCAATTAACATGCTCTCCTTTAAACCATCGGACTCCTTTCACCTTCATCAGAACCGTCAACAATCACTGACTCTGGTTTGGTCCAAATGAAACCTGAGTTCACAGAGTTAGATGTGAAAGAAACGTTCTGCTCTCCTTAAAGACACTCCATTGGTGCATGAGAGAAGCCAAAGACGCAGCTTTATGAGAGGGTTATCCTGTTTTTGTTTGGTCATTGTTAAATGAAACCTATAATCCCGATCATGTCGGTGCTAAGATGTGTCTTGTGTGTTCAGAGTCATGGAGGAGAAGCCCACAGAGGTCCTCTACACCCACCAGAGGAAGCACATCCAGTGCTCCAGCCGCGAGTCCACAGAGCCGGGTTACGTGGACATCAAGGATCTGGCCGAGGCCATGTGTCGCTACGACCTGGACGACATGGACCTCCACTGGCTGCAGGCGCTCAACAGGGAGCTGGACCGCATGGGTGAAGAGAACCACTCATTACTCATCGATACCACCCTGTCGTTCATTATCCATTAGATAGATTTGTTCTTGGCCGTTTATATTTCATCGCTGTACAACGTCTCCCTCCATAAGAAGACAGCAGCATTAGCTAACGTTTATTTTTAAATACATACATTTCTCACTACTTAAAACAGTCGATGGTACATTCCTCCTCTAATAATCAGCTGATGTTTAAAGCTCCGTCTGATTATAATAATCTATCTGTGAATCTTAGATCCATCTCATCACGTCTTCTTATTACAGGAGCAGTTGTTTGATTATCACTGACATTAATGCTTTTATACAACCTGTTTGAATATGACCTCCTGATTTTTTTTAATGTCTTTATTTTTTGTCCTATTTGGTATCGTTTCATTACCTCGCTGTTATTTTAGTTCTTTTGTTAACTGTTTTGTCTAATTGTGCTTTTATTGTAATCGTTTGAACATATTAACGTTATACATAGAGACAAAAATGAGTTTGTCAGACAGTAAAATAAAACCCCATTAATTATCTTTCACGTGTACCTCCATGTACACATACATGATCATATACATACACATCCATAAACACGCACATCTCACGGGGTCATTCCTGAGAACGAGTCCAGCACCGAGCTGTGAATACGCTACAGGACTGATGGCGTCCGTCTGTCCTCTAGGGGAGGAGCCTGTGGACGAGCTGACGATGGAGCGAGCGATGGAGGCTCTGGAGAGCCAGTGTCACGACAACATGAACCACGCCATCGAGACGGTGGAGGGCCTCGGCATCGAGTACGACGAGGACGTCATCTGTGACGTGTGCCGCTCGCCCGACAGCGAGGAGGGAAACGACATGGTGTTCTGTGACAAGTGCAACATCTGTGTGCACCAGGTAACTCTCACTTCATCTTAATGTGTAATGAACTGGTGACGTTTCATGTTTTTAAGTGTTTTATTCTACTGTAGTGTCTCTTCTTAATTGTTGCTTTTGTTTTTATGATCTCATGTTTGAATCATGTTTATTGTTGTGACGTTGATATAAAACATTCTTCAGTAAATACTCCGTGTCCTCCTCACAGGCCTGCTATGGAATCGTCAAAGTGCCCGTAGGGAACTGGCTGTGCAGGACGTGCGTTCTCGGCATCGACCCTCAGTGTCTCCTCTGTCCTCAGAAGGGCGGAGCCATGAAGGCCACGAGAGCCGGGACCAAGTGGGCTCATGTGAGCTGTGCTCTGTGGATCCCAGAGGTACACGCACGCACACACACACACACACACACACACACACACACTCACACACTCTCTCTCAGGGAGCGTTGAATAACCTCACCCTGCCGTCCCTTCCTAGGTGAGCATCGCTTGTCCCGAGAGGATGGAGCCCATCACCAAAGTGTCCCACATCCCGCCCAGCCGCTGGTCGCTCATCTGCAGTCTGTGTAAATGGAAGACCGGCGCTTGTATCCAGGTGAGTGCAGCTAGTTAGCTTAGCTTAGCGTGAAGACTGGAAACAAGGGGCGGTTGTTGAGACTCCCGACAGTCCGGATTAATGATGATAATTAATGAGCTGTGGAGGCGTCATGTCATTGTGGAACAACTCGTGCAGTAACATGTGGTGTGAAAACCTGCAGAAAGGTTCGTAGCTGATCATCATAGAGCATTGATTAGTTTCACTGAGTCAGAATGTATTTTATATGAAAATAAAGTTGTGATGAATGAGAGAGGAGACTCTTTTCATAATCATCATTTTGTCCCCAGTGCTCGGTGAAGAACTGCACCACTCCCTTCCACGTGACGTGCGCCTTCGAGCACAGCCTGGAGATGAAGACCATCCTGGACGAAGGCGACGAGGTCAAGTTCAAGTCGTACTGCCTGAAGCACAGCCAGTCCAAGAAGGCCGGGGAGGCCGGTCTGAGCCCGGCTCGATCCAAACCCGCCAGCGATGCCCAGAAGGTGGGCGGCGGCCAGCGGGCCCAGAGGCTGCAGGAGCTGGAGGAGGAGTTCTACACCCTGGTCCAGCAGGAGGACCTGTCCCGGGCCCTCGGGCTGCCGGCGCGCCTCCTGGACTTCATCTGTCAGTACTGGAAGCTGAAGAGGAGGGCCAACTTCAACCGGGCCCTGCTGCCCCCCAAAGAGGACGAGGAGAACCTGGTGCTGCAGCCGCAGGAGGACAGCATCCACACCCGCATGAGGATGTTCATGCACCTGAGACAGGACCTGGAGAGGGTAGGTGTCCTCCTATGGGACGGGGACGGGGGTAACTGAGACTTTAGGCTGTTTATGAACTTTAACCTAAATACATTTATTTATATGGATAAGTCAACGTTCTCTGTGAGGAGCAGTTTATGAGCTGGAAGTCACATTATGTTAATGAGCTTAGTGTGTGTGAGATCTGTTCATCAGCAGTAAAACTCTTTAAACAGAAATCATTAGAGATCCGCTGCAACAACAACCGAACGTTCAGTCGAGGCGACGCACAAAACGATGTAAATGTCCAAAAGTCAAGCTGATGCAGGATTTATGGCAGAAAAAATGCTGATGACACAGTTTCCTAAAGCCTCAGGTGGCGTCTTCTAATTACTCGTTTAGAACAAACATTTGGTTTATTATCATAAAAGAAAGAAAAGCAGCAGACTGAAGAAGCTGGAAAAATTATGATAAATAATAGTTCAACCGGCTGTCTCAGTTTGTAGAGATAGTTTACTGAACATGTTTTAACTAATCAACTGTGATTCAAAGTCGTAAAACATGAAATTAATTCCTTCATTAATCTTCAGCATCGTGACCATAGAGTCTCACACGTGAATTTGTTTCTGCCGTTTCTCTCTCAGGTGAGGAACTTGTGTTACATGGTGAGCCGGCGGGAGAAGCTGAAGGTGCTGCAGAGCAAAGCTCACGAGCAGATGTTCAACCTGCACGTGAAGCTGCTGAACCAGGAGCTGTCTGCCGGTGAGCCGTCCGTCCGTCCTCGTTCTGTTGAGACGTTTGAATCGCAGCCGCGGTCTTGAACATGTTTCCTCGTCTCTCTTGTCTTCAGGTCTTCCCTCTTCCTCTCCAGCGGAGAGCCTGCTGTTCCGTCCTCCTCCGAGGATCACTCTGAAGCTCAAGATGCCCAAACCCTCCGGCCTGGGTAACGGTAACCCCGGCTCCAAGTCCTCCGGTAACGGGCCGCTGTGCCCGGACAACAGCGGTAACGTGGAAGGTGAGGGTCTGGGTCAGGGGAAGCCTCAGCTGCACGGACGCGGTCGCCGAGAGGAGCGCTCCAACGGCCGCCTGTCATCCTCCAGCGTCTCTCGCGGTCCGACCTCGCTGCCCGGCGGCAAACCGCTGGCCCTGCACGCCGCGCTGCATGGCGGCCACTCGTCCAACGGCAAAACGGTCCAGGACCGCAAATCCAACGGCCTCTCGGAGAAGTTCGTGGCGCAGAAGGACAGTTCCTGCCAGACGCCCGGTGACCAGGATGCCTCCAATCCGACGCTGGACAAGAGCAGCTTACGCAAGTCCGCCATGGAGCACTTCGGCAGGTCCTTCAAGGAGGCCACCATTAACCTGGTACGGACCACGGAGGACCTGCGGGCCTCTGACAAACTGTCCCGAAAGGGCTCCTCCGCCAAGGAGAGACTGTGGGCCAAGCCCGAGCACAGAGCCAAGAGCGGCAGGTCACACCAGGACAGCGACGGGTACTGTCCCGACCTGGAGCTCAGCGACTCAGAGCCGGAGTCCAAAGGGAGGCGGCAGCGGGTCGGCCCGCCTCAGCCGGACGCCGCCGGGAAGGGGGTCAGCCGAGGGAAACCACAGTCTCTGGGCTCCAGACACGCCATGCAGAGGTGACGGCCGTACGTCGACTTCGTCCTTTTCCAAGTGCCAGACTCGTCAGGGACCAGACCAGGACCCAGACCAGGACCCAGACCCAGACCAGGACCCAGTGGATGCTGCAGAGTCTGCATGAAGGGGTTTTTGCGGGAATCATGAAGAAGCTCTGTGTCGGAGAGGAACAGTCTTCTGAGATTATCATCGCTTGCCTTCTCATTGTGACTAGAATTACATTTTGTACTCTGCACAACTTTGTATCAAACCCCCCCCCCCCCCCCCCCCCCCCCCCCCCGTTCCCCCTCACACACTCGGTGTAAACCTCTGAACATTAGACATTCACATCGGGATGTAAATAATGTTCAACACGCTCCACTTTATTGAGACTTCAAACATTAAATCAAACCGACGACGTTTACATGCATCAAATATTCGTTTTTTATTCAAAAAATACGATATTCCTACTAATCTGTTTTCATGGTTGATGAAGATGAATGTTCCACTAATATTCACGTCTACAGCCGTTCGTATTCACATATTCACATATTCATGTCTCGTCCTCAGTGAATCTCACGGTGACGTCGTTCTCTTCTGTGTTTGACGGGTCGACGTCGTTTATCACGTCAGAATATGTAAAAGTAGAACATCAGCATTCACAATAAGTCAGAATATACAAACAGAATATGATGTTTACATTCTGAATATTGTCGTATTCAGAATGAAAGTGGAATATTAATGAGCATGTAAACGTAGTCGTGATGCAACACATTAGTAGTGAACTCTACTGCAGCTGTTTCTTGCACATCTGTCATTTTGTTTTAATTTTATATATTTGTAAAGTAGTGATGTCATTTGTTTGAACAGGAACTCCTGTGAGTAGAACTCCACTTTAACACTATTAGTAGCTTTCTGTTAGATGATGATGTCATTTCAAATCAAAGGTTCTCGTCTCAGAATGAGAAGAAATGTGTGAAACAAGTCGAGTACAGATGTGTAATGGACGTTTGCCTCAGATGGTCACATGATCGGTCTTCATCATCTTCACACGATCGGCCTTCGTCATCGTCACACGATCGGCCTTCATCATCGTCACCGTCGTCTCTGTTTGTTTTGATAATAAATAACTGGTTCACTATTTCTGTTTCTTTGTATTGACTCATTTTTACCACAAAAAAAAGCTTTATTCTTTGAATTTCATCAGGTGTTTGATGTCTGAATACAAACAAAACTAGAAAATTCTGCAAGAAATTTTGACAGTGTGCCCAAAGACGTTGCAATACATATACACGCCGATGTTACCGGTAGTATCTTTGAGGTTCGATTGAGATATCGCTTCTCTCTTTTCTGCATTTTAGATTCATACTCTTGGATTGAATCTTGTATTTGTGACGGACAGTCCACAAATGTCTCCCGTCATTTCTGTACTGGACATGTACATCTTTGTTTCAGAAACATACCTTTGAAAATTACATTTCTGTATTTGTGATGGAAAGACTTGAACTTAACATTTCTTATCATGAACCTCATTCTGAGCTTCATGATAAGTTACAGTTACTCTGTGGGGCTTTTATTTTGAAAGGGTGGGACTGGGTGGGCGAGAGAGGGGTAGAGGAGACATAATCATAATGTTTGACACACAGGTTATTAAATGACAGGCTTCATCACAAGCATTCCAGTTAGAATTCACTCTGTGGGGCTTTTATTTTGAAAGGGTGGGGCTGGGTGGGGGAGAGGAGACATAATCATGTTTTTTACCAATTTTCTTTTAAAATAATAAAAAAATATTTATCAATATATATATATTTATGTTAAATTTATTTATTTATTTATGTTAAATAAAATAAATGTTTTTTTTATTTCATATATTATATATATATATTTATGTTAAATAAATAAAAATAAAATATTTTATGTATAGTATATATGTAAAAGAGAGATGGGTTTTGCCGTTTTGAGGGTTAACAGTAAATACATTTTTTTAGTAAATGCAAGTACTTTTTTGAACACAGGCACATTTCTGAGGCCCCATATATATATATGTATATATATATATGTATATATAGTCTTGATGCCAGAGTAATGCACAGAACTGTTGTGTTCAGTAGAAGATGTAATAAATGATGGAACAAGTCCAAAGACCAGGAAATGACTCCTGAGGTGTGTCTCGTGGAATGAGTCTTGAACTGAACTTTTCTCTCGAGCACAAATGAAACGCCTTCATAATTTACGGTTGTGTTGAATCTGTGGCTCACGTGCTGCCGGTGCACTTTAATCTAGTTTCTCCACTGTGGTTAGTGCTGTTTCAGGGTTTATCGACCCGCTGAGGATGACCTGAACCACCAAATAATCACAAACACACAGAAACAACTCAATCAATGAGCTCCTGGGAAGCCGAAGGTCAGCGTTCTCAAACCACTTCAGCTTCTATGTTCATATGAAGATAACAGACGACGTCTTTAATCAGCTTATTGAACAGATATTTATTATAGATAGTATTTATAATCCTGCCTGTACACATCTCACCCTCGTTCTACAGAATGGAGAACTCACTATTCAACACCGATGTTATTAACCAGCTTGGGACCCTTCAAAGCAAAGCAACGCCCAATGAAAAATAAATGAAAGAAAACAGAAACGTATGTTTTAAAGGCACCCTGTGCAGTGTTTGACCACTGGTGGCGCTATGGAGTAATGTTTGTTTGGATCCTGAACAAAAATGAACGGATGACGAGATGTGATTTGACGCTATTTAAATAAATAAATTGTATTGATACATATTTTCTGGTTGTTCCTCTAACTAACAGTTGGCAGCAATAATGAACAAAGAAACGTAGAAAACAAAGAAGAAGAAAATGGTTAGCGAGCAAACATGAATGTAAACCAGGAGGCAACCTCTGGTTCTTTAAAGTGAAGTCAAAGCTTCATGTGTTAAAGCTGCATTATCTCTAGTGTCCACCAGGGGGCGACTCCTCTGGTTGTATAGAAGTCTATGAGAAAATGACTCTACTTCTCTCTTGATTTATTACCTCAGTAAACATTGTAAACATGAGTTTATGGTCTCAATCTCTAGTTTCAAGTCTTCTTCAATACAGCATGATGTTCATTTAGTAAATTATGGTCCATTTAGAGTCAAACAGACCATAAAGCAGGGTATGTTTTAGGGCGGGGCTACACAGTGATTGACAGGTCTCTACCAGAGACGTATACGGCGTCTCTACGTCACTCCTTCTCAGTCCATATATGGTCACTTCCTGTTCACTGGTTGCAAAAAAACAAGATGCCGACGGCCAAATCGCCGAACTCGAGGATTCAAAACATCCACAAACCAACGTCTTATTTACTGAAGTCTCTTTTACAATGGGGAAAATGCTTTTCTCACAACAATACCGTGAGTGGCCACTAGGAGGCAGCAGCGTATCCAGTTCTTATTATACATCCATGATGTAAACATTGCACGATTATAAATCATTTTTAAAAATGGCATTATGATTTAAGAGTTATGAGATGCATTCAGGTGTTTACATAACATAACTCCACAGAGCTTCTTACCAGCTGATGACATCATGCAGGTCTGCAGAATGTTGAGGAGTTTCCAGAGAGGAGCAACTTTTCATTGGGCTCAGCAATATCTACTATTGATCATTATAGTATTATTATTGGTGTTTTTGCAAAGACAAAAAAAAACTAGACCTTATGATTAATGTTGAATTTTAGCCAAATTCTTTTTTCAAAAGGCAAAATATAAAATAATAGAAAAACTAAACTAAAATGAAACTCAACTCTGTATTAAGTCCTTAAAATAATGAAATGAAATCCTTAATAAATTATGAGAAAATGATCTGATCCTATCACTAACATTATTTTTTTCAAATGTATTTACTTTTTTAATTCTTTTTATTTATGCTATTATTTTCTTTTTCTTTCTTTATTTCGCTCAAATCATTTTTATTTATTTATTTATTTTTATTCTATTTATTTATTTTTTGTATGTAAATGTTTTACATCAAATGTGGAATCTACTCAGGATGATAACTTTGTATTTTATTGCCTTATCATTTGTAAATTCATCATGTGAATAATATATATTATTTAAAGTCAGAGGGCTCTTTAAGAGGAGAGACTCTGCATCTGCTGATCTGTCAGCAGGCGCGGTGCCTCGCTCCCTCCCTCCCCCTCAGCTCGCACTCTCTGCTGCTGCACCTCGGGACACCGACAGACACCACCCGGTGAACGGAGGAGCTCAACCCCTCATGTCGCTGCACCTGAAGCAGCCATCGGATCGCACGCGGACACTCGATCGTCATGGATAATCGATAAGAGGAGCCATAAAATGCGCCGGCTTCCTCCGTCCTCTGCAGGTGTGAACGGTAACCGGACTAGTCTGCTGGTGGGGGTGTGTGGGGGGTTAGGGTTGGAGGACCCTTGCACGGGCCACGCTTTATCTTATGACGTCATGCATGCTTCCTCTGCAGCCATGACGTCGTCTTCTAATGCATTCGGGACGGTGGTGTTGTGGCGCGCGAACCCAGCTCTAGTGTCTCCGGGTTCGTCCTCCGCGGTGGTCTGACTGGTTCCACTGGTTCGGTGAGAAGAAGCAGCGGCAGATTGGTCGAGTGAGAAACAGAGAAACAGACTTTCTGGACTCAGAGTGCTGCTGAAGTTTACTTTGTTATCATCATCATCATCATCATCATTAAACCCCAAAACAAACAACATATTTCAATAATAATAATACAAAATAAATTCCTTAAAAAATACAAATAAAATAAATAATGCTGATAATAATAATAACAATAATATGGATTATGATGATAATAATGATGATAATAATAATAATAACAACACTGCTGGTAATGATAATAATAATAACAACAATAATAATAATGATAAACATGACAATGATGATAATAATGATATTGATGAAAATGATAATGATAATTATCATAACAATGATATTGATAATAAAATAATAATAACAAATGAATAATAATAATTGTAACTAAAAATGATAATAATAACAATATTAATGTGTGTCCACTGAAGCTGGAGCTCAGGATGTCGTCGGTGTCCGGAGTGAGTGAGCGGAGTCTGGGGGAGCTGCCCATGGAGAGCTGGATGTCTCACCTGCCGTGCGCCCTGTGGGACACCCCCCTGTACCACCTGGCCATCCCAGGTAGGAAGCCTCATAGCAGCACACTTTAGAGTGGATGGAGCTGGGTGATGAACGTTATGAGTGGAAATGCGTGTGGGCCTGTAACGATAACTACCTCTGATATATTGTCCCATAAATAATTGTGATAAACAATATCTTAAGACAATTTTGTACCACTGATTTAATGATAATAAAATAGCATAATAATGCTAAGACACCCTTTCAAACAGCCAGTGTCGGACTCGAAAATAAAAAAGGAACAGAAAGTTTTCCAGCATGTAGGGCAGCTTATGTGTCATTGCACCATGTGAAGGCCGGCCTAGAGGGAACTTTATCACCTATATCTACTGTAGGAGCTCTAGAGGTTACTTCTGCTGGGGGGGGGGTCACATTCTTATGTAAACAAACACACGTCAACACAACACGCACTAAATCAGCAACGTGAAAATGATCGAGGTCATGTTCGTACATCGTACAATAAGTCAAAAACGTACAAAATAATCACGGTCATGTCCATATATTGTACGATAAGTTGATAACGTAATTATCGTGACAGGCCTGGTTATGGAGTGGTTTCAGTTTAATAACTCATAGTATTTTCATAACTCATAGTATTTCATAACTCATAGTATTTCATAACTCATAGTATTTCATAACTCATAGTATTTAGTAACTCATAGTATTTAAATACTCGTAGTATTTCATAACTCATAGTATTTAGTAACTCATAGTATTTAAATACTCGTAGTATTTCATAACTCATAGTATTTAGTAACTCATAGTATTTAGTAACTCGTAGTAAAAGTGTCCTGGCTGTTATTTAAGGCGGCTCACAGCCTGATGAAGATTCTCTCTTCATTTGCTTGTCTTTTCTTTATTTGCATGCGTTTTCTTTACGTTTGCATGTACGTTGAGCTCTCAGTGCCACTGCCTTTGCTATTACACGAAACACTCAAACGTTTAGTGATGATTCCGTTTATCATCTCCCCCCCGATCAGGCAGCCACAATGCAATAACCTACTGTCTGGATATGAACGACAGATCCCCGGTGGACCTCACCCAGCCAGACATGCTTCAAAAGCTGGACAAATACATGAAGCCTTTCATTCGCCCCTTTGTGTACAAGTGGGCGATAACGCAGGTAATAAAATAGACTCAGTATCGCTCACTGTTAAGTACCTGGACCTGGTGTAGTGAGTCCTGCATGTTTTACAGGAGTACACCATCAAGCAGCAGCTGGACTCTGGGGTCAGATACTGTGACCTGAGGATTGCACACAGGCCCAATGACAGCTCCTCTGACCTGTACTTCTACCACGGTGTTTACACCACGCTCACTGTGGAGGTGAGGCCATGGCATCACACACACACACACACACACACACACACACACACACACACACACACAGACAGACAGACAGACAGACAGACACATGTAGCCACAGTGACATTTATGCTCCTTAAAGGTCATCTGCATCCACAACATTAAGTCGTGCTCAGTGAACAATCATCTCTGCAGTGGGGAAACTAAATCCTTTAATTAGATTGGTCACGGTTGGTGCGGCCATTTGGGATGTTTTTAAGGTTATTGAAGTGGGAACACGCCATTATTATTTAAAAACCTTACTCTTACTGAAGAGAAGCCACCGTGACTACGAGTAACAGTTACAGGATAATAGTATGTAGAGTAAGGGGTCATTCAAAAGTTGCGTTTAAACGCGTGAAAATGCGTGAAAAAGCGTGAAAAACGCCGGCTGTACCACATTTTATCCAAGGTAAGATAATTTAGCAGTAAGCCTCAAGAATAACTGGATTTCCAGCTATGTAAATCCCTCACGGTAAACCTATTGGTTTGCGCACTGATGTTTTAATAATATAAACTCATGTTTACAATGTTTACTGAGGTAACAAATCAAGAGAGAAGTAGAGTCATTTTCTCATAGACTTCTATACAACCAGAGGAGTCGCCCCCTGATGGACACTAGAGAGAATGCAGCTTTAACACATGAAGCATTGGCTTCACTCTTCGTAACGTTTCTGGCAATATTAATGTGGAGCAGCAAACACTTTGATATCTTGTGTATCCAGAACTGGCAGGTTGTTACAGACTTCCATCATATCTTATCAGACCCATGTGAGTCCTACCAGATAACTGGTGTTTCACTCCTGCTGTTAGCTCATTTAAAACAAGGCTGTGGATCGGCAGCAGAAGCAGACTAACTTGTGTTTTCCCCTGGCAGACCGTTCTCATGGAGATAAGCAAGTGGCTGGACTCTCATCCCAAAGAAGTGGTCATCCTCTCCTTCAGCCACTTCCTGGACCTGAGCCAGGAGCTCCACACTCTGCTGCTCTCGACCATACGCAACGTCTTCACCTCCAAACTCTGCCCCAAAATGGTACGGCTCCTCCTCCGCCGCTGAGTGAGGACTTGAAGAAGAAGGCTGGTCATAATCTACATGTTTGTTATTGTCAATCAATCCTTTGAAAAAAGACCAAAACCCACCAGTTGATTGATTTTGATAATAAGTACGTCTGTGCAGCCAAAATCTTAATAAGATTGGTTAAGTCCTTCATCAGGGCAAGAACCAAATGGTTTAATTTGGGCCTTTTTTAGGCCCAATCCTAAATCTCCACACATTTACTGAGTTTGAGGCGAGTTTCTCTTTAAAGTCCGTGAGGGTTTAGTTCTTCTGTCAAATCCTCGAGTGTTTGAGTCTCTCTCAGACATTTTGAGCTCTTTATGAACCCTTTCTGTAAGTCCGCATTTCTGCAGACTTTGCCTGAGGCTATTACCCACAATTCATTGCAATATGACATTAAACACAGGGTTACCAGTGGAAGCTGGAGACATTAATACTTAAAAACATAAAATCAGAGGATTTCAAACAGAGACTTTTATAACACAGCTGGTTTATTTATCAAACATTTAATTTTGTTATTGAAGCTGTGTTGATTAAAAAACGAGTACCGGTAAATAGATTGTTAATTTATTTTACCTCTCATCTTGTGAGGATAAATTCCTGGAAGACCTCCAAATCAAGCGGTAAAGAAATATAAAATAAATGCCCACAATTTGTATATAACGTGCTATGACGTGATACGTCGCAGGAAAGTAGCGTCTCATTCACACTCAACCACTTACCAGGTGAGCTCAGTTAAATCTCTAAAGGGTCAGGGTTTAAGGCCTTAGAGGGGACAAAGGGATTGGACCTTTATACATGTTGGCAAGTAAGTCACATGATCAGTACGGACAAGTAGGTCACGTGCACGGTAGTAACAGTTCATTACAGATATCAGACGTAGACCAGATAGAAAACTCAATAAGGAGAAGAGAATCATAAACCATAGAAGCTTTTAGAGAAATCTTTTTATTGATTTCTATGACAAAAATATAGAATAACGCCAGCCTTATCCTTTACATAACATTTATGAACAAACGTATCGGTCATTGTGATTGATTTCAGGAAGTGTTAACCCTTCGTAACCTGTGGGCTTTGGGCTACAACGTGATCGTGTCCTACGAACACAACATCTCCAGCTGTCACGGCGACCTGTGGCCACACATCCCGTACTGGTGGGCCAACAAATGCAAAGCTGAGGCTCTCATCGAGGAGTTTGAACACAGGAAGCAACACGGCAGACCCGGTAATATAAATATATTACTTTAATTGAATTCTTTATTTTGGGACAGTAGCTTGAATTACAAAACATACATCAGCAGGAGGATCTCTTTATTTCTTCTGCCGTCCACAATCAAGGGGAGACTTGAAAGAAAATGGAATAAAAGTCAATGAGGTTAAATGAAGTAAAACATTACAGAATAATTGATTCTATATCTACTCAAAATCTGTCCGTAAGGGTTTTACATATTTGACCAAAGACTGTATATAAGAAGTGGACGTAGTCGTCACGACGTCTCTCGTTGGTGGACGTTTTGAAGCCTCAGGTTTGGCATTTTAGCCGTCACCATCTTGTTTTTTTGCAACCAGTGAACAGGAAGTGACCATTTTGACTGAGGAGGAGTGACGTAGAGACGCCGTATACGTCTCTGGTAGAGACCTGTCAATCACTGTGTAGCCCCGCCCTAAAGCATACCCTGCTTTATGGTCTGTTTGACTCTAAATGGACCATAATTTACTAAATGAACATCATGCTGTATTGAAGAAGACTTGAGACTAGAGATTGAGACCATAAACTCATGTTTACAATGTTTACTGAGGTAATAAATCAAGAGAGAAGTAGAGTCATTTTCTCATAGACTTCTATACAACCAGAGGAGTCGCCCCCTGATGGACACTAGAGAGAATGTAGGTTTAACACATGAAGCTTTGACTTCACTTTAAAGAACCGGAGGTTGTGGCCTGGATATGAGGAGAATATAAACTAGATCATAAATTACAAATAATTCAATGATGTGCTTATGATCCCGGGTTCCAGCCAAATTAAATAGATCATAGATTTAGTCTTCTTTCACGCTGTCTATAAGTTTGATATAATACTTTTTTACACGTGTGTGTGTTTCAGGAGGTTTCTTCGTCACAGGAATCAATCTGACGGAGGACCTGAAGTACATCTGCACTCACCCTACAGAGTCCCTGAAGGACTTGGTGACGTCCACGTATCCGGCCCTGCTGAGCTGGGTCATGGAGCAGACTCCCGGCTCCAGAGTCGGCTCTCTCAACATCATCGCCGGGGATTTCATCACAGAGAGCCAGTTCGTGCCGACCGTCGTCACGCTGAATGAGAAACTACTGAAATGGTCCTCGTGACTTTTCACCAATTTGCATTATTCTACAAGAAGCGAATCACAGCATGAGCTTGTTTTGTGACGGGAAAAAGTACTTGAATTATTGGTTTGAATATTATAAATGCACTTATCTGAAGGTAGTGAAATGTACATTTCAGTCTTAAAAAACAGACTTTTTTGGTATTTTTGACCGGCACTGTTTACATTCAGTTCACTATTTATGCAACGTACTGTATCAGTTTTCACGAGTCAGCAAAAGGTGGCCGGTTTATTGTTACGGTGACCAGCAATAATAACACAACTAATCTCACCTGGACATTTTAGAAGAGGAAGCACAAACGATGTATTCAATGAGCACATACGATTGTAATGTACAAACTTTTATAATTATGACATTTCACCTATATACACGTATTAATCCATAGAGAATGTAGACGAGACATCAGACTTATGCAAAAATGCATGGGCATCTTATTTGCATGAACCCAAACCGTGACTGTTTTACTTATAATATTGACTTGAGCCAACAGGTGAGACCTTGTCTTAGAGCAGTGCTGCACCGCTGTGCCTGTGGAGGTCAAGCCTTTCCAATAAACATGAACATTTTCAAACAAATCGCCTCAATTTATTCAACAACCATTCAGATGTACAAATCAACGGCATGGGACGATATGAATATGTCCCAATTATCACGATAATCATCAAAATATGCTTGAAATAACAAAATCATAATCATTTCACCAAATAGTTTTGTTTTATTGCATCCGAGAGACAAACCTTTTTATAGTGAACATCCTTTTTAGTGAATAATAAACAATCTTAAATATGGTGATCAATAAGACCGGTTATCGGTACTCGATTCCTTTAAGGTAGCGACCAAAACAACTCTCCAGTCAAACTTTACCTGCAATCTATCTCATATTTGTATCACCCAGATCTAGAAAGAAAACACTATTTGTATGGTTTTGCTAACAGCCAATCACCACAAGTGATTTAATGCTACGGCAGCAGCTACAACCTTCACAGCTGGGTTTACCAGCCTGCACTGAACCGGCAGCTAGCAGCTAACAGTGCAAACAGAGCTAACATTGTTAACCTGGTTCTACCCCCCAGGTTAAGCTCCGGTTATTCTTTCAACAAGAACGGTTGCAGTGGTTGTGCAGGTTTCTCCTGTAGTTAGGTCATGTTGGACATGCATGGAGAGACTCTCTGAAGCTCTCTGTTGGTATCGGTGTCACTTTAAGGGTTCTGGTGAGCTTGTTTTTAAACGATACCCAGCCCTACTAATCATAAATCATATGGTCCCCCTGCATTAATAAAGAATAAAAAAAACGTTTATTCTTGTATATTTTAAGCAGCTCTATTTGTCACTTACTCTCCATGATAGAGAGCTTTTTAAGTCATCACATTGTCCGTAATGGTCCATATATTTGGGAGAAGATACTATCTGTGTTCACCAACGTTACATAAAACAATAAGAATGTACCTTCTTCTCTACATTCTGTTCTTCTATTCCAGCTCAACTTGTTTCTTCTTTTCCTTTAGCTCCGCCCCCTTCTACGTCATAGAAACACGTCAGTAATGTGTTTGCAGACACGTAGAAACACAAAGTGACCTGTTTCTTCTGAAGCTCATGAATTCCCAGATTGTCTTCAGATAAACATTTGTGAGTGACTCGTTATGTAGCGAAGCTGTCAATCAACAGAAGAATGAGGAAATATAAAGTCAGCTCCTCTTCCTGTTGTTGTGTCTGCGGTCGATCATTTAAAGGAATTAGATAAAGGAAGAGGATCGAACATGTGATGACTAGCCTCGGATCTACACTACAGACCTGGTTTTAGTGAGTCTCTCTCCCGCAGGTCCGACATGGATCCCCGCTGTCAGGACTGGATGTCGGGTCTCCCGGAGGAGCTGTGGGACGTTCCCCTGACTAACCTGGCCATACCCGGTAAATAACACCTCTTCTCCTCAGTGTTGCTAATTCTCCATTCATGAGAAATAAAGTCATAGAAGCACAGAGGAAGCATTAGATTAGATAACGTCTCAGAAGACAGAAGGTTTCTATAAATACTGGTCTAAAGACTTTAACCTTCATTTATCATTATTGAGGGGTGACCCTCGTTTATAATGACGTCGAGTCAATTACAGAAAAACAACAAGAAAGAGAAGTATTAAGAGAAAAGAGGTCATATCTTTATCAAACACTAAAAGACAATAAAGTAATTTGATAAATTAACATCATTAAAATATTAAATAAATGGTTGTGCAAAAAACACCCAGAATTCACTAGTAAGGATAATTTGGTAGATAAATTAAAATAATTGAAATAAAATAAAGTTATGTAAAAAGCCCTAGAATTGAAGAAATAGGGCAGATACTTTTACAAATTAACATAATTAAAATGTAAAATAAAATACAGTTAAGTACAAAAAAACAACATGATTTTAAAATGAGGGTAGATCATTTGATAGATAACTTAAAATAAGAACGTTATATAAAAATATTTTACATGGAAAATAAAACCTGTAAAACACTAACAAGTAGAGTTTAGGAGGTTTAAAATGTCCATAAAGTTGAAGTGAGTTGATTTTCTGGTTCTGTATTTTTACTACTAAATTAACAGCAGTTTGTAGTTCACCTAAAGTAGCTGGAACGTGAAGAAGAGAGAACCAGTCAATGTAATTGGTTCATCCATATTCATGTTACACCAGCAAAATTACATAATTTCTGATTATTATTTATTTCTCAAAAATAATGTCCAAGTATCTCAAAACAATGACTTAGTATCTCAAAACAATGACTTAGTATTTCAAAACAATGACTTAGTATCTCAAAACAATGACTTAGTATCTCAAAACAATGACTTAGTATCTCAAAACAATGACTTAGTATCACCTGTTTTGGTTTATTTATTAATTCCAGGAGTCTCAGTGAGACCACGGTCTCTTTTGGAGGAATAACCTGAGAACACATTACATATAAACACAAGACTGCAGTTCCACAAACGGTCACCACACAGACAGACAGGAAATAAAGCTTGTCCGTTCTCTGTTCACCCAGGGAGCCATGACGCCATGAGCTACTGTCTGGACATCAACTCCCCGTTGATCCCGTCTGAACCGGACACCTTCAGGCTCCTGGACGGACTTTTCTACTGTTTCACCAGACCTGCCATCTTTAAATGGGCCACAACACAGGTGTGTGTGTGTGTGTGTGTGTGTGGTGTGAGGACCCCTATGGGATTAAGGCAGTACCACATATAGAAGAGTTTCTCTTCCTCTTCCTCTTCCTCGCAGGACAAAAGCATCGAGGAGCAGCTTTCGATGGGGATTCGATTCTTCGATCTGCGTATCGCTCACAAACCCAAAGACTCATCCAGAGACCTGTACTTCACACACGTCATATACACACATTTAACAGTTTTGGTGAGTTTAATCGTCTTAAAGAACATCTGTATATCAGTTACTCATCCTGTGTTACTTTGAATCTTTGAAGTTTTTCTCTCATCTCTTCACGGTGAATGTAGAGTAAATAAAACAGAGAAAAGTCTTGATGAATAGAAGTAACTAACAACAGCAAAACTAAATGAAACATCAGAAAAAGAGGAACAAGGACAGTTTTTCTGAGCTTTTGCACCACGAAAAAAAGTCGTCAACCAATCACATTGCTTAACAACATCATGTAGGCTCCATTGTCTCAACTAGGAGGGCCAGATCCACTCCTTCCTCTTTCCTTCACAATAAATATTGTATATATATATATATTAATAATAATATTTTAGGCTTTTACAGCATAATTACATTAAATGTCTTCTACTACAGGAAACACTGTCGTCTGTTGCCGTCTGGCTGGAGTCTCACCCAAAGGAGGTCGTTATTCTGGCCTGCAGCCATTTTGAGGGAATGGACGACAAACTCCATCAGTCGTTCATTTTCTCCCTGAAGAAGCTTTTCGGATCAAGACTCTGCCCCCAGAAGGTCAGCTGTCTCCTCCTATAGAAACCATAGAGCACCTGTTGGGCTCTGGTTAGGGGCCAAATATGTTAGTGGCCCCTGGGCCAGAGCCTCTGCTTCACTGTTAATCTTTCTTGTTTGGAAGTCCACAAAGAGACGCTAAATAAACAAAAATGGACATAAAACTACAAAGACATGCAAACAACCAAAAGACACAGAGTACGACTACAACGGGCTTTACATCTCTGCTCCCAGGGGCCTGTCGTCTCATAATCTGTCCATGATAGAACCAACACAAAGCCTCACACAGACCCTAACGTGTGCTCCACAGGAACCAGTCCTGACCCTGCGGAGCCTGTGGACGTCTGGTTACCAGGTCGTCCTGTCCTACGACTCCCAGTTTGCAGCGAGACATGCGGAGCTGTGGCCCCCCATCCCTTACTGGTGGGCCAACCAGCGCACAGCGCAGGGAGTCACCAGCTACCTGGACTGGAACAAAGACCTGGGACGTCCAGGTGAGGTTCTTTAACACTTTAAACGTTTGACTCTCACTGCTAACTTGAGTACCAAACATCACAGCGCTTTGTGTCTTTGTGTCTCCACGTTTGTCCAGAGGGCTTCTTCGTCTCCGGCCTGAACCTCACAGCTGACAGGTTTTACATCGCCGAGCACCCAAAGCAGTCTCTGCGGACGCTGACCTTCAGTAACTGGGAGGGTTTGAGGACGTGGCTGGAGAAGCAGGAACCAGGATCAGACCCCAAGAGCCTCAACATCATCGCAGGAGACTTTGCGGGTCCACTTCCTCTATGCTCTCTGGTCATCGCACTGAACCAGAAACTACTGCGGAAGAAGGCCGTCAAATGTTAAAGACTACAAAGAGACACAAGATGAGCAGAAACAGACACAATAGAAAATAACCAAAATGAGACACAAAAATGACTGCAGAGATGCAATATGACCAAAAAAACACAAAAGACAGAATACTACTACAAAGAGATGCAATATGAACAAAATGAGACACAAAGACCACACGACTACAAAAAGACACACTGGACCAGAAACGTAAGAACGCCGTCAAATGTTAAAAAAACATTTTTTATTCCACAGGAGCTGAAACCAAATGACCTTCTGAATACATAATTTCCTTTTCAGTTCTTGTGTCCGTTCAGAAGCGTCTACATGACGAGTTCTAACTGAAGGAAACCTGAGTTTCTTACATTCCGTTTTTATTCCACCAGAAAACATTCTGTATGTTGTGACTCTACAGCTCTGATGTGCAATACGTTTACAATAACGTACGTCATTCTTTAATAAAATTATACGGTCAAATATTTGATATTATACAATACATAGTCTTTATGTCTGTGGTTCAGTTTGCAGTAATGAGTTTCCAGAGTACAATAATAACAGATTGTCTTTTCCTGCTTTAAGAAACCGTGAGTCGACTACACAGAAAGGTGTTGTCCACTAATAGATCAGTTGATTTAATTAACAGGTTTAATTGACAAAGAATCACAGAAAAAAAGACATTTTTTATTTCTTGGAAATAAATTATTCAGCATGAAAAAAAAGCATAAACAACGACTAATCTTAGCACCTTATCAAGATGCTAACATTTAGCTAGCTCTGGCTAACGCTACACTCTCGGTTCTTTCTCGTCTCTGTGGGAGAGCTGCACATGCTCAGTAGGGATCAGGGAGCCAGTGACACGTGTTGTTCCTGTGTGGCATAAATGAGCTGATAAATCATTGGAAGGCTGCAGCAGGAGGGATCACTTTCTTCTCCGTCATCTCACCGTGAACAGTTTCCTGTAGCGTCCGTGAGCAGCGGCGCTGATGATGACCTTGACGACTGCCGAGCCTTCGTCCGCGTTCACCTGCACGTCCTGAACGGCGGCCTCCTTGTACAGCCAACTGTGGACGGAGACGCACGTTAGCTGTCTTATTTAAAAAAAAAAAAAACGCAGCAGCAGCGAGGACGGCCGTCACCTTAACTGAGGAGAGCTGAGGTCAACGCTTAGCTCCAACACGCGTTTCCCCGTCGACTTCACGATCTCTTCCTCCACCGCCGTCCTCAGGCGGTCCAGACCTCGCTGTTCCAGGGCTGAGATGGGCAGAGCATCCGGCTCCGACAGCTGATAGCTGAGACAGAAAACACTCTTAGTTCACACAGAAAGGCTTCATAAAATGTGTCCCGGAATATTAGGACAATGCATTACTATGTCTTTTATAGTTTTGAGTTCAATTAAATGTGACATTTTATTACATTTTGTGATTTTGATCTTCTAGGCTGCTTAGCACATTTTCTATTATTTCCATTAAAGGAACAGTGTGTAGGTTTTAGTGACATCTAGTGGTGAAGTTGCAGATTGCAACAGACTAAATACCCCTCAGCTAAGCCCCTCCCCTTTCCAAGCATGTCGAAAACTACGGTGGCCTTCAGGTAGAGAGTTATCTTTAGGGTTCTAGTACAACTAGAAGCTACCTTTACCAATACTCTGTTCTATTACATGACTAAATCATTGATTTTAAAAACAAATATAGAATTTCAATTAGAAAAGGGTTAGAATGTATTTATAATTTAGAGCAGCAAGAGTTTTGTTTACAAAAGTAAAGTCACTTTATAAAGTCATTAATATCTCACTGGAAACAAATCTCACGTGTCAATAAAATAAATGCAATTTCTGAGTGAAGTTTATGAATGATAATCAATAATAAAAAACAGATATTAGATAGTATCAGTCTGTCCTCTGTCCCCTGTCCTCCTGTCCTCTTTGTCTCAGCCAGCAGAGACGTTTACAAGAACAAACTAAGATAAAAAGCTAGACCACAGACAGACAGCTTTTCTTTTGCTGTCCTTGTGTAAACATAGCAGCGGAGCAAATTGAATTAGGTTTCATGCTTGTTGAACACTCCGGTCACACCAGGTCCCGTTTAGCACAGAGTTTGGGTTCCTTCAGGTGACATAACAACGTGGAAGTCTCTCTCCAGAGTCAGTGTTTGGTTTGTCTGTTCTGGGCTTCTGTAGAAAAACATGGTGGTGCAACATGGCGGACTCCGCCTCCTGCTCCCTATGCAGATATGAAGGACTCATTCTAAGCTAACTTAAATCCTCCTCCTGAATGCGACACACTGGCCCTTTAAGGACAAACTTTGTCTTCTTACTTGTCAACGAGGTCTGTTTTATTGTGGACTTCTATCATGGAGCTCATCAGCCTGTCGGGGATTTGCATGTTCTCCAGAACTCTCAGCACGTTCACCTTCTGGTTCACCGTCTCCGGGTGACTGATGTCTCTGACGTGGAGCAGCAGGTCCTGAGAGAGAGACGGACAGACAGGCGAGTCAACAACTCTGTAAAAACTCTAGTTCTGTTTCACGTCACCATGGAAACCCACCGAGTGTTTGATGTCCTCCAGCGTGGCGGAGAAGGAGTCGATGAGCCGGTGGGGCAGCTGGGATAGGAAGCCGATGGTGTCCACGTACAGGACGGTCATGTGACTGGGCAGCTGGCCGGCGTGCACGGTGACGTCCAGCGTGGCAAACAGCTGGTTTCTGGGCTGAAGGCCGACGTCGCCCGTCAGCGCTTTGATCAGGGTCGTCTTTCCTGAACGGAAACAAAAAGAAGAAGTTTGGTCAACATCATCGAGCTGTTAAATAACACACATACGATGTGTCTTATTTATATGTGTGAATATTTATAGGGCTATTAGAAATATTCTAGTTGATTTCCTCTGACAAAAAACGTGATTTCACAATTTCATATCGTGACGTCTCTAATTGCAAATACAAATTAAACCTTTTGATAACAATTACTTATTCAGTCCACTAGAGGTGCTGAGTAACATTTATGACAAGTTTTTATGACTGACAAAAAAGATTCTGCTGCAAACTTTATCTTGTTAGATAAAAAAGATGTTGACAAAATGCAGTTCATAAAAAGGTAATAAATTTGCAATACATCCCAATGTTTGATATTCAGCATATCGCAAAATGTTTAAAATCGCAATAATATCGTTTCGTGACTCGAGTATCGTGATAACCCTTATTTTCTGTACGTGTCCCTACCTTTGGTAACGTAAAAATATGAAAGTCTCTCTCTAGAGTCAGAGTTTGTCCTTTCTAGGCTACTGTAGAACATGGCGGACTCCGCCTCCTGCTCCCTATGTAGATATGAAGCTAACGAAAACATGATTCCTAGTTTCAGGTGATTAAACACCAATGAAAACAAACTGTTATGAATATTATATTACTTTTTTGCTAATAAATCCTCCTCTAAATGTTACACTCTGTTCCTTTAATGATTAACTTTTCTGTTTGAGAGACAAATGTAATTTTGCATTGTGATAATATTTACTTTCGGAACGGTAATAAATCGCAATATACGGTGATATCATCATTTATCTGGTGATTCCCTGCCTCTACTAAATATATAAACTGTTTTATTTCCCAGCATCTCACCACAGTTTGTGTATCCCAACACGGAGACGGTGGGGAACTCCTTTTGTCGACGCTGAGATCTCAGCAGGCTCCTCTTCCTCCTCAGTTTCTCCAGCGCCGAGCGGATCTTCATCTCTCGCTCCTTCAGCAGTCTCTGCTGGACCTCCATCAGCGTCTCCCCTGTACGGACCAATCAGCAAGCAGGATCAGCGGCTGAACATCCAATCACATGTGTGCGTGTGGTTTTATCACCCCGGGCGTCGTTACCTGAGCCTCCGATGTATCTCGACCCTCCGCCCTGCTGATCCAAGTTTGCCATTTCATTTTTCAGACGAGACCTGTACGCCGTCAGATGAAGACGTTTTTAAAACCCCAATGGATGCTGGGAAAAGAAACAAGTAAATTAATGAATTAATTAAAAACGTTACCTTAACAAGGGGATCTCCGCCAGAGAGATCTGTAGCTTGGCCTCTTTGGTCCTGGCGTTGCAGCGGAAGATGTGGAGGACCACCGAGTATCTGTCAAACACTTTGACCCCCCAGGCCTCCTCGAACTCCCTCTGTGGGGAGGAAAAACGGCCGTCAGCGGCTGAAAAGGTCTTGTGTGTAAAGACATACACGAGGCCTAAATAAAACATGCAGGAGTGCTCGTAAAAGCCTTAAAATCAGTGTTAAATACATCTGTGTTTATTATCTAAAATGTAACGTTAAGCTACTACGAGCAGCCGAGGACGCATTCGGCTGAGAGTCACCAGTTAACACGGTCACTGGTTAAACTGAAACACCGGCTACTCTGAAACGGTCCTGATCTGAATTCTGTAGAACGAGAGATTCTGACAACCGAACATGAAACAAGCAGATAGTTTTTATGCCGGTAACAGTTTTAATTCAATGTTTAAAGCTGTCGTCTGAATAACTGGGAGAAAACAACACTTCTGTTACCAACATGTGCACGTATATTTTAAATGATTTCAGCTGTAAAATTGTATTGTTATGGTTGAGGAGCGGATGATAACTGATATAATAAATTGGATGATCTGTTATTAAAAATATCTTTTAAATTGATTTGTGGTGAGTTAAATGAGCATATTTAACACCATTCAGGTGACACCCAGGAGGCAACCTCCGGTTCTTTAAAGTGAAGTCAAAGCTTCATGTGTTAAAGCTGCATTCTCTCTAGTGTCCACCAGGGGGCGACTCCTCTGGTTGTATAGAAGTCTATGAGAAAATGACTACTTCTCTCTTGATTTATTACCTCAGTAAACATTGTAAACATGAGTTTATGGTCTCAATCTCTAGTTTCAAGTCTTCTTCAATACAGCATGATGTTCATTTAGTAAATGATGGTCCATTTAGAGTCAAACAGACCATAAAGCAGGGGATGCTTTAAGTTGGGGCTACACAGTGATTGACAGGTCTCTACGTATACGGCGTCTCTACGTCACTCCTCCTCAGTCCAGATATGGTCAAGTCCAGATATGGTCACTTCCTGTTCACTGGTTGCAAAAAAACAAGATGGCGACGGCCAAAACACTGATATTGACGCTTCAAAATGGCAACAAATTAAAGAGTGACGTCATGAAGACTACGTCCACTTCTTATAGACTGGGGTGGGAGTGGGGTGCCCTATTTTTGTTTAGATTAGAGTAACGAATATCTCTGCACGTCCCTGCATGTGTGTAGCCAGAAAACTATTTTCAAGAATCAGAACCAGTGAAAATAAAACATAAATATATAATAAAAAATGCAATAAAATTTGAAAAAAATACAAAAAGTTAGTAGTTTAGTTCACCTCAGACGAAGGAGACAGACGCTCCACATTCACAAACACCGCAGTGATTCCTGCCGTCTGTCTGATTTTATCTACAAAAACACAAACACAACATGATTCATATCAAAGCTATCGATCAGCTGAGACGTGCACGTGGACGCTGAGCGAACCTGTCAGAGTCTGGAAGTTCCCTTTGCCGAAGATCTTCTTCTTCTCTGGTGTCTTGGTGGACAGGATGAGCTGGTCCACCACTCTCCAGCTGTCCAAAGTGTTCACGAGACCCACGGCCTCTGCCATCATCAGCTCAGCTGTGCACAAAAACAGCTCGATAAACAAACACGCCTGCACGCGCACGCACACCTGGTGGACGGTGTGTTACCTACCTGTGGTCAGGCGCTGCTTCCGGCTCCCCCACTTCACATCGGGGTGAACCACGAACACTCTGTGCTGCTGAGCGGGCGCGTGCAGCCGAAACAGCTCCTCCACCTCGCTGTCATCGATGAAGTCATCATCCTCTCCATCCTCCTCCTCTTCCTCCGCCTCGTGCACCCCGCTGCCTCTGAGGTCATCCGTGATGTCCCTCGACCTGCACGCGGACAGCGTGAACGCCCTCAGCTGAGAGGGACATGCAGCTCCGACTGCAGGCAGAGGCTTGTGAAGGAGTCTGCAGGTAGCTGATGACGTCAGACAGGTGTGTGCGCGGCGACGCTGCAGGACCGGAAACCACGAGAGAACCCTCCTCAGTGCTGTCATGGTGCTCTTATTGTACAGTTATCACTACGTCCATGGTTGTTGTTGTCATGCTTTAGGAGAGAGAGTCACCACGCATGAGCACTGTGAACGTGTTCTTCTTCTTGTTCACTGGAGATCACAAAGCAGCCTGCAGAGAGAATACTGCCACCTGCTGGTGTGTTGATGCACCGTCATGTTTCCACAAATTAGAATCAGCTGTTCATGCTGGAAAACTGTGGGACTGTGTATTTATTTATATTATAGATTTTATATAATCCCATCATTATTTTAGTTTTTTTTTTCTTTTGATGTATATATATGTATTTTATTCATGATTTCATTTATATATATAGATATACTGTATATCTATATAGATATACTGTATATATGTATAAAATAATAAATAAAAATATATTAACAATGGTGTTATATTTTTCATTTATTTTGATGTACGTATGTGTGTGTATGTATATATATATATGTATGTATGTATGTTAAACAAATGAAAGAAATATATATTAATCATTTTGTATTTTTTTCATTTTTTATGTATGTGTATGTATATATTTGGTTATTAAAATGATAATAAATAATAACATGTATATTTTAACTTTAATTTAGTGTTGATTCTGGCGCCCCCTGTGGACTAAAGTGGTAGTGTCTCTGAGCACCAGACTCCCTTTTACTGCAGCAGGGTCTGACAGTCTGCCCCTCTGAGTCCTGGTTCTGGTCCCGAGCCTCCCTTCAGAACCAGGTAAAGGTTCCTCACTGTCACTTTAACACCAGTTGAATCTCGGCGGTTCATGACGTCACGCTGTGTGGGCGTGCGCCGCCTAAAAACCGGTCAAACAGGTCGGACACCTTCACATTATGGCTCTCAGTAGGATGTATGCTGATGGAAAGTAAAAAGGCTTTACAGGTTATTTGTGAGTGAGAATCTCTTTAATTCTCACTGCTCGTCATCTTTAAATCAGACAGAGGAACAGAGTCAGATGCCTCAACAAGCCGCAACATGACCGGCGGTGACTTCACTCAGGTAATAACAAGGTGTGCGCGTCCGACCCGGAGCTGTGCGACAGGCTGACAGGGAAGTGGAGCCACACGGGCACTTTGAAAGCGGTGATGGGTCTGTGCTCGTTCTCCAGTCTGAGGAGGAACAGGTCTTTGAATGGTTTCTGCGTCTTTGGCGCACAAACGGCGCACAAAGCGTCTCTGTGGCGCTCCGGGCTGCTGCTCAGCTTCCTGGGTTTCTGCGCCTGTCTGGGTGAGACCATCACACACTGAAATGTACCTGGTACACTGAAGTACTGCAAGTATTCACATCATGTACTACTACTACTACAGTTAGTCTGTCAGTAAGATGTAGTTAAAGTATTCAAACTGTGACTGTTCTACTATTATATATACTATAAGTAGAGTATTACTCACGTATTAATGGAAAAACAGGATTTTACTGTTGTAGTTGGTTGAACTAATAACTAATAATTATTTTCATCATGGATTCATCTGCTGATTATTTTGGTTTGTAAAAATAGTGAGAGATGTTTGTGTCAACTACCCAGAGCCCAAAGCGACACCGTCACTATGTTTGTTTAGTCCAAACCTCAAGATTACACTGAAATTATTAGAATCATCAGAAACAAGTAGTAAATCGTCTCATTTGTGAAGCTCGAGCCTTGAAATGTTTTTACACGTTTGCTAAATGATTATCAATAAAGTTGCCAATTAATATCGTATCAAAGGATTACTCCTGATCCTCTTTAAGACCTCCATCAGAAAAGAGACAATCAGAGAGAAGATGGTCTATAGAGTTCTTGTTAATGCTCGTCATCGGTGCCATGAAAGTTCGTCGTATAGTACTTGAGTAAAAGTACTCGGCTACTCTCCCCTACACTGATACGTTACTGTCTTGTCTCTCTTGTCTGTCCTCAGAGGAAGAGTGCGTCCTCGGTATCGTCGGACAGCCGGTCTCGCTGCCCTGCGTTCGCCCCCAGTTAAAAACCTCGGTGAACGTCACCATCGAGTGGAGGAGAGGCGAGGAGGTGGTGCTCCGGTCGGCGTGGAGGGACGACGGCATCGTGGAGGAGTGGAGCATCAACAGGGCCACGACCCCGCTGGACGCCACGCTGACGGGAAACTTGTCCCTGCAGCTTCCCACGGTGGACCCCTCGGAGCACAGCGTGAACTACAGTCTGCTCGTCACTTCAGGGCAGAATCACAGTGCCGAGCTGTGCACCGTGTGCCTCAAGACCGCAGGTCAGTGTCCAACACACACAGGAAGTCAGGACGAGTATTTAGAGTATTTAGAGGAGCTAACTTTGTCTTTGACGGCTGTTTTGCAGCCAGTTTCAGCTCCCCGCTGCTGTGGACGGAGAAGGAGGCCGGGCCGGGAGGCGAGACCACCTTCTGGTGTCACTCCAGCGGGGGGTTCCCTGCACCTGCAGTCTACTGGCTCATCAACGACACTGAGGATCCCCCCAACGGCTCGGTGAGGACGCTGGCGGCGGTGCTGCCGGACTCCCTTCTGTACAACGTCACGAGCCAGCTGACGCTCAATGTCTCCAAGGACGCCACTGTGTCGTGCGTCGTGGAGAACCCGTCCATGAACGAAAACTTGACGTCCACCACCAGTGAGTGATTCGCTCAGTGATGTCCAGCACCCCAAACAAACTCACAACACCACCTGTTCCACTAATCTCTGGTTCTCTTGTTGCTGCAAAGGCGGAGTGAAAGTGAAGGGCGGCCCCGTGGTGACGGGCAGAGCCTCGGAGGCCATGTGGATCTTCAGCACGGCGCTCTGTACGGTGGTCGGGGTCTTGGTGGTGGTGGGCATCGTCTACCAGATTCACCTGGACAGGATGAGCAAGAAGAAGAAGAAAGAGTTCCAAAAGCAGCATCCGAACAGAGGTAGGCAGACCCTGCTGCAGTCAAATGAGAGGTTTTCTAAAGGGACTCTGGTGCTCAGAGACACTACCACTGTGGTCCACAGGGACCAACAGAACCAACACTACATGAAAGTTCCTCTCAGTTAAATAAAATAATAGTTAAAATATCAAGGTAAGGTTTCCACCGGGACTTTTTATGTGTCCTAAAAATCGATTTGGTCTAACTTTGTTGCCATGACTGTAGCAGGAAACTACCTCAAGAGAAGGTTTGGGTACTAGTAATGCGTTCAACAGGGACAAACTACTTCATCATATCATGGCAGCTTGAATATGGGTTTTGGAACACACAGCAGCAGATGTCAGGGTTCAGGGTCTTGCCCAAGGAAACTAGATTGGAGGATCTGGGGATCGAACCGCCGATCTTTGGAAAAGGGAACGACCTGTTGTACCTCCTGAAGGGACCAAACCCTGTTAAATGTAAAAAGTATAAAATGTATTCTAAAGTTCAGGAAATGAAGAGAGAGAGAGAAGAGAATGGTTTCCAATATTTCACAAGACAACAAAAGAATCTTTAAAAATATTTAGTGTCGTTGACCATTCTCATCCTTAGAACTGATTAATATAATTTATTCTATCCTGGAGTAGAATTTACCATCATATCTAAAGACAAATTCAAATAATGATATTCAATAAATAAACAGGTTTGTGTTTGACTAAATGTTCTGAAGCAGCAACTGTTTGTTTGTTCAGTTTCACTTCATCAGACACATGAAAGTCAACTCAGATCCAACGAGTCAGCTCAGCAATAAAGAGCAATAATCATATAAAAGATTAAATAAAATGACAATAAGATAAAAGACATGAAGAAAATATAGAAGAGGATTCTGTGTGAAAGCAACTTCATCCAACGTTGTTGCACGAATGTAATGAGAAATACATAAAAATAAAATGAATAATAATAATAATTTATCACAGGTCGTTTTATTCTGTGGATACTTTTAAACTATCTTTTATGAAGAATATGTAAAATAAATGTTTGCTCTTCGTTCAGGATACAAAAGGAGACCTGAGGAAGAGGAGGATGAGGAGAAGGAGGCCATGAAGCCGGAGAGGAAGGAGACCGACGTGTGAAACGAACCCTCCAGACTTCTGACTCAAAGGAAACGGAGCACTGATTTGTAAATACTTAGTTTTTATCACGTTAACATCCAGAGGAGAGATTTATGATGTTTCAAGCTTCAATAAAGAGACTCAAACCAACGCTGCAGCTCATTTATTTACATTTATACAGAAAATATGACAATTTACATTTGAATCTTACTTTAGCAAAAACAGAGACAAACATATTTCTGCTGATGTTTTATTTAAAGATCTAATGTAGAGATTTAACTCACTGGTGATTATCTTATGATTCATTTGTTGTTTTAGATAAACATGTTTCCTAAACTCCAGACGACGTCCTCAACTCAAACATATTCAGTTCACTCTCAGAGGAAAGAAAAGCAGAAAGTATTTAGTTTAAGAAGCTGGAATCAGAGAGTGATGACTTCTTGTTCTTTAGAAAAAATGACTCAAACCGATAAATCAATTATCAAAAATAGTTCATTTAAAAGTGAACAACTAATCAATGAATTGTTGCAGCTGTAAAGTCACATTAGAGAAGCTCCAACCAGCACACGTTAGTTTCTCCTTGATCAACGATGAGTCAAACTTCATGAAGAAGAGAGCGTCTCTCCGGTGCGCCACGTTCCTCTGGAGGTCACATGATCAGCTGGCTCCTCCCTCCCCCACAGAGGTCACGGCGTACAGGTCATCCCGCCGCTGAGCCGTGACGGGGATCTGCTGCCGAATGTCGGCCAAGTACTGCAGGTCTGGGATCAGATCAGACCGGGTTCAGATACACAAACAACGACGGGACTTTAACAAAGTTAAACCGCTCCTCCTCCTCCCTCCTCCCTCCTCCCTCCTCCACTCACCTATGTCGGCGTAAATCACGGCCTCCTCTGGTCCGGCCTTAGAGATCACCTCCCCCCTGAAACAAGTTACAAATATGAATAAATACTCAAACTAGAGCTTGAATATCAAAAGGAGAGAAACTGCTGCTCATCAAGTGCATTGATAAATACTATTTTGAGGTACTTGTACTTTCCTTGAGTACTACATTTTTAATCTACTTTATACTTCTCTGCATCTCAGAGATTAAATACTGAACTTTATATATATTTACTGGACAAATGAAGATTTTAAAAATAAAACATTTATTAAATGTGATGCTTTGTAATAGATTAGACCAAACCGTATATATATATATATATATAATATACATATATATACGTATATTATATATATATAAAGTATTTAAACTAAGCTTCACCTCAACCTGCTACGATACTAAAATGTTAATTACACGTTAATAAATCTGTAATAATACTCATAATAAAGTATGTGATAATTATCTCACAGGAAACATTCTTACTTTAAATATTTTGTGTATTCCTGAAGATAATACGTCTGTCTCAACTTAAAGGAACGTTATAATACATGAATTCATATTTATAATGTTACAAAAGTATGTGAAAGTATTTGCTGTGAGTTCTGAACGTAGTGAACTCTGTTTTACTTTGAGCATATCTCTTCATTTCTTCATCTTTCTGGTTTTTGTTAAAGGTTTCCTTTCATTCACAAACTAACTCGTGTTGCCGTCACTGCACATGACAACAGTCAGACACGGGGCTCTTCTCGTTTCTCAGTTTGTACATCCTTGATTCCTTTCCTCACATCCTCTCCTCGCATCCTGGTTCCTCAAGAATTTAAAGCAACTTCAGTTAACCCTCTGAACTTGAAACTTTATTTTAAAAGTTATCATCAAAGCCAGAAGCTGTAAAAAAAAACAACGACATTATCGTCAGATTGTCATCTTTCCAACGGTCCTTGAACACATCATGTGTGATGAACACTTCCATGAGGAAAAACAACCAAACTAAGGCATTAAAATGTGATTTTCAAGATGTTTTCTAGGTCACAGGCAGGAGGACGGAGGAGACGAGGAGGCGAGGAGGCAGACAGTGGAGAAAAGGTCAGAGGAAACATGTTCTGGGTGTTTTCTGTACCAGGGGTTCACCACGGTGCTGTGACCCCAGGCCACGTATGAGGACGTCTCATCTCGGGCAGGAGACGCTGTGGCCACGAACACCTGGTTATCCAGAGCCCTGAGGAGGAGACAAGGAAAGGAGACAAGGAGACCACTAAGATCACATGACACGGTGGTACACTCCTCTAGGAGGCTGAATACCAAAACATATGAAGTGATTCGTAAATATCACATCACAACATGGAGAGAACATGTACCTGTAGTCTGAGAGATCAAAATGCATTTAAATATTTAAAGCATTAAAAGTAATATTTTACAGTATGTTTGCTTCTGATGATCAGATATATATTAAAGAACTTAAGAGTTTAGTTAAAGGAACCATTTCCTCAAGTCTCTCATCACGTTTATCATCGTTTTATATTTGTTTTTATTTTAGTTTAGTTTAGTTTTAATAAATCCTCAAAATGTGTTTGTTAGATTTACTTTAGTTTAGTTTGTTTGTTAGTTTTTAATCAGATGATATAGTTCAGGGTTAGTTCTTCTTAAAGGATATTTATTTAGTTATTAGTTTTTTTAATGCTTATTTTCTTTTTGGTGTCAGTTTTAGTTTACTATATTCTTAATTATATTATATAAAATAACATAAAAACATCAAATAAAATTCACATTAAAGAGACTAAAAACTAATTCCAACAATCAAAGAATTCAGCATCAGGTTCTATTTAACCTGCTTATAAAATAGTAATTAATAGTTTTAAAATTACTTAATTTTAATTAATTTAATGATCTAATAATATCAAGCATTCAGTAGAACTTTATTTATTTGAGTTTCTTGTTTTTTAAAGGTTTACATATTTATCATACTTTATTATACTTTATTATAGTTTATTATACTTTATTATTCTTTGTTATACTTTATTATTCTTTATTATACTTTATTATTCTTTGTTACTGATGTCTCTTGTTGTTGCTGCTGTAATTCCTCGCTGTAAGATTAATAAAGGATAATCTTATCTTATATTATTTAATAAGAATGATAGATTGTAAAAGAAGAGAATAACTGCTCATGAGACGTGAATCAACCCTCTAAAGATGTCTTCCCTAACAGATCGGTGGTTCTTCTCTAAACTGGGAGGTGGTTTCGGGGTCTCACCTCCCCCTCTGAAGGAGCTCCCAGTGAGCCGGTCCCGTGGTCATGTTGAAGGCTCCGGGGTAGACCAGCAGCTGACAGCCTGAGGACACAAAGACACACCGGTACCACTCGAACCTCACACCTTTTAAAATGAAAACCTCCGGTCCAATCAGCCGCTCACCTCTCCGGCTGTAGAGCTGAGCCAGCTCTGCAAACCTCATGTCGTAGCAGATCCCCACGCCCACTTTACAGAATGCTGAGGGGAACCACGGAGGAAAACGGGGGTCAGAGGGAGCTCGTTTCAGCTGTGGGAGATTCCACGGAGAGGAGAAAAGAGTCACTTACGGGTCTCGAACGTGGACAGACTGTCACCCGGAGTCAGAGTCTCAGACTCCTGGAAGCGGATTTTCCCCGGAACGTCGATGTCAAAGAGGTGAATCTTAAAGAAGGAGAAACCATGTGACTGTCCTGCTGCTGTGATCTTCTAGTGAAGTAAAGTAACTACAGAGATGAACTCAGACCTTCCTGTGTTTGAGGATCAGATCTCCATCAGGACCGAACACCGTACAGCTGTTATACAGCTTCCCTCCGTCCTCCTCAGGGATCGATCCTGGAGAACAAGGAGAACATCGTCATGCAGAACATCGTCGCGCAGAACATCGTCGCGCAGAACATCTGCAGCTTTTTATATGATTTATTGTGTTTCTATTGCTGCAAGAAGATCACACAATGTCATAAAGCAGGTGAAGATTTTATATATATATATATATATATATATATATATGTATATATATAACTACACGCTAAATAAAATAAATAAAGAAGAGAGTGATGACATTAGCAGGTTTACATTAAGAGCCTGTGATTTTACAGTAAAAACGTGATTCTTGTTTTATTATTTTAACATTTAGAGCTATTTAACACCTTAACTCTAAATATTTTCTGAAATAAGAAACAAATCTAATGGATAGAATACTGTGTAGTAAATATTTCCATGTTTCAGAGCAGGGTAATCATTAGAAGTAAACATTGGAGTAGGATCCTCTCCTCTGTGGACCCTGGTGTGTAGGTCAGAAGCTTCCTTACCTCCCACCAGATACACCTTGTTCTCCTTCGCCGTGTCTGACAGCAGCTGGGTGGACTCTCCTGGGATCCTCTCAGCGTACTGAGAGAAGAAGCCGGTTCCATACGGAGAATTGAAGCATTCCTGTGTTAACGAGAGAGAGAGCAGAGAGAGACGTTAATGATGGACTCAAGACTCACTGAGGACTCTGTTTAAAGTTACTAAGAGGAACTTTCACTGGACTAAAGTGGTAGTGTCTCTGAGCACCAGACTCTCTTTAGAAAACCTCTCATTTTACTGCAGCAGGGTCTGACAGTCTGACCCTCTCAGTCCTGGTTCTGGTTCTCCCGTTGCCTCCCTTCCCTCCAGCGGGTCCAGCAATACGTCCTGGGTCTCCAGCAGCGTGGTGTCGGTGTTGGCTCCCAGAGAGGAGAAGCTCTGCTCCTGGAGGAGGAGGAGGAGGAGGAGACGCTGCTGCTGCTGCTGCTGCTGCTGCTGGGAGCTGAGCTCTCCTCCTCCCTCCAGAGCTCCGGATCTGGGTCTGTCCACGGTGGACCGGTCTCTGCTGGAGGATCTGGGTCTGTCCACGGTGGACCGGTCTCTGCTGGAGGATCTGGGTCTGTCCACGGTGGACCGGTCCCTGCTGGAGGATCTGGGTCTGTCCACGGTGGACCGGTCCCTGCTGGAGGATCTGGGTCTGTCCACGGTGGACCGGTCCCTGCTGGAGGATCTGGATCTGTCCACGGTGGACCGGTCTCTTCTGGAGTCTGAGCTGAGGGAGATTCTGGTGAACCTGCATGATTTCATCTGGTTTCACCAGAATCTGACCCGGTGACTCCGATGACGAGCTTTAAGAATAACTCTATAGAAATAGACCATCTTCTCTCTGATGGTCTCTTTACTGGTGGAGGTCTGATAGAGGATCAGGACTACACTGAGACTGGTTCATATAGAGGATCAGTATTAAACTGAGACTGGTTCATATAGAGGATCAGGACTAAACTGAGACTGGTTCATATAGGATCAGGACTAAACTGAGACTGGTTCATATAGAGGATCAGTATTAAACTGAGACTGGTTCATATAGAGGATCAGGACTAAACTGAGACTGGTTCATATAGAGAATCAGGACTAAACTGAGACTGGTTCATATAGAGGATCAGGACTAAACTGAGATTGGTTCACAAGTTCCTTGTAGTAACTTTAAATAGAGAAAACGTGATACAGATGACCAGCAGCCTCCCCTCCTCCTCACCGGAAGTAGCACGAGCTGGCTCCCTTGTCCCGCCGCCTCCTTCACGAGCCTCCTTGCTCTGCTCAGGTTGTCCGCTTTGACGCTCGTCACGTGCAGCTGGACCACCGCCAGACGGAATTCTGGGGAAAAAAACAAGACAGTTAGCTACAACGTTAGCAACAGCGTCAACATTTAGAGCCGTTTACAGCCTGTAGAAAACATTTAAATACAACAATCACTCGGTTTAACGTGTATAGTATTTATCTACAACTTTTAAATAATTCACAAACATAACTACTTACTGGACATCGCTTTAGCTACAGCGGACATGTATGAGCCGTCCAGAGAGCAGAATGGGCACCTGATACCAGATGACCGTTTTGTTTTTCAAAATAAGAGCTTGTAATCAGCGCAACTTCATAGAGGTCCGGTAAAACAAAACACGATACAAAACAATAATAATGAACTCCTGTAGATGGAAAGAAGTGTTCCTCTATCTTATAGGGACTCTACGACGAAATAGCGAGAGCTTACGTAAAGCTAAGAACCTTTATTGTGAAGTTTAGCAGAGAAGTTACGTCAGCAGGGGGTGAGGTTTTTGCAGCCAATCAGCGTCAGAGCACATTAGTTTAAAATTAACATACATGACTAAACTTTTACATACTTCATACTTGCAGAGTTTACTCATTATAAACATGTGAATATACTTCATGTTTACACGACATAGAATTAGCATTTTTGAATATTTGGACCATTATTTAAATAAATTGAAGCTAAAGACATAACATCAGCAGCTTTTTGTATGATTTATTGTTTTTATTGCTGCAGAACATCAACATATGGAAGCCCATTCCTGCCAGCAAAAAAAAATAAAAGATCACAAAAAAAAAACAAAAAAAAAACAATAAGATCACTACAAAAAAAAAACTTCTTTAAAACGTGGCTTTAAAACACATGAAATACAGATGATGTTTCACATGGATTGTACTGAGCAAATGCACCCTTGAATAGAATGTTAAGCAAGAAGCAGCTCTGGAGTATAAAGAATGAAACCAATGTGGCTGAGGTGGCGACCAATAAACAGCAACTGTAAAACATATTTTTTTTATTTTTTTTTTAGCTGACAGAAAAAGTAAAAAAAAAATATATATATATATATATATATATATATATATTTTTTTTGTGAATACATTTTTTCTTTTTTTTTTGGTGATCTTATTTTTAATTTCTTTTGCTGGCGGGAATGGGCTTTCTATGGAAGAAAAAAAAAATAAGATCACTAAAAAAAAAAAATAAAAAAAAATAGTAACTTAAAAAAAAAAAAAAAAATGAAAATAAAAATCCACCCACAAAATAAATAATAATAATTCTAAGAATTTTTTTATTTTACTTTTTTTTACCAGAAAAAAAAAAAAAATAACTTTTGGTGCATCCATCTGTAACCATAACACTGACCAGATTTTTCCAGTTGCTATAGAAAGTCGAAATTATGAGATTTTTTTTTTTTTTTTTTGTGAATTAATTCTTTTTTTTTTTTTGGTGATCTTTCTTATTTTTTTTTTTTTTTGCTTGCGGGAATGGGCTTCCATATCAACAACCTTTTATATGATTTTATTGTTATTGTTGCTGCAGAACATCAGCAGCTTTTTATATGATTGTATTGCTATTGTTGCTGTAGGAAGATCCTGTCATAAAGCAGGTGTAGCTTTATCTAAATAAATTGAAGCTAAAGACATAAAGGCAAGGCAAGGCAAGGCAAGTTTATTTGTATAGCACATTTCAACGACAAGGTAATTCAAAGTGCTTCACATAAAACCATTAAAAGCATCAAAACATAAGGCATAAGAAAAGGAGTTTTAAAAACAATTAAGAACATTAAAGGACTGCAATGACCATATATTCATGTTGCTGGCTGCTGTTTCAGGAGATATTTGTTCTCTTGACTATTGTTCAACATTTCAAAACACAGAAATCATCATCTTCCTGTTCCACGTTTATTTATTTGGGGTTTCTACGAGAACATGTTAACAGGCTTTAATGTAAAAATAACCACATTATTTTTCTTATACTGTGTCTGAATATATCTGTATTCACCCTCTGCCTGAAACGCTCTGTTTTAGCACCTGTCTCTTTAAGACCCCCCCTCCCGAAAAGTCATCTAAATTTACAGTTTGTGGGTTGGTGGGAACTCCAAATAACCAAATGTGTGTGAACCACAGACACTTATTGGTTTGTGGACTGATGTTTAGAAGCCTCCAGTTCGGCGATTTCGCCGTCGCCAACTTGGATTAAGGCCGTCGCCATATTGTTTTTTTTTGCAACCAGTGAACAGGAAGTGACCATATTTGGACTGAGGAGGAGTGACGTAGAGACGGTGTGAAATAAATGTAGTAAAAAGTACATTATTTCACTGCAAAATGTCGTGGAGTAGAAGTATAAGGAAGCATATACTCGAAAACTCAAGTACAAGTACCTCAAAACTGTACTATATTCTAACAATTCTAAAAATACGAAGACATTTTTTTGTATAGGTCGTTAATTTGTTCTTCCTGTAAAATGATCTGCTTACGTACATTAGTACTGACCAATAATATGACAGCCATCAATTAATCTGCCACATAGCATCAAAGGAGGCGTGTCTTTGATTGCACTCATAGACATAAGCCCGCCCACTTTTTAACAGTCCAATCAACTGTAAAGGGTTTGATTTAAATCCCTCTTGTATCTATACACTCAAATATTCGGTTTCATTTGAGAAAACATCAAAGTACAGAAGATAAAGATCTACCTTCTGTTTCACTACGATTTTAAGTAAAGTACTCGAGTAAATGTAGTCTGTTCTAGCATTTGAACGCAGTAGATGATCTGAAACAGAGGAAACAGTCTCTATTGTATTATAATATAACCACTATTCTAATTTACATATGTCCCATAACACAAGAATCACTAAACTTCAACAAGTCGAATAATCTCCATTTATTAAAATCAGAAACGCTTAGAAAATAATAGAAGTACATTAAGGTGCAAATTACACTTGAGACGTTGCATTTCCACTAGTGGTGACGTCATCTGCCGGCGATGTTATGAAGTAACGTAAAGACTCTCGATGGAGGAAGTTCCAGTCAATACTGACAAGATATCACATAACTACAGCACAGTGCATGAATGACATGGGATGCTACGAGAGAGCGGAGTGAAGAATCTACACGACGTTGTGTTAGCACCAAAGTAGGAGAACAAATTATTTATTTAAATTGACAGAGGAAGACCGCCGGGGAGGGTTGATCTGAGAAAAACAAACCCATACATGTAAAATAAAACTGATATTCTCTGAGATGAAAGTGGTAAATTACCGAGAAGAAAAAACGACAATCAAATTTCTGATGAAAAAAAAATATTTTCAGAGAATAAATAATAAAATAAATTACTGAAAAAAACTCAAATTTCATATTCTCCAAAATTAAAGTGTTAAATTAACAAGAAAAAACTCAAAGCAAGAGGCAGAGAGCAACATATTGTAATTATATTAGAATTTATTCACTTTCATAAAAGAACAAAAGAAAACACGTACACGTATCTTTCAGGACCTTCTCGTCGTTCAGAGGTCGTCTTTACCGTAATAACACGACTTAAGGAGCAACAAAATTCAGACGGCAGCTGGCGTTACCACGGTGACGTGGAGTTTTTCTCGTAAATCTGTGACTTTATAATCTCAGAGAATATTCATGTTTTTCTCAGATTACCACCTCTCTCTCTCGGCTTCTTAACTATTTTTTTTAAACCTTCAATGGTCCCAATAGGTTGTCATCGTTTAAAGCATCTTTAATTCAAGTTTTAGTTGATGATGCCCGTATTCTAAATCTAAAAGCTCTCCTCAACAGACAACAAACCCTCTCTGGACAGGAGCTCAAACCAAAACCAAATGATTCAGCAAAAACAAAGAGAAGAAGAAACAAAAGAGTCAGAAAACAGAGTTTAAGATCAGAAGAGAAAAGCAGCAAATACACGGTGAGATGTTGCCGACATCACACGTCATCACAGGCTTTGAGGCCGAAGGCAACGGTGGAAAACAAACTAAAGCTGCTTAGTTTAGACTAACACAACGGACAGGACAGACTGGATCTGAAAACATTAATATATACATAGATATATTACAAATGATCTTTTCACTGCTTTCAAAGCTCCGCCCTGGTTACAGACACCTTTACTTTCTACGTAGGTGGAAGTTAGCAATGTGTTTTTGGGCATTAACTAATATTATACTGAATCTGATGGTAAAAATACTGAGGTGCTCAGGCTGTAAATAACTGAACCACCGGAGCTCCTGTTGTAATACTAAAGTAGGCCAGCGGAGCTACACCAGACTGCTATGTCGTGAGGTTAATTCATTATCTCCCAGAAACTGTCAAAGGTCTGTGCTGATATGGAGCAATATAACTTCTATTCAAAATCAACGTTATCAAAAACTGTTGCGGTAGGAAACACGACTCATGTGCCGGTTATGCTGCTATGTTAATGTTTGACTCATGTTCACTTCATTAAATCTGTTTTAAACACATCTGAGAGGTCAACTAAGAGACTGAGCTGCAACTATGTTCACAACAAAACGAGAACAGAATGGAGATGTTTAAAGTGAGGTTCTCCTCCACAGTCCGGGTTCTACTACAGTAGATGAGTTTATAGAAACAGACAGGAGAACCAGCACGGGAGCAAAGTAATGTTCTGCTGTGGACGTATTTTAGACTCCTAAAAGAATCTCTGTCAGTTTAAGTGAACGCTATATTTAGAATAAGACAGCAGTAGACCAACAGCTCCTGTGTCCTGAGAGGTAGAATCAGTGTTTTAGTGAATGGAGTCTGGTGTCTTTGTAGAGATCATAGATAACAGCTTCAGTTCCCCTCAGAAAGGTCTGTCTGACAGCAAGGTAAAGAGGTGAAAACATTCTAAATATAGCGTTCACTTAAACTGATGGAGATTCTTTTAAGAGTCTAAAATATGTCCACAGCAGAACATTACTTCCGTTTCTATGAACTCATCTACTGTAGTAGAACCCTGACTGTCCCTTTAAGACAAAAGGTGAGTCATGTAGTGATTGAACAGGTCAGTCAGTACGCTACCTTAAGGCCAGAGGGAAGTTACCAAAGTAGAATTGCACTGCAATGAGATCTCCCATCTTTTATCAACGATCAAGAATAAACATACAGTATAACCAATATTATTTTTAACTTAATGTAAGAGAATGGTTGGATGACTGCAGGAGCACCTAAGTATTTCAACACACACACACACAGTCTGTCCCTCGTCCTGCAGCCGGCAGTGTGTGTCCGCCGTGTGCAAAGAAACACCTGACACACGGGGTTTCCCAGTCAACACTGCACGGGCTCCGTCCAGCAGGGAGGACAGCCGGACAGACGGTTTCCCTCTCGGCGGACAGAGACTCTCACAGTTTGTGTCACGGCGACGGCCTCCCCCCGTCACCTCCCTTTACGAGCTCTCCAGAGCGTCGAGGACCTTCATGATCTGCTGCTTGATCACCTTGGTGGCGTCGCCAGCGTTGGGTATCAAATATCTGAGGGACACAGTAGTGAAGTTAACAAAAAACTACCAACAGAACATTCTTTATCTGTAAGAATAATCTCTAAATGTTCTAAATCAATTCATGCAATTCTTGTTTTAACTTTAGTGTTAAAGGAATGTTACGACAATGTTACATGAGAAAATTGATAGCACTCTTGTGTTTGTAAGGTAAATGTGAAGCTACAGCTATCGTTTGTTAGCTTAGCTTAGCATAAAGACTGGAATGAAGATATCTACAGCATGCAGCTCACCGTTAAACTAAAGTTTTTACTTATTTTTCAAACTCTGGAGAGAAGTAGACATCTCCCCCCTCCTGCCAGTTTAAATGCTAAGCTAAGCTAATAGCCTACTATTGGCTTTGAGGGTGGAATTAATCGTCTCATCCAACACTTATAAAGAAAAGTGAATAACTGCATTTCCAAAAATGTCACATTATACCTTTAAGACTACAAAGTTTCGCGTTTTCTTTCACAGAAGAAGAATTTTGTGTCACAATTTTCAAAACACAGCTTTAAACCTTCATATCTGCATTTGAAAGATAAGCACCTCTCAACCGCCGAGATCTCCACTCCGGCCGAGTTGTTGGTGCCGAACTTGAACGTGATCAGTTCTGGGTGCTTCTTTTTGGACGTGATCTTCACCACGGAGTTCAGCGCTTGTCTGGACTGGATGTAGGTGAAGCCTTTCCTGGAGGCGATCTCCCTCAGGCAGTACATGTGAGTGGCTGTGATCAACAGGTGGCTGGAAGAACAACAGATCCCACAGAAGTCGGAGTTAAGAATCGTGGACTCCTGAGTTACTGAGACTCCTCTCGTTCTTTCATTTTTAAAGAAGTGGGAATTAGTCACGGTTAAATGAAACTTCCCCTCCAATGACCCAAACCTGGGAGTCAGGGTGATGTGAGGAATATAGACATTTTATTTTTACACTCACCTGGGGAACATGTGACCGGTTTCTTTCACCTCATTACATGGAATGTGATGCTTTACATCTGGTTTGTTTATCCAGGTCTGGATGTTGACAATCTCCTTCCTGTCATCGTCCGACATGGAGGAGCTGTCGATCTCATCTGGGGAGGGGGGGGGATGGTTAGATGAATATGTTTTTCAAATTAGGTGTCACATTAACCTCATATTTTTAGTCTCAAGGCCTCCAAAAGCCCCTTTTAAAATTTGACTGTAGCATCAATGGAAGTTTCACAGAAGCGTAATACTGCCACATCAGAAAAAGACAAACGGATCAGTATCAAGTTATAACCAGGTGTTATTACAACATGCAAACTTATCACGTTATAACAAAATACTTTTTATCTTGTTAGAACGTGAAAAACATCTGGTTATATAAACAAGATGTTATAACAAGATATCTTGTTATAACGAGAATATGTTATAACAAGATGATATCATGTTATAACGAGAAAGACATCTCGTTATAACGAGAATATATCTTATTATAACATGAAATTATCTTAATATAACTATAACTTTTCACGTTATAACGTCATACAGCTTACCTGTATCGTACTCTTCCTCGTCACCAATACTGAAAACGGGCTTCACCCCTCGGTACGGTTTGCCGACGCGGTCGCTGCTGCTCACATGTCTAGATATGGAAAACAAAAAAACAAAAGGGCAAATTGGAGCGTCACATCAGCGCCGAGTGAAGGATGTGAAGCTACAGAAATGAAAAGGTGGCACACAAATAGTGATGGCATGAAGACCTCCTCTAGCCCACTACTGCCAGTTATGCTGTTAAATATAAAGAAAGAGGTTAAATGAGACATTTATACTCCAGAGGAGCGAGATTAGTCCGTGTATGATATTCAGGGCTATTTGCAGAATACCATAAGTTTGTTTTTAGTAGTAACAGTGTATTCTGCACAGCCCTGGCTATCATCTAAAAGAACAACTATGGAATGGAAAGACAGACTTCAGACTCCAAGCAAAACAGCAGTGAAGCTAAAAGGTTCCACGAAAAACACCTCAGATATTCAGACGACGGCCTCTGTGAGTTGTGGATGTCGAGATGACTCGATGCTTCCTGAAAGAGCCCAGCGGCTTCATGTTGTTAGTGAAAGCATGAGGACGGATCTCAAACGTCTCGTAGCTGTAGTGCTGTTACATGAGTGAGAGATGCTGATATTCTAAGCATGCGTTAATGTGACGCTAACGGTCTCCTACAATCCCGCTGGACTGGACGGGTCTACAGCCAGTGGACATGCTGGTGACGAAAACAGCTCGATGGCTCTTACCGATCTGGAACCACCTTCTCTGGCCACGGCAGATTGAAAGACATTCTAGCGTGGAATAAGGCACAAGGTAGCTTCAATTAAAATACAAAGTCAAACTAAATGTCAGTTTACAGTTGTCTGATTTAATAGTCGCTGTTCATTTCTGCTGCATTTTTTACAGGCTACACCTGGTAACATGTTCAGTCAGGTGTAGATATGTTTTAAACCCAAATGACCAGAAGTGGAAGAAGTATTCAGACTCTTTACTACAGTAAAAGTACTAATACTATACTGTGAAAATACTCCACTACAAGTAAAACCAGTCTACGGGAGGGTGGGTGGAGGGTTCTCACCCGTCTACGGGGGTTGTGGAGGGTTCTCACCAGTCTACGGGGGTTGTGGAGGGTTCTCACCCGTCTACGGGGGTTGTGGAGGGTTCTCACCAGTCTACGGGGGTTGTGGAGGGTTCTCACCCGTCTACGGGGGTTGTGGAGGGTTCTCACCCGTCTACGGGGGTTGTGGAGGGTTCTCACCCGTCTACGGGGGTGGGTGGAGGGTTCTCACCCGTCTACGGGGGTTGTGGAGGGTTCTCACCCGTCTACGGGGGTTGTGGAGGGTTCTCACCCGTCTACGGGGGTTGTGGAGGGTTCTCACCCGTCTACGGGGGTTGTGGAGGGTTCTCACCCGTCTACGGGGGTTGTGGAGGGTTCTCACCTGTCTACGGGGGTGGGTGGAGGGTTCTCACCCGTCTACGGGGGTTGTGGAGGGTTCTCACCCGTCTACGGGGGTTGTGGAGGGTTCTCACCCGTCTACGGGGGTGGGTGGAGGGTTCTCACCCGTCTACGGGGGTGGGTGGAGGGTTCTCACCCGTCTACGGGGGTTGTGGAGGGTTCTCACCCGTCTACGGGGGTTGTGGAGGGTTCTCACCCGTCTACGGGGGTTGTGGAGGGTTCTCACCTGTCTACGGGGGTGGAGGTATTCTCGATGAAGCTGATCATCTTCTCCTTTACGTTCACTGATTTGGACTTCAGAGCGAACGTCATTTTGTTGACCAAAGACTTGACACCTTTGCCGTCTCCAGGACTACTCAGTGAGTCTCCCTGCATCAGGAAAGAAACAGAAATGTGGAGCTAAAGTAAAACTAGCAACATGAAGCTACAGGGATTTTCTAATTTGTACAGATGTTTCTGGCCTCTTACGTCAGCGGAGCTGAGGCTGCTGTGAGATCCAGATGTGCTGACGATCCAGTGGAGGTACGAAGAGTCCAGACCCTCGATATTCATGTCCACCAGGTGCTTTTGAAGGGCTGAAATCACACAAATCTCTCTGAGCTTTCACTTCTCACTAATATCCGGACAGATACAGGAAGTTCCACCAAAGAACATAGAAACAGAAGATTGTGTGAAGAATACTTCAAATCAATTCTCCATTCAGTATATAGTGGTGCTAGGAGGATTTAGCCCCGAGTGTCCCAGTATTCTCATCTTACCCATGAATCCTCCTTTAGCGATGCTGACATATTCTTTGTTTTTCTGGAACAGAAAACCTTAAATCAGTAAAGATGTTAGCGAAGAACACAAACTGACCATTGACCTTAAGAGGAAGCAGATCACACCAACATTATTCTTCTCTCCGGCTACCTTCTCTGTTCGTGTCTCTCACCTGGAGGAAATGAGCCAGCACCATGTTCATGTACATGTCCTCCTCCTCCCTCCCACTGCCCATGAAGCACAGGTGCTCCCCGCTGGCGATGGAGCCGGACTCCAACGACTGCTTCTGAGCCTCCAGGAGGGACTTCACAGAGAGAGCGAACTCAGAGGGGTTCTGGAGCATCTGCGAGACGGAAAAGAAAAACCGCATGTTTTACTCTGTAAACGTTCATGTTCTTCACACAGAATCAGGAGCGTCTCCTCTCACCAGGTCAGAGTCCAGGTGGAAGGCCGTGGACAGGTGACCAGCGTTGTACTGCTCTGCAGGCCGACAATCCACCACAAAGAAACGCACCCCGTCCTGAAAGTCAAATCCATCATTATGAACGTCAAGAGACAGTACTGCAGATACCGGAGATTCTTCTGGACCCGACAGGAGCGGCATCAAAGTCTGTTTATAAGAAGTGGACGTAGTCGTCGTGACGTCACTCGTTGGTTTGTGGATGTTTTGAAGCAAAGAGTTTGACTTTTTGGCCGTCGCCATCTTGTTTTGCAACCAGTGAACAGGAAGTGACCATATCTGGACTGAGGAGGAGTGACGTAGAGACGCCGTATACGTCTCTGGTAGAGACCTGTCAATCACTGTGTAGCCCCGCCCTAAAGCATACCCTGTTTTATGGTCTGTTTGACTCTAAATGGACCATAATGTACTAAATGAACATCATGCTTTATTGAAGAAGACTTGAAACTAGAGATTGAGACCATAAACTCATGTTTACAATGTTTACTGAGGTAATAAATCAAGAGAGAAGTAGAGTCATTTTCTCGTAGACTTCTATACAACCAGAGGAGTCGCCCCCTGATGGACACTAGAGAGAATGCAGGTTGAAGACACTTCAGTACGACAGCTCTTTTTCTTAACTCTTCAGGTGAGGGGCACGACTTTCCTGATCTCCGTATCCTTAAAACACATTAGCAGTTGTTTCATGGAAATGTTCAGATGTCTTTAATAAAAGGAGTGCATGTTGAGGTCCACAGGATTCACTGTTTTGTTGTTGTTGGAGAATCGTGGAATTTCACTCTTGTTGTTATCGACCACTAAACTTCTGGCACCGGTCAGTATCACATGATCGTCTTTCTTTCTCCTCACACAGCTGACTTTAGTGAAGAGAGGGTGACTGACCTGCTGCAGCTGGTTGGCCTGCAGGATGTCGGGGACGGATACAGGCAGACACAGCGCTTGACTCAGATCAGTGTCCTCCTCTTTCAGAGCCACCAGGCTGCTACCAAACAGATTCTGGTTCATCTATAGAAACAGCAAACACACAATAATGGCTTTTGGAACAATGAGATCTCTTGTGCCTCTCTCTCTCTGTCAGCACTATGTATCTGTGTATCTGACACAAACAAAGACATTTACCTTTCTGAGAGACAGAGGGGTCTTACTCTGGTAATGCTGAGCCAGAGAAAACAAATCTTCAACATCCTCCGATTCCAGATGAGAAGGAGACTCTTCCAGCATTTCTGTGACAAAGAAAGTCTTGCTTAACATGAGATACAATGAGGGATGCCCCCCGAAACCTGGTCCTAAACAGGAACCGGTTCTATATCAGTAAAAACCCGTTCGTAGTGATGAGGTCCAGAGTTACTGGTTCCGCTATCGGTACTTTCTTAGTTCCTGAGTGAGACGTCCTCGTCTCAAACGTCCTCTCTCTGTATCTCTGTCTGTCTCCTCTCAGTACAGCGTGAGACTCACATCATGATCAGAGAGAAGGAAACATTGTAGAACTCTGGTCGTCTCAAACACAGTAAAACCCTCACAAGTAAGTTTATCACAACATGTGACCAACAAGCAGAACATCAGTCTGTTTGTGGAGCAGCCGTCAGGTAACGGTAGTGATGTCATACGGTAGTGATGTCATACGGAGATAATCACTGATTAGCTGAGAATAGTTTAAAGATTTTAGAATTTGTTTACATACAAGAATAATAAAGAAATGTGGATTCTCTTCTTAATTGTCTTTTTTTTCTCTCACAAAATAATCAAAAAGAACCACGAGAGCATCGATAAGAGGACTAGTGATGATAAAATCACGATACCCGTGACTAGATACAAATAACCCTTAAATAAAATGACAGACTTACTGATGATGTCCTCTCTGCCGTCTCCTTCTTGTGAAAGAATGGCCTCTCTAAGGGAAAATCAACGAGAGACGAGTCATGATTCACATTTCAGGTTTCTCCCTACGATCACGTAGCGAGCTAGCTCTCGGTAGGTAGTGAGCTAGCTCTCAGTAGCGAGCTAGCTCACGGTAGCGGCTGCCTACTTGGCGTTGACGAGGATGATGAGCATGAGGAAGAAGATGAGGAAGGGGTCGGCCTGTCTGAAGTAGCAGTCCCACAAGGCCTGGGTGACGTCGGGGGGGCAGTGGCTGGAAAACAGACTTCCCATCTGTTGGAGGAAACAGAAGCTCAGACACTCGAGTTCAGACGCGGTTCAGAAATGACTCGGAGAGGCCGGAACTATGACGATGGAACAAACCCAGTTGATGGCGTAGGAGTCGGGTGTGATCTTTTTGGTGTCCAGGAAGGAGCAGAGCTCCGGCTCGTGGTACTGAAGCAGCAGTCTGTAGAGGTGGAAGGGCCGACCGCTTGGTACGCAGTCCCTGAGACAAACAGATCAGAACGATTTTAATCCTCCACTTCCTGTCTAGTAGTCGTGTAACGGACCGTAGTGGATCTGTGATCCATACTGACCCCCCCTCACAGTTTAACATTAACCATCACAGTGTAAATAAAGTTTTACTGACTCAGTAGAACATGTGTTTCTAGTCTCTGATCTCTGATAATGTTTCATTGTAAACAACCAATCAGTGTTTAAACCAACAGGAGGAGAGCTAGTAACGTTAGCAGCACCGCTAACGGCTAACCAACGGAGGTTCACTGCAGTTACATTATGATGCCTTCAGGCTCTGCTCAGTGAACATGAGTACTGGCTGAAGGTACATTATAACGTTAGCATGATGTGTTCACATGTCATCTGTAAAATGTAGTTTTGGTGATGAACTAGAATAAATCCAGTAGTTTGAAGGAGATGTTTTCACATGAATATAAAATAGATATTAGAGATGAATTATGAGCTGTTTGACTTCTAACACGAGCTCTAAGAACATTATTATACTTTATTAAAGATAATAATGAAGAGATTTATTTAAAATCAATACAAATACAATATTTTATTTCCTAATCATTTGAATTGTGTGTTTTATATAAATAAACACTATAGAGGAATAAAAACAAAGTATAACATTTTTTTATGGTTTACTGACTTGATTTTTTGGACGGTGGTGAAAATAAACAGTCTGGATTCTTGTAGACCAGCTGATATAATCAAACAAAGAGATCTGTATCTGTTAATGTGGATCATCAATGATTAGTATCAATATGATCATGGATCTAAAGGTTATATTTTCTCCTCGTTTCTTTTGTGCTGATCCGCTCCGTGACTTTAATGATCCGCTCCTCCTCTTGTGTATAACTGAGTGTAATAACAGCCTGAGGTCAGAGGTCAGCGCTCACCTGGGGATGTGTTTGTTCATCACAGCGTAGAAGCAGTTGTAGAGGTCGCTGCGGGGGAGCCGGAGCCCCAGCAGCGGTTTGAGCAGATGTGGCCAGCTCATTTCCGGGCTGAAGCAGATGTTGCGTGACTTACAGTAGAACGTGATGACCGACTCCACGTCACACGCCGTGTCGCGCCTCTCGTCCTCCGACACGTCCAGCTGGTCTGAACACGGGAAACAAAGTAGATCGTGTGTGAGAACAGAAGTAGACTTCATGTCAAGAAGCCTCAGAACCAGTTTCCAACTATATAACACAGAAAGATTTACGAGGAGAAACAAATCTCACAAGAGCTTTCACAAATGTGTCTAAAGAGGCTTTCAATGAAAATAAACCAATAAATAAAGTAAAGCCTGCAGGCGTTAGGCAGCACAGACTCAGGTCTGTCCTGATCCAGGTAACCTGGTGGACAGGTGTCCTTTAATATCCGCAACGCTCAAAGTCACCTCAATCACAAAAGTTAAGACATCAAAGAGTTTCTGTCTCAATCTGTTAACATGAGGTCTGCATTCAGTGGAGGCTCAGAGGGTCCTGGTGTTCAGTTCTCCTGTTCTCCTCCTCTCTTAAACCCTAAAGACAAGGACGTCCTCACACTCGCTGTTAAATAGTGCTGACTAACACATTTTATTGCACTAATTCAAAAATCCAGGATTGCGTGGAGGAGTCCAGAGCTCATTGATTGACTCACCGATCAGCTGCTGACTGCGGTTGTGAATGAGGGTCTGTTCTGGTAAGTCCAGGACGCCGTCCCACGGAGACAGACTGTCTCCTTTACCGGAGACGTTTAGAGCGATCTGTCAGCAGAAAACAGGGAGTCACAGCTGAACATTCAGCTTCAGGGAGACTCAACTAAACACATGAAAAAGACTGAGACTGACCTGCAATCAGTGACTTCTGCTCCACTAGTGAATAACTGATCTATGGAGAAGTAGCTGTATGACTTTATGTATTAACTTGTGATATTTAGAGATGAATAAAAAAAAGAACCTCTGCAATCTGCCTCAAAATGTCTGATTAACTAAATAAATTAGCTTTAGATATTAAGCATATTATAATGATTATAAGCAGCTAAGAGCTGGTTGGTTGATGCTTCACATGTTGATGCACACAGGAATAATAAGATCAGAACTGCTGGATGACGTTCTGTTTCATACAAACTTTCATTTGTGCCCAGAACAAAAACAACTGAACAGTGTTGACATTATGGTCAATAACTCTTATAGGATTTTACTTCTGTCTGTTAATTAATATATCCAAATATAGCGTTCACTTAAACTGATAGAGATTCTTTTAGGAGTCTAAAATACGTCCACAGCAGAACATTACTTTGCTCCCGTGCTGGTTCTCCTGTCTGTTTCTATAAACTCATCTACTGTAGTAGAACCCTGACTGTGGAGGAGAACCTCATACAGACACTACAGAACATCACTACTGTCTCTTTAAAGTACTAACAGATAGACATTAACAGGTGTTAACTAATTGTTTAAAGTAGAACCAACTGATGCTCAAATGTGGGTGTGTCTAAAAGGCGTGATGGCCTTTACATCATCTGAGCCTGAGCTGCTGGTCTTTCCAGTCTGATGAGAGTATTTCCTTTACAGCATTCTGACTCTAATAACTGAAGCACTGCTCACTGCTAAATAAATGTATACATGTTTTAAAGTGCAGCGAGTCAGGCTTCTGCTCACCTTCCACATCTTGGCCCTGTGCTGAGCTGAATGCTCCTGGACCTGGATGATGCCTCGCTCCATCTCCATGTCAGAGCCCGAGTCCAGAGCCTCGGCTAGATCCTGGTCCCTGGAGACCGGGAAGGACCAGCACACAGTTATAAATGTTCATAAAAACTAAAGATAACATTTCTTATGGGTGACGTGTATCAATGGTTCCCACAAGGTTGTAAAGTCATCACGGAACACGATGCTTCACTGTGATAACTTATCTGTAGTCGTGTCTATTTATACTGTGAACTAGGGCCGTCCTCAACCAAAGACAGTCTCAGTTAACTTATCGATTAATTGATTTAAATCAACATATCTGTAAAACTCAGTTCCTTCACAAATAATAAACACAAACACTTTAAATCTTGTGTTTACCAGAGATGTGTTCATTCATTCAGCATGAAATAATGACAATCGATTAAAGACATCTCAGTCGATCGAGACTAAAACAATCGATTAGTCCACTAATTATCGATTATGTTTTAGATTGTCATTTGCTGCTTGAATTGTGTTTTTCTCTACGTAAATATAAATAAAGACATTTCCAGCCGAAATATATATTCATATAAATGCACTAGAAACCAGGTAATTAAGTGTTCGAGGCTACGCTTGGGTTCAGGTTAAACGGAAGCAGAACTCCACATAACACCGGCTATCTAGCTAGGTACTGTTAGCTTACTGGCTAACAAGCTTCGGCTATAAAACGAGTCAATGCGAGGAAAGAAAGTAATGAAAATATAAATTACATTGATTGACGGGTCTTAGTTAAAAGTACATTTGTGTCTACTACTGACTGACTGACTGACTGAGCTGCTGATTTATCTGAACCAACTTGGCTAATTAACGTTAGCCGGCTAGCTGTAACGTTAACGGCATCCAGGCTAGTTTCGGGTTAGCATCCAGGCTAGTTTCGGGTTAGCATCCAGCGGTAGCAGACTCGTGTTTACTTTCTGTACATCGCGTACTGTCGGGTGAAGTCGACGCAATTGTTTGACAAACGTATTAAATAATGTTGAGTGTGATGACAACAAACACCGACTCACCAGCTGCCATGAAGAGCTTCCTCCGCGGCATCCGCCATTGTTGTGTTGACGGAGACACGTCAAGTGCCGTCAACACGGCCGAGGTGTCGCACAACGCTGTCATTGATGAGCAGCTTTGTGTCGTCGGAAAGACGTCAACACTTAAAGGATTATTATCTATAATTTATTATAATGACAAATGTTACTATTTGTGTTGTTAATATTAGTATTTTATTTTTATAATTAAAATAATAATCTATAATTATTATAACAATTATTATTTGTGTTAATATTATTAGTATTTTATCATAATGAAAATAATAATTATCAGACAGAAAGTATGAGGAAAATAAAGTGTTTTAACATACTAGAAACCCCAAAATCTGAAAATTAGCATACGTCTCCTTTAAGTGTAGACTGCTGCTGCTTAGTATTTTATTATAATAAATAATTATGAGAAAAGCGTTTTTGAACATTACAGCACGTAAACATGTTCTAGTAGATACCCCAAACATATAAATGTGAACCTGAAAATCAGCGTATGTCTCGACTATGTGTCAGTATTTAGTATTATTCATTTAACAGAAGACCCGAGATGAAATACTAACACGCAGGAAACTGTAACAAAGTAACAAAGAATAGACAAGCAAAGTGGAAATGCATTCCAGGAATTATAACTTTATTAGGGATTCTCTCACTTTGGTCACCATAAAGATCATTGATGAAGAATGTCAGCGTCATTTCTATTGAACAGACAATATTTTGTGATTATCTGCTGACTAGCACATCAGTTTCTCACAGGTTGATTCTGTGTTTTGCTGAGTCATCGTCAGCTGGAAAGAACTTGTCGCCACACATTCAGTAAAATGTAGCCGTAACTGCTGCTAAATGAATGAATGTCAAAGATTAGTATTATCTAAAAGTTAAACTTTTAGCAGTGGTGGCTGAGTTAACATCACATGTATAAAGTAGCGATGCTACTTGAGAACCAGTTGTTACTCTTCATTCTCAGAAGCTCGTCGGGGTTACAGTGTGACGTTAGAAACAATACGGCTCGTTAGACCAGAATACAAATCTGAGGACAGAAAAATAAAACCAGCCTCTTACTCTGTCAAACGATGTAATGCAGCATGAAAAATAAACATTTTACAAGAAAATAGAAAATAAATCATGTTTATGAATTAAGAGCGAGCTACGAAAAACCACTGAATATCCAATCTTCTGACATGAGCAATTAAAAAAACAACAGTTTCAACAAAAACTAAAGACATTAAAGTTTTCTTTCTAATCAAAAGTGTTTTTTTCCCCAAAAGTCTCATCGTTGGGCTTTTCCTAGTGTTCAAGACAGCACGCGCATTGCATTTACATTTATTTATAAAGTGAACATGCTGCACAAAGTATAGAAAAAGAAAACGATCCCAGATTAAAAAAACTAAACTAACTCTCTGAAGCCCCGTGTCCGTGGGATCAATTCCTGCATTACAAACACAGACATTAACACATTTGACTTTACTTTTAATCTTGCATTCAGAACTGATAGTGTATGTTACACATGACAGGAGCTGGGAAAACACTTTAGATCAGCATAAATTAACAAGTGAACAGTCCATTAGAACCATGTGAAGCTCTCACAGTATCGTTCTGTAGATGTAAAAGTGTCACAAAAGCCTTTTAAAGTCAGTTATTGGTTCAACAAACTGTTCACTTACATCTCACATGGTTCTTATGAATTTAGAAGGAACACATGGACTTTCATGTCTGTGTTTCTCTGGAGATGACTCTTTATTGTGAGCAGTAAAAGGTCTGGATCACCGCCTCGGCTCCACTGTGAATAGAAATCCTTCTTTCCACGACAACAAACCCCTTTAATGTGATGTGAACACGTTTATATTTATATATATATATATATATATATTTATCAGGGGTCGTTCTTTTCTCTTTTATCATCCAGTATTCATTTTCTTTTTTTTTGCAAATCAAAAGTTAAGTTGCATTTTAACAGCATTATGTTCAGCGATGGAGGTTGAGTTTTGGCGATTGGTTGGCAGAGCGGCGTTACAGCGTCGGAGGTTTGAGGCCGTACTTCCTCGCCACTTCCGTCTGGGCGTACGCTGCGTCACATAACGAGTACAGGTGAGCCATCTCCATCTCAGACTTGGCCAGGTTGATGGCCTTGTTGAACATGTCTATCGCCCGGTCCAGATTCCCCCTGGAAGAAGAAGAAGAAAAACAGAAACGCTCCGGTTACTTCACTAATCCAAGAACAGACCCATCAGGTGTCAACGGTGTCGAGTGTTTGTAATCTCACCTCTGAACTTCGATGGTTCCCATAGTTTCATAAGCAAAGTCACATTTGTTGTCGATCTCAATGGCCTTACTGATGAGCTCTAGACCCAAGTCCAGGTCTTGTTTCCACTGAAGCTGTAACAAACTGGACAGATATGGAACATTTAACAACCAATTCAGTAAAATATGAGATCACGACATCATTGATGTGTTTCTAGTCTCTGATCTCTGATAATGTTTCATTGTAAACAACCAATCAGTGTTTAAACCAACAGGAGGAGAGCTAGTAACGTTAGCAGCACCGCTAACGGCTAACCAACGGAGGTTCACTTCAGTTACATTATGATGCCTTCAGGCTCTGCTCAGTGAACATGAGTACTGGCTGAAGGTACATTATAACGTTATCATGATGTGTTCACATGTCATCTGTAAAATGTAGTTTTGGTGATAAACTAGAATAAATCCAGTAGTTTGAAGGAGATGTTTTCACATGAATATAAAATAGATATTAGAGATGAATTATGAGCTGTTTGACTTCCTAACACGAGCTCTAAGAACATTATTATACATCATTAATAATAATAATGAAGAGATTTATTTTAATCAATAAAAATACAATCTTTTATTTCCTTATTTGAATTGTGTGTTTTTATGAAAATAACCACTAAAGATGGCAATAACAAAGTAAAAGGATAACATTTAGAATTTGTGATGGTTTGATTTCAGAGCGGTTGAAATGATTTTTGAGGACTGCAGTGAAAACAATAGTTTGGATAACATTTGATGGCTCATTGTGATCAGTTACAACATCAAAAACATGTGATCGGAGCATCTCTAAAAGTCATACATGATCCGTGACTCAAAACCGTGATACGATCTGAACTGTGAGCTTTGTGAAACGTTGCACGTCTACTAAACACAGAAACGCGGCCTACCCCTTGTGGACGTATGTGGTAGCGTTGTCTGGTTCCAGTTCAATGCACTTGTCGTACATCTCGTCTGCTTTTCCAAACTGCTGCTGATCAGTCAAAGCCTGAAAGACGCACAAAGAGTCGCGTTGAACACATCAACCAGACACACAGCTGCTACTTCCTGTCTGAATTATACAGATACTCTACTGTAAAATGGGCCAAAGCACCCACTGATGTAGGTTTTGTATTCTGCACCTGAGCATAAAGAGCGTAGCCCTCTGCACACTTGGGGAACCTTCTGATGACGGCCTCGAAGCCGTCCATGGCCGTCTGCACTTGAGACGGGTTGTTTCCAGTATATGCTTGTCTGTACTGAAGAACACAAGAACAAGAAACGGAGTTGTAGCAGCCATTACTACGCTACAGGCAGCAGAACGCTCGCTTCTCAAGTGATCTTCAGCTGATTTACTTACCAGAGCGAAACATTTCTGAGCCTGAGCGAGAGCAGAGTCGGGCCTCAGCAGGATGCACTCGTCAAAGTCTCCCACGGCCTCGTCCACCTGGTCCAGCAGGATTTTCAGCTGTGAGGGAAGATTGACTTTAGAGAGAGAACGATAGCATAATATACCAAGACGTTTTAAACTAAGACTCTGGCAACATCTTACACGTTGCTGTTAACTTCGCAATCGTCAACTGACAGCCATTCAGGTAAACAGATCAGCCTACCTGGCCCCTGTGGTGATAGACGTCGGGGTTGCTTGTGTCAATCTCGGCTGCCATGTTGAAGTCTTGTGTGGAGAGCATAGGCTGCTGCTGCTGCATGTACATGCTCCCCCGCTTGATCAGAGCGTTGGCTCGTAGCTGTAAAACACGAGAGCAAAGAACAGAGCGACAACCTGTCAGGTTCAAGCTTTCAGTGTTGATTCTGGACGGGTCAACAAAGATCATCTACAGATACGTCTGAACCTTCACATAGGCTACTAGAAGTTAGCACCGAGCTATAAGTTTGCAGTCCATTAAAGTCCTACTAGTCCACTATCCTGGTACTCAAACGGTCCTGATCAAGTCAACGGTGCTTACCTTCACATTGGCGTCCTGCATGTTGATCACCCGGTCCAGGTCGGGTTGAGCAGCAGTAGCGTTTCCAATCAGCAGGTAGAACGTGGCCCTCAGCAGCAGGGCCTCTGCAGTGTATCGGCCCCCTGAATCGTTCTCCTTGGTGCATTCACTGATGATTTTGTCATAGTTCTCCTCCTCCATGTACTGCTTAGCCTTCAGGTAGCCGGAGCTAAAGAGATGAAAGAACAGATCGGGGGGGGGGAAGTGTTCATCTACCAGGTGTGGAGTTGTGAAGTGGGTTTTTACATACGATGTAAAAAACAGTGTTCTTTAAGGCAGAAACATGCATGTCCTATAATATATAACAATCCTATAGATTCATGTTATAACCACCACTTTAAATGATTTAAATAAACCTGTCTTTGACATGGAGAAGAAACTCTTTTGAACATGAAACCTTAAAAGACAGGGTTGATAATCCTTTTTGATATTTTTGTTCAAATTCTCATCACATCCTGACGACAATCAATGAATCAAATTTGGTATCTGTGGCCGCAGGACTGTAATAAGCTGTCCAATCACGTCGGCGGACGTAATGAATGGACGTCCGCCGTCTACCTGTCTGTCTGTGTACCTGTCTCCCTATCCAACCGTCCGTCTACCTACCTACTGGTCCGGCAACCCTCCAACCTGTCAGGCAACCCGCCAACCTGTAACTTCTCTCTACATTTAGAGACTTCTGTAGCTAATGATGTTGGATACTTTCACTGGAGATTAGTTGGCCACACTGAGCTGGTTTTTAGTTTGGATACTTTTTTAAATCTCTTACTCTTGCTTGTTTCTCAGGATCACCAACCCCAGCTTTAATAAAACCCATCTCTGACCTCTCAGTGACTTCGGCCGCCTCGCCCTCTTTGTCCTTGTCTTCGTCCTTCTTCTCCCCCTTCTGCAGCGGCTGTGAGATGATGTCATCGGTGAACGAGCTGAAGTAGGATTTGATGAACTGAGGAGACGGCATCATCGGCTCACGGTTCTACAGGAGAAGACAAAAAGTTTACTGTTACAAGTCAGACAGATACAAAAGAATCACGTGTCTCTAATGATGCATTTCCGCTGCACAGCGCGACTCCACTCGCTCTTCTTTGGTTCTCCGTTTGCAAAAGTTGTGGATAGAACCCTCTTTTGGTACCATATTGGTCGAAGTTCCAAGCGAGCTGAGCCGATACTAGAAGGTGGAGTTAAAACACAAGCCAACGTCGATAGCGGCCGCAAATTTTTAATGCACACAAGAGAAGTTTGTCTTCAAGGCTTTCTGCACAGCAAGGGTTTATTTTGTGTTGCAACCTCCAGTTCTTTAAAGTGAAGTCAAAGCTTCACGTGTTAAAGCTGCATTCTCTCTAATGTCCACCAGGGGGCGACTCCTCTGGTTGTATAGAAGTCTATGAGAAAATGACTACTTCTCTCTTGATTTATTACCTCAGTAAACATTGTAAACATGAGTTTATGGTCTCAATCTCTAGTTTCAAGTCTTCTTCAATACAGCATGATGTTCATTTAGTAAATTATGGTCCATTTAGAGTCACGACGCACAACTTGAGGCTTCAAAACGTCCACAAACCAACGAGTGACATCACGACGACTACGACCACTTCTTATAAACAGTCTATGATTTTCCAAAACTTAACTGAGGAGATGCGAAAAGTCCTGAAGGCAAACTTCTCCTGTGTGTATTTTTTATTCACTCGACCACGATTAAAATGGCCTCCCTCAAAACTACGCCCTACAGTCGGCCTCGAAGATGTCGGCGGTGCTTCGGCTATCAGCTGAGAATCTCTCCTACACAAGGAACTGGTACCGAAAGTGGGCCGAGTGGAGCCGAACCACGCAGCGATGATGAGGCACAAAGTGGATAAAGTACCTTGTATTTGTCTTTGGCCTTCTCTTTTCCCAGATGTTTCAGCACCTTGTCTGCTAGCAACATGCTTTGCTGGTTCTGGAAGGCCTCGAGGATACACACCGCTGTGACGTCTGCAGGACACAAACAAAACAAACCGTAAATACCTGTCGTTTAACTCGTAGAAGAACTTTTTTTTCTAGAAAGTGAAAGGAGTGTCTCACCTTCTAGACATTCCTTCTTGTTGTCTAGTTTCTCCAGAGCTTTGGCTCTTCTGAACAGAGCCTTCACATAGCGTGGATTCATCTCCACGGCCTGACAGCAGTCCTGAACCACTTCTGTCCATTTCATCTGAAATGAGAGTCGTGAGATGGTTATCTTCACCTCATGAGGTTACATTAAAGTGACAGTAGTGATGTTTATTAGTGTGTCTGTATGAGGTTCTTCTCCACAGTCAGTGTTCTACTGAAACAGAGACTCGTCTCCTACAGTAGAACACTGACTGTGGAGGAGAACCTCTCACACACACACACACAACATGACTACTGTCTCTTTAAGATCAGTGACAAAACAACCTTCATTCAAACACAACGGTGGAAAGATTTGAGATGATTTGCAGAGAATGTGCTACTCATTGACCAAAGAGGAGAAACCTCTGATCGCTTCATTCCTTCTCTTCTGGCTTTAAGTTGTGAGGAGACGATCGAGTGAACTGAAGACACTTCAGGTTTATTTCAAGTCCAATGAAGACCAACATATATTGACCTGCATGGCTTTCCATCTACAAGCACCTCAACCCAGTAAATACCTCTGGAGACATTTAGAAAAGGGACAACGTGTCCCAAACTGGAACACACAACACGCATGCAGCCTCAACGCTACACTCTCATTACATCAAAAGACGGACATAACACCATCATTAACATCCCTCCTAACGAAGAGATCTCTGCACGCTGTTGCACATCAGGCAAGTATTTCATACATCAACAACAGTCCCTGCTCAGACGGAAAGAAGGCGACACCGACCTGTTGTTCGTAGGCTGCTGCTCTGTTCTGGTAGAACGTCGACAGGTCGGTCTTCTTCTCTGTGGGGCAGAGAGCGATGGCCTCTGTGTAGCACTGGATGGCGTTCTCGTACTTGCCGGCCTTGAAGTACTTGTTGCCCTTGTTCTTGGCTGCTTGGGCTCGATCCAACGGGCTCTGAGTGAGACGAGAGAAAAGGTGATGTTTGTTGAATAACGGTTCCTCTCTTTCATTCAATCAATCATGATACAAAAGACCTCACAGCTCATAATAATAATAATAATAATTAAGACTTTCCTCCAACAAAGAAATGATTAGTCGACTAACACTCATAGGATTTTGTCGACTAATCGTTTAATTGATTTAAACTACAGATCTCTAAAACTACAAGTTTCACCAAAAAGAATGACAACATGTATTATATTCTGTAGTTATTGTTTCATCAGAGTTTACAGTTTATCTTCCTGTTGTTGGGCCTCACTGCTGACTTTATGTTATATTGCTTTACTTTGTAAACTCAGATTTTAAAGGTGCTAATCAAATAAAAGTTATTATTTAAATCTTGTGGTTACGAGATGTGTTCATACGTTTCTTATAAATAGTCATTCAGCATGAAAAAAACAATAGATAAAATAATTATTTAAGTCTAATCGTGGAAGAGGGGCGGCCCCTGAAATAAAAAGGTTTTCTCACAGTTACATATTTTATATAACATTAGGAAGTCATATTTATGAATGTTTGTTCTCTTTAGAGAAAGCAGGATTCAAAACAGACCCAAAGACTTCTCTCAGTTTACCCGTCAGCACCGATACATATTGTATGATTTTATGTTATTAGAATTTATATTGTTACATTATTCTAATATAAACGTGTTATACGACACCTTAAATTATGTCTCATATCCCATACTATATCATAATGTACCATATTGTACTACATTATGTTAATGTATTACATTGACTTACATTTCATTATTAATACAAACAAGAACATTCATACATTAGCCGGGTTCAAACTGTTACACTTAATCACACCACCGTCACTTTATATCTTCAATTACATCTTTTACTATCTCACTGTTTATTCTCACGCACCAATCACCAAGTAACATTCCTTGTATGTACAAACGTACTTTGATATATAAATATATATTATATAAATATACATAATAAAAAGCACCAATGACCAACAATAAAACTAAATAAAACATTTACGTGCAAGCCAAGTGTTGTGTAAGCTGTAAACTACACAACTAGTGGACATAAATGATATATATGGTATGTTTACATGTACATTCATAGGATTAATATAGAAAGTGAAAGAATGTACTAATTAAAACATTTGTTGCATTCAAAGCTTGTAAAAATAAAATGCATATAACAGAAAGCAGTGCAGCTGTCTCTATATATAATATTTTTGTTATTGTGGATTTTTTACTTGGTTAATATTCTTTACTGTTTTATTACTTATTTATAATACTTGTTTTGATCTTGTTTGCACTATACTGTGTGTGAGAGTGTGTGTGAGAGTGTGTGTGTATATATATATATATATTTGCTGCTGTAATCCTGTAAATGTCCCCACTGCGGGACTAATAAAGGATTATCTTAATGTATCTTAATTTAACATGCCTTTGCTTTAAACATTAGCACTGGAGCTGGTTAACCTAGCTAGCTACTTAGCAGCTAACAGCTAGCTAGGTAGGTTACCCAGCATTAGCTGGCTAGCAGCTAACGGTAGCTAATCCACCGCCTTGCAGCTTTTGAACGTAGCTGTCACTTGACAGTCGGTGTCCTTGACGGCACTTTTAACGGGAATGACCCGTTAATTCAGCAAAGTGTCCGCGGAGCACCAAGGCAAGACAGTACGTAGTAACAGGAGAGGAAGGAACACGTTTCTCCCGGTAAACGTTTACCACGTTTACCATGTTTACCATGTTCTCCTGCTCTCGAGCTGCTCCGTCTTCTTGGCCCTGCACCACCGGACTCGCGCTGCCTTCGGGTGTCTTCCGCTCTCCGGTCCGCTTGTTGCCGTCCTTCGACCGGCTGCGGTTCCAGAGGTACACCGCTCCGACTCCCAGCACAATGGGGGTCCCGACCAACAGGGCCAGCTGCCAGCGGGGGAGTCCGGTACCGGTCTGCGGCTCGACTGGCTTAGAAGCAGCCATGATGTAGTTACAACCGACCAGTTACCACTAGCAGGAACAGCGTGAACCGCTTCTTCTTCGTCTTCTTCTGCTTCTTCTTCTTCTTCTTCTTTCAGTTTATTGGCGGACAACAAACCAACGTTTAAGGTGCATTACCGCCACCTACTGTACCGGAGTGTAAAATACAATAAAATAATCCTTTATTAGTCCCGCAGAGGGGGAATTTAGAGGATTACAGCAGCATATAGTGTATATATGTATATATAAAATATATATATGTATATATCAAATATATGAACTATATAAAATATACAAAATATATATATAAAATATATATATGTATATATCAAATATATGAACTATATAAAATATACAAAATATATATATAAAATATATATATGTATATATAAACTATATCAAATATATCAAATATATCAAATATATACATGCATACACTGTAAAAAAAATTCTGTGTAATATACGGTAAAATACTGGCAGCTGTGGTTGCCAGAACTTCACCGTAAAAAATAAAGTGAGAATGTATAATACATCACGGTATGTTTTTTTTGCAACCGTAGATTTCACAGTTGAGAACTGCTTTTTGTTTACGGTAAATTACTATAAAAAAACAGATTTCATAAACCTGTTTACGGTAATTTGCTTTAGAAATAACAGCCATGTTATAAACGTGTTTACGGTAAATAACTTTATAAACAGCAACTATACTGTGAAGCTAATTACAGTTTTTCTCAGTAAAAAACACAGTACAACTGTACGATCTATTACGGGACTTTATTGCAAAGTACAACTTAACTGTAAATTACCGGCAGCTGTGGTTGCCAGAACTTTACCGTAAAAAATATAGTGACAATGTGTAAGACATCACGGTACAAAAATACGGTACAACGTAAAAATGTTCCCATCTCACTTGTTTGTTTTCATCTGTTAAAGTGAGAATAATAAACAAACAACTCAAAATTTACAAATAAACGTTATTGATATATTTTTTTTAAATCAGTGACCAATATAGCCCCCCCTTCTTTTCAATAACAGTAATAAGCCTTCCATTCATGGATTCTGTCACTTTCTTGATCTGTTGACGATCAACCACAGCCTCCCAGACACTGTTCAGAGAGGTGGACTGTTTTCCTTCACCGTAAATCTCCCGTTTAAGAAGGGCCCACAAGTTCTCAATAGGGTTTAGGTCAGGTGAGGAAGGGGGCCATGTCATTATTCTTTCACCTTTAAGGCCTTTACTGGCTAGCCACGCAGTGGAGTACTTGGATGCATGCAATGGAGCATTGTCCTGCATAAAAATCATGGTCTTTTTGGAAGATGCAGACCTTTTCTTGTACCACTGCTTGAAGAAAGTGTCTTCTAAAAACTGGCAGTAGGTTTGGGAGTTGATTTTGAGTCCATCTTCAACCTGAAAAGGTCCAACTAGCTCATCTTTAATCATACCAGCCCATACCAGTACCCCACCTCCACCTTGCTGGCGTCTGAGTCGAAGTGGAGCTCTGTGCCCGTTACTGATCCAGCCACGGATCAACGCACTTAAATAAAGTTCGCAATGAAACACATAACCCCTCGATGTTTTAACCGGGTTCCGCGCGTAACGGTTTCCGCGCGTCACGGGTTCCACGTGTCACGGGTTCCACGCGTAACGGGTTCCACGCGTCACGGGTTCCATGCGTCACGGGTTCCACGCGTCACGGTTTCCGCGCGTCACGGGTTCCACGCGTCACGGGTTCCACGCGTAACGGGTTCCACGCGTAACAGGTTCCACGCGTCACGGGATCCGCGTGTAACGGTTTCCGCGCGTCACGGGATCCACGCGTAACGGTTTCCACGCGTAACGGTTTCCGCGCGTCACGGTTTCCACGCGTAACGGGTTCCACGCGTCACGGGATCCACGCGTAACGGTTTCCGCGCGTCACGGGTTCCACGCGTCACGGGTTCCACGCGTAACGGGTTCCACGCGTCACGGGATCCGCGCGTAACGGTTTCCGCGCGTCACGGGATCCACGCGTAACGGTTTCCACGCGTAACGGGTTCCGCGCGTAACGGGTTCCGCGCGTCACGGTTTCCGCGCGTCACGGGTTCCACGCGTAACGGTTTCCATGCGTCACGGGTTCCACGCGTCACGGGTTCCACGCGTAACGGGTTCCACGCGTCACGGGATCCGCGCGTAACGGTTTCCACGCGTAACGGGTTCCACGCGTCACGGGATCCGCGTGTAACGGTTTCCGCGCGTCACGGGATCCACGCGTAACGGTTTCCACGCGTAACGGGTTCCACGCGTCACGGGATCCACGCGTAACGGTTTCCGCGCGTCACGGGATCCACGCGTAACGGTTTCCACGCGTAACGGGTTCCGCGCGTCACGGTTTCCGCGCGTCACGGTTTCCGCGCGTCACGGTTTCCGCGCGTCACGGGTTCCACGCGCAACGGTTTCCACGCGTCACGGGTTCCACGTGTCACGGGTTCCACGCGTAACGGGTTCCACGCGTCACGGGATCCACGCGTAACGGTTTCCGCGCGTCACGGGATCCACGCGTAACGGTTTCCACGCGTAACGGGTTCCGCGCGTCACGGTTTCCGCGCGTCACGGTTTCCGCGCGTCACGGGTTCAACGTGTAACGGTTTCCATGCATCACGGGTTCCACGCGTAACGGTTTCCACGCGTAACGGGTACCACGCGTCACGGGATCCGCGCGTAACGGTTTCCGCGCGTCACGGTTTCCGCGCGTCACGGTTTCCGCGCGTCACGGTTTCCGCGCGTCACGGTTTCCGCGCGTCACGGGTTCCACGCGTAACGGTTTCCATGCGTCACGGGTTCCACGCGTAACGGTTTCCACGCGTAACGGGTTCCACGCGTCACGGGATCCGCGCGTAACGGTTTCCGCGCGTCACGGGATCCACGCGTAACGGTTTCCACGCGTAACGGGTTCCACGCGTCACGGGATCCACGCGTAGCGGTTTCCGCGCGTCACGGGTTTATTGTCGATTAATTGTGCAGCCCTACTCCATAGTCCAATCAGAATAAGGTTTATTGCAAAGTATGACTTTCACTTAAAAGGAATTCGCCTCATTGTTTTGGTGCATGAACAGGAAACATATTAAGAGGAAACAAATAATACAGTGACGTCACATTTAGTTTGAGTTTATTTTCATTCTGATTCCCTCAACTGTGTGGAGAAGAAAACTGGTCATCAGTAATTTAAATAAACATAGTTCCAAAGTTCCAACGACTGAACCGGGAAAAAAGTATCCCAATTCATATCCAATAAATAAAGTTAAATAAAAAAAAGAAATTGGTCTTGTCTTTTTGTTTCAATGTGTTCATCATGATTTATTTACTTTCTTTTTTTACCTGTGATTATTTTATATTATTTGTGTATTTATGTTTATTATTTGTTCATAATCTGTTGATATTCCGTCTGAATGTTATGATGGATGAGGAGAGAGATGGCAAAATTATATATGAAAACAAAAAATCATTGTACCAAAGTAATAAAATGTAAAAAAATGTATTCATGAATTAATAGTGTTAATTTACAGGTATACAGCCACAAGAGGACAGTGCTGCTGACTCTATAAATACATCCTCTAATACAAACATAACACACACATATAGACACACACATACACACACACACACACACACACTCTCTCTCATTTTGACGTCTCTCTTCTTTTCAGATTTGTGCAGGTTTTCCAGCAGAGAGTTTGATCCGGATCGATGTGGATTTTGTTCATGTGAGTGATAAAGTGTGAGTGTGTGTGTGTGTGTGTGTGTTCCGGTTCACAGCTCTGATGAACGCTGGAGGACACATGTCCTCAAACACACCAGCAACGATGCTTTCAAAGTCAGCTGTGATCAGCTGGTCACAAGTGGAGGAAGCTAAGTACATTTACTGAAGTACTGTACTTAGTTACTGGACTTTACTTGAATATTTCCTTTTTTTTGCAACTTTATATACTTTTACCCTTTACTGGATTTAAGAGGAGAATATTAGACTTTTTACTGGATTACATTGGTTTGATAAATTACTTTGCATATTAAGATTTATACAAAATCAACAAACTAATGATGATTTAGTAATATAGATTAAGTCGTTAAAATGAGCTCCACCATTACCAGCTGCAACATTAAAGTTATGAACACATTAGGAATTATAATCCAGTATTATAATATATTTCATTCTGCAAAATGGTACTTTAAGTACATTTAGATTTAAATACTTTTGTATTATTTTTTACTAAAGTCAGATTTTGAATGCAGGATTTTTACTTGTAACAGAGTATTTATAAACTGTGGTATTGTTACTTTTACTGTAGTAGAACATCTGAATACTTCCTCTGGTGAGGATCCCCGCAGCAACATAAAGTAATATAATATAATATAATATAGTACAATATAATATAATATAATTTAATTATTCCCTCATGTGCTTTAAATTAAGCTGTAACTGACTGACCTTTTCACACAGTCGTATAGTTTTTTGGATTTGTACCAAACTAAAAAAATATTTTTGTACTTTAAAAAAAATGTATTCATAAATCATACAGTTGGTGAAACACGTTGCTGCCCTCAAAATAATCCATTCTTCACTGACACACTTGTTGTGAGAAGCCATGAAATCAATTTTAGCTGCACAACAACACGAGATGTTGTTGACACAATGATGACATAATAACCTTCTGTTTTCCACGAGTGTCTCGTTGCTCTGAGAGATTTGAACCATCAGAGGTTACAATACGGATTCTGATCTTCAGCTAATCCCGACTCTCCGTCTGTTATTCCTGTGAAATGTGTCTGCTATTGTTAGTGCCGCCTGTGACCACGGAGACAAATCATTTAATCAGATTATCTTTAGTTCAGGTTGGTCTCTTGTTCTCTGGTAGAATCAAACGTATCAATGGGGACTGAGTGACTGAGTGAACAATTACACACAACTCAAATGTTTTTAATAAAGGTATTAAATCAAGAAACAATGTTGCTCTCACACCTAATAGTAGCATGCACCTGTATTTTGTATTTTTGTGGACATACATGTAATAATCACTATTTTGCTGCAAACACTTAGCACAGTACATCTGGTCCTTAAATATGAATTACGTTTCTAATGTTACTGTGAAATCTATATTAAATCAAATGTCTCAATATATGTTCTTTTGTCTAATCCCTCTGGATTATCTAAATTTAAATTTAATTATTATTCTGTCTGAATATATAATATTTTAGTTATTGTGGATTTTTTACTTTATTACTTCGTTAATATTCTTTACTGTTTTATTACTTATTTACTTATATACTTTACTTGTAATCTTGTTTTGATCTTGTTTTTTGTTTACAGTTGTTTGCACTATACTGTATATATACTGTATATATATATTAATTACGTATATACAGACTAATAAAGGATTATTTTATTTTATCTCTTAAAAACTTAAATTTAAACTTAAACTTAAAAACATAAAACATTAAACGTAAAACATAAACTTAAAAAACTTAAACGTAAAAAACTTAAACGTAAAAAACTTAAACTTAAACGTAAACTTAAAAACTTAAACTTAAACTTAAACTTAAACTTAAACTTAAACTTAAACTTAAACTTAAACTTAAACTTAAACTTAAACTTAAACTTAAACTTAAACTTAAACTTAAACTTAGACTTAAGCTTAAACTTAAACTTAAACTTAAGCTTAAACTTAAACGTAAACTTAAACTTAAACTTAAACTTAAACTTAAACTTAAACTTAAACTTAAACTTAACCTTAAATTTAAAAAAACTTAAGCTTAACTTAAATAACTCAAACTTAAATCTTAAAACATTTCCCGTAATCTTAAAATGTTGGGTTATTTGCTGGGAGGATTAGTGTGTTCTAGCGTCACGTAGGAATATTTAAAGAGCCTTTGGAAAAACAGCAGATTACCGTCATCTTCATCTGGTTCAAGCAGCGTGGACATCTCTCTCGTCAGATTACTCCTCCTCTCTGAGACTCTGAGAGTTTGATCGTTTCAGGTTGTGAAGGAAGAGTTCCTCTACAATATGCACCAATACAATATACCAATACCAATATTTTATTTCATATCTTGTAAAAACATCTTGTCAGTAATATTGTACGTAATCATATTTTATGCATATTAATTTAATGTTCTCAGTAATATTGTGAAGTTTTAATATTGTGGAGGCTTCAAATAAGCCCAGTTGGCTTTTTGCCTCTTCCTGCACTGTGATATTATTTATCTCTGTTTGTTTATTTGTATTAATTGTGCAAAATAAATAAACTAAACTAAACTACACCAAAACAAATTCCCTATATGTGAAAACCCACTTGGCAATGAACCATATTCTGATCAGATATCTTTCTTATATCAGTTTCTTTCACATCATTATTGGAGAGTTTTGGTGAACAATAAGAGAGTGAACCTGATCCAGTACTTGTAATAATAAAATTGTGCTTCCTGTCTCTGTCCGGTATGAAAGCCGCCTCAGGCTCTCACAGCGCAGCACGCTCCATAACTATTGACAGGTTTGATGGACCCAGCGAGTGGAAACTATGGGGAAATTGGAGTTTCAGTCGTCTCCCCCGAGGCCCACGACTGTAATGGAAAGAATAAAAGCAGTGGTCACATCGCCCACCCAGCTCCAGAACACACAAGCCACTCCTCTCTCCCTGTTGGTTCCCATCAACCCTCCATGTTTACTTTCTACCAGCCATGTTAAATAGATTATAGGGGATTCACTTATTTAAAGACTCCAGCAAAAGAGCTCTGCAGTTTATTTTGGGATCAGTGAGAGCGGCTCGAGGTTCCAGAAGGATCTGACCGTTGCCTGAGAAGAGTTGTGATTCAGAGGCTTCCAGGTGAGCTCACCTCCATCTGCACCATCGTCACACCTTCATCTTACTCCATCATCACACCTTCACCTGCACCATCATCACACCTTCATCTTACTCCATCATCACACCTTCACCTGCACCATCATCACACCTTCATCTTACTCCATCATCACACCTCCATCTGCACCATCATCACACCTCCATCTAACTCCATCATCACACCTCCATCTGCACCATCATCACACCTTCATCTGCATCATCATCACACCTCCATCTGCACCACCTCCATCTGCACCATCATCACACCTTCATCTTACTCCATCATCACACCTTCATCTTACTCCATCATCTCAACTCCATCTGCACAATCGTCACACCTTCATCGCACCAGCATCGCACCTCCATCTGCACCATCATCACACCATAATCTTACTCCATCATCACACCTCCATCTGCACCATCATCACACCATCATCTTACTCCATCATCACACCTTCACCTGCATCATCATCACACCTCCATCTGCAATCGTCACACCTTCACTGCACCTTCATCACACCATCATCTGCACCATCATCACACCTTCATCTGCACCATCATCACACCTTCATCTGCATCATCATCACACCTTCACCTGTACCATCATCACACCTTCATCTTACTGCTCCAGAAGGCTACCCACGATGGCCCTCAGGCTCCTGCCTGCCTTCACGGACGACGATGACGACGACGGGAACTTCACAAAATGGATGAGCAGTTACTGGGGACACGGAGCAGAAGGAGGACACACCAAGGACAGAAAACGCAGCTTCAGAAGAGCTGCGGGGACTCAAGGGGATCGAAGAGCGTCACTCCCGACTGTGGTAAGAGAACCAGGAGCATGAGGCTCTGATCAGAGAAGCAACACACTTCTAACAAAATTTTTTTGCTCTGCAATTTAGCTGCCTGATCACGGCACAAAAAGTGTTTTAATACAACTACCTTTAAAGATACATTTACAAAAAACTACTGAATGTACCTTATATACAGTTTATTCAAGTAAAGAGGTTGAAAAAGAAGGAAAGCGTGATCTTATTTATAGTTTGGAGGACAGTAGATTAATGCATGAGTACACTCTGCAGACGTGAAAACCCCTCACAGCTGGTATGATTACTATGCAGACTATGTGTAGGTCTGTTATGGTGTTCAGATTGGGTGTCCTGACCTTTAATCTGCCTCCACACCGACTTCACATTATTAATTAACTCTATACGATACTTAAACACAGAAATGCACCGTTTAAAATGGATTATACGCGAGTCTATTCAACTTCCTGTGCTGTTTTTTGGCAACACAAAAAGAATCATGTGCCACATGCTGACTGAACTCAGTTCACTGCGATCGATGGACGGTTTCTAAATGAATGCAGAGCTGGTTACGTCTGGTCTTTGATCTGTTTTCGATGTCTACGTAAGTTGTTACTCAACGTTTATCTCTAACTGAAGCACACAAACCTTTTTAGAGAATGTCGGATGTTTTCGTTGCATGAAAGAGCTCAAACACAATCAGAGGACGAGTGAGGAACAGTGAGCTACTTTATTCATGAAGGGAATCGACTTGTCACTTGTCTCCCGTCATAGAGAGGTCAGATGTCAATGCTGGTGGCTTATACAGGAAGTACCGGGACTAGGCCCAGGGGCCCAAAGGGTCAGGGGCCCCCATGGCATTCATCTACAAAAGTCACTCAAAGACACACAAACCAACTTAGGAGGAGACTCAAAATGACCCCAAAGAGACATAAAACAACAAAAAAGACGAAGCGACAAGCAAAGAGACACACAACAACTACAAAGAGATTTAAAATGACCACAAAGAGACACAATACGACTACAAAGAGACGCAAAGCAACGACAAAGAGACATAAAGCAACAACAAAAAAGACACAAAGCAATGAGCAAAGAGAGACATAACAACTACAAAGAGACAAAGCAACTAAAAAGAGACACAATACGACAACAAAGAGACACAGTATGACAACAAAGAGACACAATACGACTACAAAGAGACGCAAAGCAACTACAAAGAGACACAAAATGACAACAAAGAGACACAATACGACTACAAAGAGACGCAAAGCAACAACAAAAAAGACACAAAGCAATGAGCAAAGAGACACACAACAACTACAAAGAGACACAAAGCAACTAAAAAGAGACACAAAATGACCACAAAGAGACACAGTACGACTACAAAGAGACACAATACAACTACAAAGAGATACAATAAGACTACAAAGAGACACAAAGCAACTAAAACGAGACACAATACGACAACAAAGAGACACAATACGACTACAAAGAGACACAAAATGACCACAAAGAGACAGAAAAAGACCACAAAGAGCTGAGGACTGTAGCTCTTTGTATTTTTCAAGGCTTGATTCTGCCAACAGAGATAGTAGTTAGATATGTAATATAATACACTGTTTATTACACAATACGGTTCAAACCACGGAGCTTTGCCTTTGATTCAACACACACCTCAGCTTCAGCTCAGAGACTTCTAACTGCTTTAAGAATTGGGGACAGAGGTGGACATTTATTAGGAAGGGAGGATGTGAATAAAAGTGGCATTGTGGGAAATGTAGGAACCAGAATGTTTTGAGCAAAACCAGAAGTATAGGAACTAAAAGTTAAGATATCTCAGCCTCTGCTGCACCATGATTAACTTGTTTTATTGGGACCTACTTTTGAAAAAGGAAATGTGTTATTGAAAACATACACACATGTTTAATACTTAATAAATGAGACCAAATAAATGCATTTAGGTGGAGTTAACAGACTATCAGATTCTTTTTATTTCCTCTCATCAGTCTGTAAACTAGTCTTTCATTTTAGATTCAGTGTTATAAGTAGAATACAATTATCAGACCAACATTCAGGCTCCCTCATGTGGCTCAAATGTGAACTGCAGGTATACATATTAAATAACAGGCTATGGACTATGAATGTGTGTGTACTAAATTGCAGTCAGTAGAAATAACAATATTAATTTGTGTGCACCAGATATAATTCACTAAGTTCATTTAATTAATTAAGAACACATATTAATTCTGTTAAGTTATATTTATATTCAGGGAGGAACTATTATAAACATGAATGTTCACTTTCTTTACTTCGACCTCAACGACCTGCAACATTTCAGAGTAATCTGATTACTGCTGTTGAGTAAATGATCGATGACCTCACTGAAGATTTACAAACACGTTACTTAAGAATATCAGGAGTGATTAACTCCACTCACTGACACACGCTCAGCTGCAGTGGCGGCTGGTGGAAAATGTTCTTGGTAGGGCTGTGCCACATCCAATCAATTTCAGCAAACATCCCAGAATGATTTAATGCAAACAAATTAAGGTATCAAACGCGCATTACTACTTTGCAGTTAAATATTTAACATTTATTCCAACACGAAAAAAAGCAGTAAATAACACTTTCACAAACACGTCAGGACATCTTATTTTAGTCACCCTCACAGGGAGTTCAGTATAATATAATATATATAACATATAATAATATTCTGTATAATATAATAATATATATATATATATCATATAATATTCTGTATAATATAATAATATATATATCATATAATATTCTGTATAATATAATAATATATATGTCATATTCTGTCCCCGTTGTTTTAAAAAGATAAATAAGTTATTATCATGACGTCATCCAGCTAGTCAAACCTGTCTGGTGTACAGCTAGTAGAGAAGCTTCATGTACTGCTTCTCTTTCCTGCTAGTCTGCTGTCTGATTGTGAGGTCAGGCTGATCTGGGATCAGCTCTTTCAGTAGTTTCTCCTCTCAGTTCTCCTCTCAAACGGGTCTTGGAGGAGTAGTGCTCGCGCTGGCGCTCTCCTGTAGAGACTTCTCCTGACGAGAACGCGCAGCTTGGGGCAGGAAAAAAACTGCCCCAAGCTGAATCTATTTGAGGACGCTGATTGGCTGAATTGTATGTCACTCATTTATATCTTTACTCAGCATTGGCTAAACTGCTTTATAGACCCGCCTCTTTGGGGCAGTTTTTCCAGCGCCCCAGCCAGCTGAGACGTGCACACACAGAGAGGAAGAGCAGACAGGCAGAGAGGACAAGCAGGAAAAGCATATATTTACCGCAGATATCATATTTTACACATATTACTGGGTGATTCCATGTTTCAAAAACACAAATATTGACAATTTGTATAGTTTATTTTTATTTTAAATTTTATTTTTATTTATATTTTTATTTTTATTTTTATTTTTATTTTTATTTTTATTTTTTGTAGCTCTAGGGGGGGCGGCGCCCTAGCGCCCTCTATGGACCAGCCGCCACTGCTCAGCTGTCTGTCTCTCTCTGTCTGTCTGTCTGTCTCTCTCTCTCTCTGTGTCTGATTGTCTCTCTCTCTCTGTCTGTCTGTCTGTCTCTCTCTCTCTCTCTCTCTCTCTGTGTCTGATTGTCTCTCTCTCTCTCTGTCTGTCTGTCTGTCTGTCTCTCTCTATCTTTCTCTCTCTCTCTGTCTCTCTGTCTGTCTATCTCTCTATCTCTCTCTCTCTCTGTCTGTCTGTCTCTCTGTCTGTCTGAGGCTGTTGGACTGATTCTATGTCCCGTCTCTGTTGTGGTCCACAGTCTCAGTTGGACGCCATGAAGCTGAACCGGATCCACGCGGCGGCGATGGCCCCCAGCCCGAGTCACATGAAAGCCCGAGAGGAGATGATGGAGGTCAGGAACCACCAGAGAGCTCACCGATCCTCCTCGGACGACAACAGCCGCTCCAAGTCCGGCATCCTGGAGAACCGGATCAGCACCATCCCCGAGCTCACCGAGTCCTTCGACAGGAGGCTCTTCCTCCAGGATAAGAGGACCACATCTCTGGTGAGCAGTGTTAAAAGGTTAATGGATATTTAAGCAGTTTGACAGGTGTCTTCATCAGCCTGGTGTGTTGTAGATTATCCAGTTAACTTCCACTAACAGGGTATTATGAAGCCATTTAAAGGGATTAAAGAGGGATTTATCTCACTATGCTGACAGGATCAGGATGTCCCCTAAACACATATCATTTTCATTATTTTGCTTTTTATTGTAACGACTATTAATACAATATTAGAATTATTTATGAAAGGGCTGGGCCACATCTGTATTTTATATGTGGCTATTTACATATTTTACAAGTTTTGGTTTTAATGACAAACCTTTTAATGCATAAAAGAATGTACAGACACAAAGGGACTGCAAAGAGACACAAATCAACTACAAAGAGACAAAGTGACCACAAAGAGACACAAAAAGACTACAAAGAGACAAAAAGACTACAAAGAGACATAAAGCAACTACAAAGACACAAAGTGACTACAAAGAGGCACAAAATGACTATGAAGAGACACAAAAAGACTACAAAGAGACAAAATGACGACAAAGAGACACAAATCAACTACAAAGAGACACAAAATGATGACAAAGAGACACAAAATCAACTACAAAGAGACACAAAATGATGACAAAGAGACACAAAATCAACTACAAAGAGACACAAATCAACTACAAAGAGACACAAAATGACGAGAAAGAGACTAAATGACTACAAAGAGACATAAAGCAACTACAAAGAGACACAAAATCAAATACAAAGAGACAAAATGACTACAAAGAGACATAAAGCAACTACAAAGACACAAAGTGACTACAAAGTGTATTTTATTTGATATTATTCGGACTATTATAAGATATTTCACATTACTGTAGTATTACAATTAATTTCGGTTGAGCTTTAAAAGGAAATATGCTTCTTCTTTTCAACAGAATGATGATGACGACAAGTTGTGCCTGATCTGTCATGAGGACATGAAGAAGAGCGGAGGGCCAGTTCAAGAGCTGCACTGTTCACACCGCTTCCACAAAGAGGTAAGACATCTGTTATAACTCTCACGCGCTGCATGTCGGTTCACTTGTTCACTCCGGTCCCAGCATGTCAGATATCAGATCCACGGTGCATGACGGCAGCTCATTCCTGGTGGAGGCTTTCTACAGCACGGATGTATTACTGAGACATCAAAGAGACACGTACCAACCAGGAGGAGACACAAAATGACCACAAATAAAGATCAGAATACAAAGAGATGCAAAACTGCTGCAAGAAGACACAAAGACATTTAACAACGACTATGAAACGACTATGAAAAGGGGCAAAACAACTACAGGGAGACACAGAAATGTTACAAAGAGACACAAAATGACCCCAAAGAAACATTACACAACTACTAAGAGACACAAAATGGCCACAAAGAGACCAACACAAATATAAAGAGACACGAAAATAATAAGACACAAACCACCTACAAAGAGACACAAAAAACTACAGAGAGACATAACGCAACTACAAAGACGCAAAATTACGACAAAGACACACAACTTGACCACAAAGAGACACAAAATTACCACAAAGAGATGCACACAGCCACAATGAGACACAAAAGGTCACATAGAGACACAAAATGACCACAAAGAGACACAAAATAGTTACAAAGAGGCTGAACATCTATGCAGTCTGTGTGTCTTGCTGCTTTGTAGGAGAGGTGCTGAGGCCCTTTGCATGTCTGTACCCAGGAGCCCGGTGTCTCATAATCTGCCCGTGGTTTTGCGTGATGTGAAGTGGTATGAAAACAATCTGCCTGCACCTGAACCTGGTCTGTGTGGAAGCATGGAGCACTCTACCAGCTGAGGACCTGTTGACTCTCACTGATCACCGTGTCTCTCCGTTTTGGTGGTTTCGCTGAAGGCATCTCGGAGGTCAGAGCGGGGGCGACCTCCCCACGGTGAGGCGTCGGCTTGTCAGGTGAGGAGGCTCTCGGACGAGAGGAGGAAGTCTGCAGACGGACCTCTCTCCATGGAGACGGATCAGTACACACTGCGGCGTCAACTCTCCCTGAGGAGACATCGCTGATATCATCCTGTGTAGAAATGGAGGATTCACACCGATGACATCTGGATTGTCTCCCGAAATTTTTTCTACGACTCGGTGTGACGTTCAAGTGTTAAGATCTCAGGGCCTCGACTGTCTGATCCTTGTGTGTGGGCCCCAAAGCCAAGTCTGCTTTGGGCTGATTACCACTCGTTCTCCTCAGTGTTAAAGGCCACATTTAGGAGGATCCATAGATCATAATTGTACAAAAAACAGTTAAAGAAATCTGAATTTACCCATGTTTCTTTTTTTTTTTTTAGATTTGTTGAAAATTCTTCTTATTAAAAAGCTGAGTGTGAATATTTAATGAAAGAATAACCAGTGGTTGAAGTTTCATGCTTGTATTAGCTGATATTTACAGACTACTACTAACACTGTCAAAGAATATGTGCCTCTTTTATAAATGAGATAAGTTCACAGGTCATGTGATGGTGAAAAGTACAACATTTTTACAAAAGAAAATAAGGCACATACAGTAGATCTAATGCAAATAAAATGATGAGTGTTTTTGTGTTGAGTCATAACTTCAGTGTTTTGTATTTTGTGTTGTAACAGACAAGTAAAGAAAAGTTAATAAATAACAATGGAAACAAATTCTCCACCTGCTTTATCACTTCTTAATGAGAGGAAATAGCTCTTTAAAAATGCACTCCTTCAACAATAAAGTGAATGAACAACTGAGTAAGTTATCATGTATGGAGGACAGAAGCTGGCAAAAAAATAATTCGATAAATAAAATATGCCATTAAATAAAAAAATAATACAAAATAATAATACAAATAAGTGTAGGCATTCATTTTTTCTTTCTTTATTTTATACATGAATAAATAAACAAAATAGAAATAAATAAAAAAAAAAAAAATTAAAACAACATTTAATTAAAATAAATTTATTTTAATATTACTTCGGTACATTTAATGCATGTCACTTTATTTCCCGTGTCATGTATCTCTGTATTTTTTATTTTGGCAGCTTCTGTCCTCCACAGTGTTCAGTGTCATTGTTTATCCTGTTGTGCATAAGCTTATTTTAACATGTTGGAAATTAGCTTTTGGCATCAGTGAGGGAAATTAAAACCAGCAGAAATCAAAAGCCTTCAGTCTGGGTTGAAAAAATAGACTGAAATGTGTTTCAGTGCATGGAGCAGTGGAAGAAACAGACGTGTGCCTCATGTAGAGTCCACGTGTTCATGCCGAAGCCCCTCTACTGGTCCTCGACCCGCATCAACGTCCCATAACGGTCCTGAACCTGCATGAGACCCACTGATTAACACCCAAATATGAGTCTTTCTGTCCGAATTCTTATTGGTGTCAAAATGTTCCAGAGAGTTTCTAAACTCTACGTTTCCTCAGAATTCATTATGTTTTTTAAAGTTGTTTTGTTTGTTTGTTTTTTTGCACATTTCATTTACCTCAAAGGAACAATTTGGGAAATCATTTTGTGAAATACATTTATTTGCTTTTTTATTTGAGACTAAGATTAGAAGATTGATACTGACGTCAGACGTGAGAGTGGATCGATCTTCTGTTTCCACTCATTTCATTCTCAGAGTTATTGACGTTTCCATTTCTACTAAACTACTGAACTAAACATCTTTAAAATATAAAAACACATTTTTAACATCCCTCTCTTGTCCAACAACAACAAAGTTATTGTTGGACAATTGTTAGTTTTTTTCCAGAGTGTCAATAGAGATAATTTGCATATTTAAACTAATTGTGGTCAGTATTATTTGTTAATGTATTGTGTAGACTCAGTCCATGTTGTGGAAGAATAACACTTAAGGTTTCACCTATTTCAAACCTGTGTTAATAATCTTTACGTTATAAAAAGGAACAACCTGTCTGTCACATCTCGTGTTTTCTCTCCATCTCCCTGCTTTATCTTTCCTTTTGTTGTTTCCATATGAAATATTTCACATTTGAGGTTCTCAGTCATCTCTTCAGCTTTCAATCGTCCTCTTTCGTCATCAAACGACCGTTTACAGAGTTGAGTTTCAGGCTGCCTGTCTGTGAATGTATAGAAACATGCAATGACATGAACATGGTTTTATTTCTAGTTACTATCAAATAAAGAGGATGTACGTCACTTACTTAATTTACTCACCAATAAATCCTGGTTCATCTAATCTACTGCAGCACAGATTAAGTTATTTTAGGATAAAATATATTTACTCTCAAAGAGACAGAAACACTGATGTGACGCTCCCTTTGACAAACTCTCATGTTATTAGTGCTTTCAGCGCTCACGTTATAATACACTGCACAATAATAACAAGTATTCAAAGGTATTTAAATCCCGTAATAACAAAAGGCAGTACCATAACAGAAGCTCGGGCGTCACCAGTGATGTAAATGATGGTTTCAGGTGAACAGATTCACAGCAGCGTCACTGACACGCCCGACTGAAAGAGGTCGTTACACAAAGTGTTAATTATAAAACCTGTGTTTAAAAAAATGTAAATGTGTCTGTGGTTTACTTTAAAGGTCCAGATGGTGTTAAATCTAATTCCTTATGTCACAATACGTTGCATATTCGTCCAGTGTTTTGCATGGAAATTCTTAATTAGATATAATTAATATGGAGTTCATTTAGTAAATTATGGTCCATTTAGAGTCAAACAGACCATAAAGCAGGGTATGCTTTAGGGCGGGGCTACACAGTGATTAACAGGTCTCTACCAGAGATGTATACGGCGTCTCTAGTCACTCCTCCTCAGTCATATGGTCACTTCCGTTCATTGGTTGCAAAAAAACAACATGGCGACGGCTAAAACGCTAAATTTAAGGCTTCAAAATGTCCACAAATCAACGACAGACGTCATCACTGCGTCTACTTCTTATAAACAGACTATGGGAACAGTTTTAGACAGCGCCCTCTGGTGTTGGAGAAATAAACAGTGAGACAAAAGGCCCCGCACTCACCTAAATAAGAATATTATTTTAAATGTACAGTATAAATAAATGCAGTATTAATGCAGAGTAAACCAGAATATTGCACAGTTGAACTATTGTACTGTTAAGTCGGTATCACCGTCCTTGGGAAATAAACTACAAACAAACAAATGCATACATACAAAAATTAATACATAGAAATAAATAAATAAGTTTGTTTTCTTTTCTAGTTATTTGCCTTGTTCAGCCGAAAGTCACTTAGTGCTTCCTTTCACCACCACATTACATTATTGAACGCTGAATCATCTCCTCTCATTGAACCTCCTGAAGATGAGGATGTCTTCCAGCCCGCAGACAGCGGTGTCCCGGTCCCGCCCCGGCTGGATGGAAAGTAGCGGTTTCCTCCGAGCAGGCGGAGTGAAAGTGCACACGTGGACAGCGAGATACGTGAGACTGACGTGGACGTCAGCCAATGACAGCGCGGACCGATGACGACAGCGCCCCTCTGTCCACCAATGGGAGAGTTTACTGGGAGAGTTTACTGGGAGGTGAACGCCTGAGCTGTTTGGAGTCGGAACATTTTGGATAAAAAAAAAAAGCTCTGGACGTCTGGAGGGAACCGGGAACCGAACCCGGACCCGGAGCACTGAGAGCTGGTGTTCACTTCAAGTCCTGGATCAGAGGAAATAATATCCGTCTGCTTGGAAATTATTTGTGTGAAGATGCTTTGATTTGTCCGGCTTAATATACTAGTACTACTAGTACTTCTACTACTACAGTTTTTCATCTCCAGAGACAAACATATTTCGGTAAGAACCCCCTTTTTCTTTCTTTCTACTAGGAGTTCTACTGTGTCGTGTTCAGTAGTTCTATAATAATACATGAATATATGATACACATACTGTCACTGTACTTCCAAAGGTTGTGTTTATATATATATATATATACTTCATAAAAATGATGATAAAAGATCTTTATCAGAATCCGGTTTATTGACAATAAAGTTTTCACATACAACAAATTAGCTTTTTGTAAATTATTGCATAGACAGGAAATATAAGAACATGAATTATACTTGCACTTTTTACTTCACTACATCTCAGAGGTACATATTGTACTTTTACTGTACTTTATGTGTTGATGATGAATGTTTGTGATAAACTGAAGGATGAAGTGTTCCTTTACGTGTTGATGATGAATGTTTGTGATGAACTGAAGGATGAAGTGTTCCTTTATGTGTAAATGATGAATGTTTGTGATAAACTGAAGGATGAAGTGTTTCTTTACGTGTTGATGATGAATGTTTGTGATGAACTGAAGGATGAAGTGTTTCTTTACGTGTTGATGATGAATGTTTGTGATAAACTGAAGGATGAAGTGTTTCTTTACGTGTTGATGTTGAATGTTTGTGATAAACTGAAGGATGAAGTGTTCCTTTATGTGTAAATGATGAATGTTTGTGATAAACTGAAGGATGAAGTGTTCCTTTACGTGTTGATGATGAATGTTTGTGATAAACTGAAGGATGAAGTGTTCCTTTATGTGTTGATGTTGAATGTTTGTGATAAACTGAAGGATGAAGTGTTCCTTTATGTGTAAATGATGAATGTTTGTGATGAACTGAAGGATGAAGTGTTCCTTTATGTGTTGATGTTGAATGTTTGTGATAAACTGAAGGATGAAGTGTTCCTTTATGTGTTGATGTTGAATGTTTGTGATAAACTGAAGGATGAAGTGTTCCTTTATGTGTTGATGTTGAATGTTTGTGATAAACTGAAGGATGAAGTGTTCCTTTATGTGTTGATGTTGAATGTTTGTGATAAACTGAAGGATGAAGTGCAGGAATATTACTAATAAAAACATCAGATAGAATAGTAAAACATTTTACTGATCAACCAATACTTTTACTTTAACTACATTTATATACTTTTACTTGAGGGAGGTTTTGAATGCAGGACTGTTGGAGTGTTTTCACAGTGTGGTTTTAGTACTTTTGCTGCAGTAAAAAGGATCTGAGTACTTGTGAGTAAATGTGTTTTCGTTCACTGAAATCGTTGAGGAGAGTGGGAGCAGTTGAAGCAGGAAACGAGGCTGCACAGATGTTGCCATTGATTAATCAGACAATCAGTGATGCTGGAGTCTTCCAGCATCACTGCAGCGACGTGAGGGAGTGATTGCCATGGCAAGCGACTGAAGTGTTTTCCTCAGTGTGGAGAGGTTACACAGGACGCAGACGAGCTCCTCCTTCAAAAGGTTTCCTTTGAGGTCCGTCATCTCCATCACAAAAGAGAGTTTGCAGCCATGCAGCTTATTTTTTTATTATTCTTCTGCTCACTATTGATGCTCTGGGGGACTGGAGTCAAACGGGTTGATAGAGCTTCTTTATACTCTTTATTTCATATTTACAGTGAAACCATGCGACACACAATGAATGAAAGAGAGCGCAGCAGAAATAGAAGCCCGTTTGTTTTTGATCATTTCTCTTCTTTTAATGTTCCGTTGAGAGAATAAACAAGCAGCAGGAAACAGCAGGTGATGACAGTCTGGTCTGCAGACACAAGCATGAATCAGGTGCAGGTTTAATGGTCAATGGTTAATCATTTATATTGTCTGTTATTGTTATTAGTATTATCATTATTATATATATATATATATATATATATATATATATATAAAAAAGTCAATATAGTTCAAATAGTAAATAAATAGGTATTTATTCAAAGGGCTATTTCTATTTATTTCAGGGGACTTTTATTCTGCTAATGTCACATTTACAGTATGTCACAGTTCTTTTTATTTTCATCTAATATAATCAAATGTAAGCGGGGAAGTTATCTCACAGATTCAGATTAAAGCACAATAATTAGGTTACTATTTTTAAACAAAAAACATATCTATTTATATATTTATTGGACTATATTTACTCATTTATATTTTCATTAATTTATATATTTATTGCCTCATTTATTTATTCATATTTCAGGATTCATTTCGAAGGAATATTTATTTATTTTTCTATTTATTAGTTTATTTCCCAGGGACAGTGATACTGACCCAACAGTACAATAATTCAACTGTGCAATACTCTGGTTTGTTTATTTATTTATAGAACTATATTGACTACTTTTTATATTCATATTTTGTTTCAGTATTTATTTCATGGGCATATTTATTTGTTCATGTATTATTTTTTTTATTAACTTTATGAAGTGGCATTTAATCAGTGTGATGAACTCTCATTGAGTTAATTAAAGGTAAAGTTGACGTTAGTAACATATTTTTCTAGGTCAGCGCACACACACACACACACTCACTAATTATGGCTGAGTATGCTGTTTAACTAAATTGCCTCCACTTTTCCCATTTCTTTTTGCCAGCCATTCTAAAAATACTGTACATCTCTGTTCAAGTTGTCTGAAATGATTGGTTTATTTTGACACATTAACTATCTGCATTTAAAAGAAAACATATTGTTCCTGTGATGTGATATAGAGGAGAATGAAACCCTCTCTGTGTTTTTCGTTTTGGTGAAAGAAGAAATATCATTATTATTGAGATAATAACAGTTTTCTCTTGATTATCACTCATATCAACTGCTAATAGATTTGTTTCCTCTCCACGATTCAGGTGGAGTCATGGGAAGCTTCAAGGGCCACGCGCTCCCTGGAAGCTTCTTCCTGGTGGCGGGGATCTGGTGGACGGGGAAGTACTCGCTGTGGCGCGCCTCCCGCAGGAACAAGAACATGGGTTCCACCCGTCTGGCCAGCAGAACCTCACAGCGCCGCCTGGAGGTCATCGAGAGCTCCGTGGTTCTCTTCTTCTCGTTTGTTGGTACGTAGATCTCTCTCTAGTCTCCATCAAAACACAAACAGCTGATTTCTAAATGCACCAACTCATGTTTTTTAAAAACGACTCCGTCGGGAATCCAGAACACACGAAAGTAGTTTAAACTTTAATGAGTACGTTCTGACACAAATAAGCATTTCTAGAATTCACTCTTTAATTAAGGCGAGACTCTTCATGCACAAGTCAATTTAGAGATTTTCTTCTTTCAGACAAGAGTATAAAATAAAACATGTATTTTACTACTTTGTCTGTTTACGTCTGTAGATTTCTACTAAATTCACCAAAAGTTACCATTAGATAATGCCTCATTTGCATATTTAAACATAACATTTCATCAACACTTGTAATACAATAAATAATAATCTTAATGTGAGTAATGAACTGGTGAAGTTTCATGGTGATATCTATGAGTTCATGTTTTGACCCTATTCACATGTAGAGTCTTCTAAATGTCTGTAATTGAACTAAACATCTCTTTAAAGGACGTTTTCTCTAAATGAGTTTGTTCTCAGACTCTGATCCAGAAATCACTTCAGTAGCTCTTACATACACCAAACTTTACACTTTCATTCCTCTCTATGTTCTGAAGGTTAACACAGAGGGGTTTGTTCACACATCATTCAGAGACTCATTTATACATTTATTAATAAAAACATGGAGAACATGGATGTTTTTATGTCTGTTGACAGTATTTTCTGATTTATTGAGTGAAACAAAGAGATATCATGAATGTAAAAACATTTGACTCTAAAATGTCAACAACATGAAACAATAATTATGAACCTGACTTTTACTAATGTTCAGATTTATGTTCTGGAAATGTATGAAAATGAACAATATATTTGATAAGAGAATGCCTCATTTGCAAATTTAAACACAACATTTAAAAGAAACTTGAAAAATATTTTTCTTAATATCAGTAATGAACTCGTGAAGTTTCATGCTGATATACAGTATAATAGTTCATTTTGTAACCATATTAAACCTGCAGGGATGCTGGCGGAGCAGTTTGCAGCAGACGGACCGAGACTCCGTCTCTACGACTCTGCAGACAAACACTGGGAGCAGCTGATGAACTGGCAGCACGCCACCATGTATCTGTTCTTTGGCCTGGCGGCCGCCGTGTCTCTAGTCATTCACACCACGGAGGCCGCTCCGCTGGCTCTGGACCGGCTGATGCTGGCTGTGGCTTTCTTTAATGAAGGTGAGAAAGATTTACATTTGTTTTTACACTTTGTTATTTAAGACGTTGTATATAAGATGTTCCTCCACAGCCCTTTCTGAGCTCCTTTATTCACCTATTGTGTATCATATGTATCATAAATATTATTTAACACTATTTTATAATGTGTTATAATATTTTTTCAATGTTTAGGTTGGTTTGGTCATGTTTGCATATTGAGGCAGAAGCTGAACGTTTAAATCACTTATCCATAACATGTAGCTGTAATAATAATGATATTATTATACTGATTTTTTTAGTGCATCAAAGGAGAATAGTTGCCCAATAAAAAGTGCACATGAATACCTGGTTATAACTGGATGAAAACAATCATGCATGCCATTTGACAGCATGTAACTAACAGAGCGCTAAGTATTTCTTCCATCGATGACTCCTCTTTTGCTCCTGCAGGATTTCTCTTCTTCTACCACCTCCATGGCCGGAGCATGCTGGACGTCCACGTGCACCAGCTCCTTCTCTTCGCCATCTTTGGGGGGGCTCTGGTTGCGTTCCTGGAGGTCTTCCACCGAGGGAACGTCGTCCTGGAGCTGCTGCGCTGCACCCTCACTCTGCTGCAGGGCAGCTGGTTCTGGCAGGTAAACGGTTGAAGGTGTGAATGTGAGAGCTGCATGTGTTCATAGAACATGACCATAAATAAACATCTCACTTCTTCTTTTGGCCACAGATCGGTTTCGTGCTGTACCCCCCACGAGGCCCCGAATGGGACCTCGATGACCACAACAACATGATGTTCGTCACCATGTGTTTCTCCTGGCATCTCGCCTTCGCCATGCTCGTCGTGAGCACGCTCTATTGCACCGTCAGCTGGTGAGAACCTGCTCCACACCAATGCCATTAGAGTTTGTATTTTATATTAGTTCCAGTTTTTCAGAAAGGTTTAGTTTTTAAACATTTAGTTTTAGTTTGTTTATGTCCGGGCCAGATATAATATATCTATCTATATGTATAATATACTGTATATCTCTACAGATACAGACAGAACACATGGTTGGAGACTCATGTCATGAAGTTACATTTCTTGATTTAAGAACAGACTTTGAGGACTCTTTCTCAGAAATAAAGGTGCTAACTAGAACCATTAAGAGTTATTTGGCTTGTCCCCATAGGAGAACCGTTTTTGGGTTATGGTACAACCTGAAACCCTTCCAGAGGTTTCTTCCTAGAACTCAATATAAAGGGTTATACCTAGAACCATCTGTGAAAGGTTCCACCCAAAAGATTGGGTTTTACACTTTACATGATACACTTGGTGTAATGGTTTGATCCAGAACTCCAGGGGTTCTGTACAGAACCCTTTCAAGGTGCTAACAAGAATCTACCCAGGGGGTTCCACTGAGAACCCTTTTTCATCTAGAACCCACCTATGAAGTTTTACCAAGAACCCTTTTACATTCCAAGTTTTTCATCTAAGACCCATTCGGGGTGTTCAAATGTTTCATCTAGAATTCATCCAAGTGGTTCTCCCGAGAATCCCTCTGATATTCCAAAAGTTCGAAACCCATCCAGGGTTCCCCATGAAGCTCCTAAAGGGTCGGGGCTGATGTGGTGTCACCTTAACCCACAACAATCCTGGTTCAACATCACAGTTCTTTGGTTTGGATTTGTGGGATCTTTAAGACGATTTCAACAAACCTTGAAGAACTCGTTCTTATAAGCAAAAAGGGTTCTTTGGATGTAGAGGGTTCTTAATAATGGAACGCTTAGTCTTACAAAGAACCCTTGGAAAAACCCAAATGGTTCGAGAACCTCATCCCTACAGGAAGAAGGCACCATCTGATGGAACATCAATGTTCGGTTTCTTTGGTTGACAGAACCACATGAAGGAAGTTCATGCTCTAACATTTTTTTCTGTGGTGATTTATTATATTAGAGCTAAAAAACTAAAACTGAGAAGAATTTATGTTCAGGCAACGTCGTTTTATTTTAGCTTTTCTTATATTGTTTCTATTCAGTTTCAGTTTATAAAAACTCCACACCAAACGTCCCATAAGCTGCTGCTGTTTATCCTGAAGTCTGGAATAACATCACTTCCTGTTATATCTGACTGTTCCTTGTGCTTTCTTCACAGTGTGGTTCGCTCCAGATTGCGGAGGACTCCTCCGATGGAAATGGGTCTTCTGAAGCCCAGAGACAGGGATCCGGAGTCAGAGGACGAGATTTTATGAAGACGGACCGCCTTGTGACTCATGAATATATCACAATTAAATCAGGGATGTTTGCAGTTCCAGCAGCAGAACGACTAGAAGCGAATGAGGAACTGTTTTCTGGACGCTTTGCTTTAGAATCATATCTCTACCTCTGCTTTATTTAACCAGATTTAATCCGCTGTAAACCTCTTTAGCCTTCAATCAGTGCTCCTTATTTTACTGTGGCCTCATACTTTTCATATACTCTGTCATATCATTTGTTTCATCATTAATTTGCACATAATGAACTCATATTTGTCAGCTTTTTATGGATTGCATGCTTTTCTTTTGACCCACCAAACATTTTGGTTTTCAGTAACAGTAACGCCTTCTTGTAGTGGAAACAATCAGCCAGTGCATCTGATTTTACTTGAAAGCTGGCTTTAAAGTGACAGTGAGGAAGTTCTAACTTGTCCTGAACCAGTCTCAGTGTAGTCCTGATCCTCTATCAGACCTCCACCAGTAAAGAGACCATCAGAGAGAAGATGGTCTATTTCTATAGTTATTCTTATTGCTCGTCATCGGAGCCACCGGGTCGGATTCTGGTGAAATCAGATGAAATCATGCAGGTTCACCAGAACCTCCTTCAGCTCAGACTCCAGCAGAGACCGGTCCACCGTGGACAGACCCAGATCATCCAGCAGAGACCGGTCCTCCGTGGACAGACCCAGATCCAGAGCTCCGGAGGGAGAAGGAGAGCTCAGCTCCCGGCAGCAGCAGCAGCGTCTCCTCCTCCTCCTCCTCCTCCTCCTCCTCCTCCTCCTCCAGGAGCAGAGCTTCTCCTCTCTGGGAGTCAACACCGACACCACGCTGCTGGAGACCCAGGGCGTATTGCTGGACCCGCTGGAGGGAAGGGAGGCACGGGAGAACCAGAACCAGGACTGAGATGAGCAGACTGTCAGACCCTGCTGCAGTAAAATGAGAGGTTTTCTAAAGAGAGTCTGGTGCTCAGAGACACTACCACTTTAGTCCACAGGGACCGCCAAAAACAAGAGAAATTAAAGTTCCTCACAGTAACTTTAAGTGTATCAAGTGTATTCTTTTGTTTCATAATGTTGAGTCACACATGTGAGATATCCCAAATGCCAAAAATAAGAATTTTATTAAAACTGTTTAGATTTAGCTATTTTAAATTATTATTACAGATTATATTGTGATTGTTTATACATGTCTTTTCTTTTTGCTGTATTTCTTCAGCGTGGCTTAATGTCTTCAGTGTTTATAGCAACACAACCTTGTGCTTTTGTGTGAAACTGTAACCTAAATCTGTCACTAAAATGTTATTTCCTCACTATATCTGTAAAATCACAGTCTGTCTATCACATAAACACTGGTGGTGTCACTGATACACTCATCCTGCAGACTTATTTTTGTCAACAAAGATCGTCTGTGCTGAAGAAGACCATTCACTCAGTTCTTAAAAATGTGGCGCATCATGTCTGACAAGTTAAATGTTCCTTTTGTTTATAACAAGCAGTTTGGTTGGTGTGCTACAAACCTGAAAGACCTGTATTTAATTAGTGCTGCAACTAACGATTATGGTCATTATTATGAAAAATATTTTTCTTAATATGAACTCGTGAAGTTTCATGCTGATATACAGTATAATAGTTCATTTTTAAACCTTATTAAACCTGCAGGGATGCTGGCGGAGCAGTTTGCAGCAGACGGACCGAGACTCCGTCTCTACGACTCTGCAGACAAACACTGGGAGCAGCTGATGAACTGGCAGCACGCCACCATGTATCTGTTCTTCAGGTTGAGTGTTTTCTCAATTAATTGATTAACATGTGAGGTATAAAATGTCGAAGAATGTCAAAAAAAATTGTATTCTCAACATTTCTACATTTATTGTCAACATTGTATGTGTATTCTTACCAAACAAAAAATGTAAACCTTTCGTCTCTAATTTTTGTAAATATTTTCACTTTTCACTAATACTGAAAGCTCAACGTTATTCTTGAAATGCTAATTATTTAAAAAACCTAAAATGTTCTTCCCCTTATGCCCTAATACTACTTATTCTGTAGTAGTTTTATTTAATCAATAGTCCCTAAATTAAATAATTAATAATACAAATAAATATTTAAATCTTGCATAAAACTTCGAAATTAATGTGATTTTTTAAAATTCACTCACGTGGATGAGGTAAAAAAAAAAAAAAAGATCCTCGTGAGACGTCTGTGCTGCTTCTCAGGTGTGACTCACCTGAAGTCATCCACCTGTCCAGCAGGTAAGATACCTGACAGCAGCAGCAGCCACGTGACCGTGTTGTCCATCCGCACAGATCTGAAGAGGAACTTTCTCCCTCGCGCTCCAGGAAACAGCAGCAACACCATCAGCTCTGAAGGATCTTCAGTCATGGACAAACTAAAGTCGGTGTTAAACGGCGAAGAGGCGCGCAAAGACGACAAAACCGTGTTACAGGTAAAATAAACTCCACCAGACACGCTGCTCAAACTCAAACCGAGCCAATAATCAAAGATTCAATCTGAACTTTATTAACACAGACTGTGAACGAAGCCTCGACCTTAGGATGGGGGACACGTTTGAAGGGGTTCGTCGCCTGTTTCGTGGTGGGGGGCGTGTGCACAGTGTTGGTAAGGATCTTTAAATAAAGTCTATATAATAATAATAATAATAATCTTTATGCTCCACTACAACAAGGAAGAGGCAGCAGGGCGAGGTGGTTGTACTGGTTGTTCTGGCTCTGAGGAATGTTGAAGATGTGATTCAGCAACATTGCAAACATTGAGCAAGAAAGAATCTCTTTGCAGCAGTTTAGAGATGAAAAACCTGCAGATTTTGTATTTTTTAACTATTATTTGAGAGGAAATCAACATGTGTCCGTGTTTGTCTTTGCAGGGAGTGTGTCTGCTCTTCCTCCCCAGGATCGGGATCATTCTCTTCATTGTCTTTTACACTTTGGGAAACCTATGTACTCTGTTCAGGTCAGTGGTGTCTGGTGGTTTTATTTTGAAGGTGTAATATCTGGCCACATGATTGAACAGATGGAGGGCAGCTTCTCACCTCTACTGCTGGGTCCATACAATGTAAATCTACAGTCATCAGTTATATAATAAAACTACAGCAGCAGGGAAAGAAAACACAAAATGTAACCAAACTGCTGAAACGTGAACCATCTGTATGTTTACTGTGACGCTAACCGGGGCGGTATGGTCCACGTATGTGATGATAGTTTGTTTGTTTATTAGATTAAATTCAAAGTATCAAAAACGAGAAAAACAACTCGTATTTTCAGGAAACTTCTTCACCAGGAAACAGAAAGTCTCCAGGAAGAGTGCCGTGTTTTGAAGCTAATTTTACATGCTGGCCAAACGTCAGAATTACAACTTCCTGGTCCGTCACGTGATGCGATGGGCCCAAAAATACTTTATCCCATAGACTTAAATTGGGAAAGAGATGTGTGTAATTTTTTTTTTAGGTGAATAATCTTCCCAGTACGAACACTTGAACGGCCCATATTTAAATCATTAGGTCCTAAAAGATGTAAAATGCACTAATAGCTGCATTTTTTTTGCTGGCTGAATGCTAGTTGCTACAGCTAACCGCTAACTTAAATTCCGTCTCCTGGTGCTGCCGCACGCTCTCCTCCTGGCAAAGTAGTCTCCTGGTTTCTGCCACTTTGGATTTAATCCAGTAAACTACATGTGACTCACTATCGCCTCTAGAGGTACGAGTGATATTACAACACAGGACGGGCCGCGGTAGCTGGTTAGCATGCTAATGTCAGTAGATACCTCTGTGTTTGACAGGACGGGACGCGGCTACCTGGTTAGCATGCTAATGTCAGTAGATACCTCTGTGCTTGACAGGACAGGCTGTGGCTAGTTGGTTAGCATGCTAATGTCAGTACATACCTCTGTGCTTGACAGGACGGGCCGCGGCTAGTTGGTTAGCATGCTAATGTCAGTAGATACCTCTGTGTTTGACACAACGTCATCTCTTTAACCTCTTCACAATCTGATGACAATGTTTTTTAACTAAAACTGTGGCCACATCTTACACACCGCACCTTTCTTTAAGTAGAGACTAATAGTTAGCATCGATACAATACATATTTTAAAAAGTGTTTACATTCTTAGATATGTTTCTGTCCGACAGCACCATGTTTCTGATGGGGCCAATGAAGCAAGTGAAAAGGATGTGTGACAAAATAAGAGCCCTGGCCACCACGATTATGATTGTAAGTGCACTAAATATAGTTATTGATTTTGACTTTTGACTCGTTTCCCCTCCGTCTCTACAAGCAGACCTCTAAAGGGGAAATTAATAATAAAAAATATGACAATGACTGTGATTACATTTTGTTCAGACTTGCCTCGTGTTGACTCTCTGTGCCGTCTTCTGGGTGAGTTGAGTTATTTACGATCACATCTAATTGATAAAGAGCATGACTCAGTATTGATTTGAAGTCTGGTTTCACTTCATTAAACTCGTCTTGCAGTGGAAGAACTTTGGACTTGCTTTGTTATTTGTCATCTTGCAAGTCCTGTCGTTTGCCTGGTGAGTTATGATTTCTCCTCATAGATTTCAGTCTGAGATGATTATTGATTTGTGACATTAAATGTGTTTTTTGTTTGTTTGTTTGTTTGCAGGTACAGTCTGTCATACATCCCGTTTGTGAGGTTTGTTATTTAAACGACATTGATTAACATCAACATTCAGACTCATAATGCTGTTCTTTCCATGTGTCAAGGTCTGATTTATGTGAATTACTTTCCAGGGATGCAATAATAAAGTTGGTGGCGGTGTGTGTTTGAGGCCTGTCGATGTTCGGAGGGTTTCCTGCTGGATGAAGAGGCCTCCTCCTCTTCCTCCTCCTCCTCCTCCTCCTCCTCCTTCTGCTTCAGAGAGTCTGAGACTCTTCCTGTTTTATCTCCAAAGACCTTTCTTTTATTTTGTTTATGCTTCATGCATTGTGCTGAATGATAGTTTGGTGTGTATTGATTACTTATACCAGTTTTAATTAGCGGGAGGGGGCTTGGTTTGTAATATGTGTAAATATTTGTAATAACTATATGTATTAATGTTTATTTTGTAAATAAAACAGCCTCATTATTCCCATCACTGAGAGGAGCCTCCTTTGTACACTTGGCTGCAAATGGCTCTCAGTAAATTATAAAGAATAATCTAGAATGTGGCTTGAGTATATTTCTAATAGATTGCACTGTTTGTTGTACTTCTTAGTTTGAACACTAGATGTCGCTGTCATTTTGAGTCAACCATCATTGATTACTATCTGATAAAAACATTTACCTCAGTCGATCAGATAAACATGGTGGAAGTTAAAAGACAGAAGAGAGCGAGTGAGAGGTGAAAATGTCAGCAACGTTGGTTAAATAAGAACCTTTTTTTTTTTTTAAAGAAGTCAAAGGAAAGTGTTTCCTTAGTTTCCAAAGAACAAGAGAATAATGTTAGAAGACAAACTAAACATCAGTCCCACACTTCTTACTGGTTTTGTGGTCTAGAAACACTGATTTTCTTTAAGTGTAACTGTTAGAAAACAACACATTCAGTATTGTTTGACCCGTGACTCCTTTGTATTTGTATGTGTCCCACAATTAAAAAAAAGTTTGGACAGTCCTGTCTATGAAACGTAAAAAAAAAAAAACCCTGTCACAACTCCACAGAACCAAACCTGACTTCTTCAAATGTCTTGTTTTGTTCAACCAAAAGTGAACCCAAAAATATTTTGTTTGCGATGATATATGACAAAGAAAAGAAGAAAAATCCTACTAATCGTTTCAGCTTTAATTCAGATGGCGTAAAATTAAGTGAACCGAAATAGTTACTTAAAATTCAAAATGCAGTTTCCTGCATCATTTAATAAAAGATTTAGTGCCTTAAAGTCGTGTTTGATCCGGAGGAACAGTCTCATTTATGAGGCTGTAACAATGAAAAAACATCTCCAATATTTTTTCAAAAATATTTATTTATTGATCTTGATTAAATCTGTTTTGGTCCATATTGCTCCCAAATAAAAGTTGTATTGCTACAAGAGTCTTGCACCCTTACATTGTTCCTTGAATTACTCATATTTTGTGTTATTTTGGTCTAAAATCAAGTCAATCAACACACTGCACAACGGTTGCTTTATTTATTGGTCTTGAAAGTGTCAATAAAAAAACAAAAACCTTCTCTTATGAAGTCGAGGATTCAACAGTTTACTTCCTATAGCCAAACTTCATGTTTGGCATTCCATATATATCCCAGTTTTCCTGTTGCAGTGCATGGAATATGAATGAATGAATAAATAAATGAATAAGATAAGACAATCCTTTATTAGTCCCGCAGTGGGGAAATTTACAGGTTTACAGCAGCATATAGTATAGTACAAACAAGAGACATAGTAAAAAACAAGATCAAAACAAGTATTATAAATAAGTAATAAAACAATAAATAATATTAAAAAAGTAAAGAAATCCACAATAACTAAATCAATATTTTAATATTAAATACAAATATTTAAATATAAATGTAAAAGATAATAATAGAAAGATGCTTTATATTTTACCTTCTAATAAAATATATACACACACGAATACTCAACCGGAAAGGGCGGGGCTTTTGCCTCTCTAACTTCCGTTTCACTAGTAGTTCGAACAGCGCGCGCGCGCCCTTTTCCCCCCCTCTAGCCTCACGTGACCCAACCCGGAAGTGTAGCTGGACGTCCCAACAGCAACAACCGACCTGTCCGTACATGTCTGCGCTGAAGAAAGTTGAGCTTCTGTGAAACATGACAGACATTTTGTTAAAAATAAAAAGCAGCGTAGCAGAGAAGCAGAAGATAGCTGTCACTCAGAGCGACTTGGTTAAATGTGGATTAAAAGGTACTGTTAACTTTAGTAACGTCTTTAATTTACGTATTCATTTAACGTTAGTTAGGTTAGCTAATGGCTATGTTTACACTGTGTTTAAGCTAGTTTACCCGTCTGTTGTGTTGTGCTGTCAGACTGACAATTTAAATAGTTCACTTGACCTACCGGTGTGTCCATTACATGTCTCCTTGTCTCAGGGATCCAGCTGAGACCTTACCAGCTGGATGGGGTCCAGTGGTTGACCCAGTGTCTGAAGAACCAGCAGGGATGCATTCTGGGAGACGAGATGGGTTTAGGAAAAACCTGTCAGGTACGAGATCCACCAGTCCTCCTTAAGGCTGATATAAGTACTGATACATGTGTACTTTTACTTTAATATACCTATAATATATAAATTACATGTCTATTTTTTCACCAGCTTTCTTCAGTTTAGTGTTACTTTGCAGACGTCTCTGGATAATAATGTTTTAAACACTTTATTTATACAGAACCTTTCAAAACAAAAGTTACAAAGTGTTATTATATAATAATAATCTGCAAAAAATATGACAAGTCGCTTGTTGAATAAAAAAGAATGAAAGGAAGTTATTTCAAACGTTCTTTTATTGAACATTGAACTGAACTCAAAATACACAAATAAAAAGAACAAAACTTAAATTTTTTAGTGCAGTTTTCTCTTTAAACTAATTAACTCAAAAATCCCAGATTTCAATCTTCAAAAGAACCGGAGAAATAGAGACAAGACACCAACTACATGAACGTCTAACTAAAATATATTTCTATGAATATTGAAATATTTCCAGACAATGAATTACTATTTTTTAATATTAATATTAGTGTAGTGTATATTATTGTATTATTTTATGTTGACGTTGTTTTTGGCTCTCTAAAAACTCAATACAAATTGAATAGAGAAAAACACATAATTACACTGTATTACAGATGAAATGAGGAGCAGATTAAAATATTATATCACTAGAAATAAAATCTTCAAGCCAACTCCCTGAATCCAGCTTTACGGTGATGAGGATTTGTCACTTTTATTTTGTGATATGATAATAAATGCTTCATCTTTCAACATCGCCTTTGACTTTAATAACTTGTGATAATTATGATGAAGATTTTCTGCTATAATAAAGACACAGACACCGTTAACTGCTGTGTTTACGAAGGCCTGCGGGATGAATTACTGTAATATAATTGTAGTAACGTTGTGTCTCTTCAGACGATCTCTCTGCTGGTGTTCATGTCAGGAGTTCTGGGAAAGAGTGGTCCGTTCCTGGTGCTGAGCCCGCTGTCTGTCCTGGAGAACTGGAGGACGGAGCTGGAAGGGTGCAGCCACGTTCACATTGTTGTCTTTTAACAATACACATTAAGAGTAGTGGATGAGGATTAGTACAGTACAGATGATGCTCAGCTAAAGACTCCATTATTTTTACTCTATTTACTAATATGCATTGTTTTTTGCGGTGGAAAGAGTGTCAACTTGTCTCTGTCGAGGTCTTAAAAAGCATTAAATGTGTCTTCATAAAGTGAGCAGGAACCCTGAAGTATGAAGTAGTTTTTCTCGGTTGCAGCTTCGCTCCGTCTCTCACTGTGTTGAGCTACAAAGGAGACAAAGAGAGACGAGCTGAGCTTCAGAGGGAAACACACACTCAGGACTTTAATGTTCTGCTCACGACGTACGAGGTCTGTGTTTCTATTTCATCAGAACATTATGATTCATGTGTTCTGACATGTTTTTAACAAATATAAATAAATCTTTCCTTTCCAGCTGTGTCTCAAAGATGCTTCCTTCTTGAGACGGTGAGTGTGTTCTGAATTATAAATCATCAGAAACTTTGATTGGATCTTTAGACACATTTAGTAGAAATCAGTGGAGGAAGAAGAACTTGAAGTATAAAGTAGCATCAAATGGAAATACTCACGTAAAGTACAGCACTGGAGTAAATGTACTTCCTTCACTGGTAGAAATGAGGTTGTGTTGTTTTATGAATGGACTTAGTGAAGAACACAACAATGCATCAACTTATGAATGAATTAATGCTAATAAACACACGCAGCAGCCATCTAATATGTTATACTGTGTGTGTGTGTGTGTGTGTGTAGTAGGATTTATATATTAAATATTTAAAGTAGTTTATCTCCATGTTATCGTTGAACTCTCTCTGCTCCTCAGGTGGAAGTGGAAGGTGCTCGTTGTAGACGAAGCTCACAGGCTGAAGAATCAGAAGTCAGTGTTGCACAAAGCCTTGACTCAGGTACTGAGCCTCACCTGGTTTGAGCTGTCAGGTGTCTGTTTCTTCATGATTCTAACCCCCCCCCCCCCCCCGGTGTAGTTCTCAGTTGGTTTCAGAGTCCTGCTGACGGGGACCCCCATCCAGAACAACCTGCAGGAGCTCTACTCCCTGCTGAGCTTCATTCAGCCCGACATCTTCACGGCTGAGGAGGTGGACGACTTCACCAACTCTTACTCCGACATTCAGAGTCGACCTGCTCTCGGTATGAAGGACCTACTTTTTGTTTCTGTCTTTGTAGCTCAAACCACGAATCCAGACAAGACTCCATTCAGTGTTTTAGTGAATGGAGTCTGGTGTCTTTGTAGAGATCATAGATAACAGCTTCAGTTCCCCTCAGAAAGGTCTGTCTGACAGCAAGGTAAAGAGGTGAAAACATTCTAAATATAGCGTTCATTAAACTATAGATTCTTTCTTTGTCCCTCCTGGTCTTCGGCCTCCAGCCGCTGAGCTGCAGAGCGTCCTGGAACCCTTCCTGCTCCGTCGGGTCAAGTCAGAAGTGGCCGTCGATCTGCCGAAGAAGACGGAGCTGCTGATGTACCACGGCATGTCGGCCCTGCAGAAGAAATACTACAAAGCCATTCTGATGAAGGATCTGGGTGAGACACAGTGCAGTCTGATACTGGATTGATTCCTGGTATCGATATTTGAGAGCTTAAAAGATGTGTGATACTCTGATCACATTTTTTATTTATTTTCAGAGGCTTTTGGAAACGAGCAGGGCAACAAGAACAAGCTGCTGAACATCCTGATGAACCTGAGAAAGTGTGTGGACCACCCGTACCTGTTTGACGGTGAGATGTGATCAATGGATGATGAATCACTGCTGAACCAGACGGATCTCGTACGAGACGCCTCACCGTTGTTTCTGTGGTTCAGGAGTGGAGCCGGAGCCCTTTGAGATGGGCGAGCATCTGGTGGAAGCCAGCGGGAAACTCTCTCTTCTGGACGCCATGCTGACCTACCTGCACAAGGGGTGAGTCCATCTACCTGGTGTTGGGCTCCACCTGGTGGACGTTTAGGAGAGGGATGCCCCCCCCCCCCCCCCTCCCCAAAACCTGGTTCTAAACAGGAACCGGTTCTAAATGAGTAAAAACCTGTTAGTATTGATGAGGTCCAGAGTGACTGGTTCTGCTATTGGTACTTTCTTAGTTCTGGAGTGAGACATCCTCGTCTCAAACGTCCTCTCTCTCTGTCTCTCTCTCTCTCTCTCTCTCTCGCTGTCTCTCTGTCTCTCTCTCTGTCTCTCGCTGTCTCTCTGTCTCTCTCTGTCTCTCTCTCTCTCGCTGTCTCTCTGTCTCTGTCTGTCTCTCTCTCTTTGTCTCTCTGTCTCTCTCTCTTTGTCTCTCTCTCTGTCTCTCTCTCTTTCTCTGTCTCTCTCTCTCTCTTTGTCTCTCTCTCTGTCTCTCTGTCTCTCTCTTTCTCTCTGTCTCTCAATATATATAAATAATCAAAAAGAACAGATAACTGATTCATAATCTGAATCTCTTTTCATGTCTGTGGATGAAGAGGTCATCGGATTCTGCTGTTCTCTCAGATGACGAGGATGCTGGACGTTCTTCAGGATTACATGGAGTTCAGAGGTAAACTGAGTACACCCCCGATACTAATGATTGATCATTGATGATCCATATTAAAAGATACAGATCCCTTTGTTGTTTGATTACATCAGCTGGTCTACAAGGATCCACAATATTATTTTTTTTTCATCGTCCTAAAAATCATTTCAACGCTCTGAAGTCAGTAAACCATAAATAATACTAAATGTTAAACTTTTACTTTGTTTTAGTAATTTATGTTTTTTTCTTCATAAAAACACAAAATTCAAATGATAAGTAAATAAAAGATTGTATTTTTATTGATTAAAATAAATCTCTTCATCATTATTATTAATGATGTATAATAATGTTCTTATAGCTTGTGTTAGGAAGTTCAACAGCTCATAATTCATCTCTAATATCTATTTTATATTCATGTGAAAACATCTCCTTCAAACTACTGGATTTATTCAAGTTCATCACCAAAACTACATTTTACAGATGACATGTGAACACATCATGATAACGTTATAATGTACCTTCAGCCAGTACTCATGTTCACTGAGCAGAGCCTGAAGGCATCATAATGTATGGTTACTGTAATGATTTTATGTTTTGTTGATCTTTAATTGATCTTTTCTCTTCAGGTTACAGCTATGAGCGTCTGGACGGGTCCGTCCGAGGGGAAGAAAGAAATCTATCAGTGAAGAACTTCAGCAGCAAAGACATCTTTGTGTTTCTGCTCAGCACTAAAGCAGGTGACTGAAAACCCCTAAAAACTACAACCAGGAAGACAAGTTGTGTTGTGATGTGTAGGATTCAAGTGAACATGATCAGGTATCAATCATGTTCCTATTGTGCTTTCTAATTGATCAGGGATGCAGAATATTCAAAGCAGTATTTTATCTGTTTATTTGTGCTATTTAAACCCTTGTGCTTTAAAGAAGCTTTGTGATTGATTTCTCATTAATTGTTTTTTTAATATCTTTAGATTTTACCTTGATTTATGGTCAGTTCTTCTACATTTATTACATGTTGAAGTATTTCATTTTGCAGCCGGTTTGTTGTATAAACAGCTCATAAACAGAGATGTGGCAGTTTTAAATGTTTTCCAATTGCTGCATTGAGTTTCTGTTTTAAATCTGATAATTGTATTCATTAACATCACGTGGGACATTTTAGACATTTAGGCATTTTTTTATTTTCTAAGTTGAACCTCAGCTCCTATAATAAGTCAATAATAAACTGTACAGACATTCAGACCATTAAAGACAAAAATGTCCCATTAAAACCACATGTTTGATCCCATTACAGCACAAAATGATTAATTCTATTCTATCAGACTTTAAGTCTAGAGCTTCTAAACTACTTTAAAGTGACAAAGGGTTGAAGGTCTGTGTGTAGAATGCTTGAAGCTATATTCTTAAATAAGTATGTAAATAATAAGTTGTTTTCAGACGTTGTGTGCTATTCTTTGCAGGCGGAGTTGGCCTGAACCTCACAGCTGCTGACACCGTCATCTTCATGGACAGCGACTTCAACCCTCAGAATGACCTGCAGGCTGCTGCTCGCTGCCACCGGATTGGTCAGAACAGGTGACGCTTATGAATAATTACTCCGAGCAGGCTAGATCAGCTGTAATAGGTAGTAATTGTTAAAGAGGACGTGACGTCACTTTCCTGAGCTTTTTTGTATCGTGTCGTCTTTATCTCTGGAGCAGCTTCCTAAAGTCTGACGAAAAAACCCTGATGATGTCATAAGGGTAATCTGTAGTTCGGTTTTAAATCGCTGATGTAGCATCGTCCTCCTGTCTCATCGTCAGACTCACGATGGACAGTTTAAAAGAAAGAGTATTAAAACCGTAAATATCGGATGTTTTTACTCAACAAATTCTTCCACCTCGTCTAAACCTCGTGCCTTCATTACCCACAATGCAACCTGACGAGTGACGGTTCAGTTGGAGATTCATGTGTGTTAATGCTAGCGGCGGCTAATGTAGCCTGCTGCACCTTTTTTCTAAATCACCACCAAAATATCATCTAGGCGTAAATACGGCAGCGTTGTTATCATTGTTTGTACCATATGGTTTACACGCACAGTTTCGTCCGGTTTCTACTAACAGAAATCTAATAAAAGTCATAGTATCTTGAAAAATGTGAAAAAATACATAGTATAGTATGTCGAAAACATAGCATTAAATAGTCTTTGTATATTACAGTAAGAAGTTTTTATTTTGGGGTGTACTGTCTCTTTAAGGGTAAACTTTTCACCTGGAATATTTGTTGCATAAATATAATTAGTGGCTTTAAATTCCAGGTCAACAAGTAGAATGTTTACTTATTTTTAAAGCTTCATTTTTAAACTCATAATTCACAGAATTTTAACCCATAAAAATAAGATATAAAAGATAAGAAGTCATAGTATAGTATATCGACAAAAAGCTAGTAAAAGTCTTATGTATAATATAGTTAGAAGCTTTTATGTTGAGGTGAACTGTCTCTTTAATGATACTGAATTGCTGGAGAACCTCTTTAATCTTTGACTCTCTACAGGCCCGTGAAGGTGATCCGCCTCCTGGCCAGAGACACCGTGGAGGAGATCATGTACTCTCGAGCTGTGTCCAAGCTGCTCCTCACCAACACGGTCATTGAAGAAGGTCGCTTCTCTCTGCTGGACCAAGCTCAGTCAGCTGCTGCAGGACTTCAGGTTTTTGGAAGATCTCACACGATAATAAACAACACAAATAACATCATCTTCTTTATTATATTCTCTTTATTACACCCCCTCCAGTTGTCCGCTCATGGGTTCTTGTCCTCTGCAGCTCAGTGAGATCTTGAAGTTCGGGGTGGATAAGCTTCTGTCGTCGGAGGAGAGCTCTGTGACGGATGTGAAACTGGAGAAGATCCTCGGTCCGTCTCGTGACGGTCAGTGGGTGGAGGAAGACTTCAGAGAAGAAGAAGAAGAAGAGGAGGAGGAAGAAGAGGAGAGCGGCTCTGCATCTGACGGGCAGAGTATGTGTTATCTTATAAAATCTCCTTTTGTTCGTGTGTGCAGAACATTCAGACACTTTGTCAGAACACTACTGGTGTGTCCGGTGGTTAGACTGGTTACTCTGACATGTGAACGTCTCGCTCTTACTTTCGGTTCTCAACCTCACAAACATGAAAATGCACCACAGGTTTCCTCTGTTGGGTTCATATTTACTTTTTTCCAAGTATGAATAGAAGGTTCAGATGGTTCAGAAGGTTCAGATGGTTCAGATGGTTGAGATGGTTGAGATGGTTCAGAAGGTTCAGAAGGTTCAGATGGTTCAGATGGTTCAGATGGTTCAGATGGTTCAGAAGCTTAACTTTTTGATTGAATATTAACACTCCTCCATCATGCTGCCCTGTTCCTCCAGACCACATGTACTACTTTGAGGGCAAAGACTACAGTAGAGACCCGAGCTCTGAAGACCAGAAGAGCTTTGACCGTCTGCTGGAGGAGCAGCTGGCCGACTTCCAGAGAGCTGCAGAAGGACGAGCTCTACGGCACAAAGCTGGAGTAAGATTCTGTCTCACGACTGATGGGAACATCATTCCAATGTGCACGTTGTATATCGCACATGTTTATTCTAGTCTTTAAAGTGACAGTAGTGATGTTCTGTAGTGTGTTAGTATGAGGTTCTCCTCCACAGTCAGGGTTCTACTACAGTAGATGAGTTTATAGAAACAGACAGGAGAACCAGCACGGGAGCAATATCAGTTCATGTGTACGCTATAGAGTGGGGGAGGGGGAATCATGTCATGTAAGAATCAAGATTCTAAATCGATTCCTAAAATGAATTTTAAAGAACTTTTTTTTCCTCCAAAATAAACTACATATTTTCTTTCGATATGAAAACGTATAATTCAGGTTGTAAAAGAAAAAGAGCCGGCTTCAGCGGCTGTCTGTCTGAGTCACTTCACGTCACTTTCATTCATTGAAAAATGAAATGTAACATTAAGTCAAGTTGAACAAAAGACAAAAGTCGACAACAACCGTATCAATTAGACACCGTGTCCTAACAGCAAGCATTACGTTCTGTCTTGAAAACAACCAACGCCTTCTCCCTGCAGGCGGCGGCCACTTTGTTCTTACCGACAGCTGTCATAACCCGGCTCCTACAATGGAGGGTGGTAGATTAAATTGATTTATTATAAGGAAGTAAAGCAATAGTTGGCATTGTGAAATGTGTCAGTCAGTAACAAGTGAATGTGAGGTGTTGTCAGCGGAAACAAAAGAAAACCAAACCAAACTGATACTAATTTGTATCTCGTACAACCACATTCAGTTTAAAGGACTTCCTCTCAGCTTCTTACTCACATGAGAATATAAATATATTATTTTTGTTTTCGAACCCCAAACTAAATACTAGTTGTGGAAAGGCGCCAACCTCCGGTTCTTTAAAGTGAAATCAAAGCTTCATGTCTTAAAGCTGCATTCTCTCTAGTGTCCACCAGGGGGCGACTCCTCTGGTTGTATAGAAGTCTATGAGAAAATGACTCTACTTCTCTCTTGATTTATTACCTCAGTAAACATTGTAAACATGAGTTTATGGTCTCAGTCTCTAGTTTCAAGTCTTCTTCAATACAGCATGATGTTCATTTAGTAAATTATGGTCCATTTAGAGTCAAACAGACCATAAAGCAGGGTATGCTTTAGGGCGGGGCTACACAGTGATTGACAGGTCTCTACCAGAGACGTATACGTCGTCTCTACGTCACTCCTCCTCAGTCCTAATATGGTCACTTCCTGTTCATCGTTTGTAATAAAGCCAAGATGGCGACAGCCAAATCGACTATGTCCACTTCTTCTATGATTGTGGTGCTCAATCTGGTAAACAGCCTTGGACATGATGGTTGATGTAAAAAAACACTGAAGAAGGTCACATTGTAAATGCTGAGCTAAACTCAAATCACGGTGATCATTATCCAGATTAAACTGTGACTAACGGTGTGATTTTGCTCGTGTTTGTTCCCAGGCTTCTCTGTCGGTAGCCCTCGGGATACCAACGAGGAAGAGGAAACCCCTCACGGAGGCTGAGCTGGAGCTCAGACGCCAGAGACGAGAGGAGGCCGCAGCCAAGAGAGCCAAACTCCAGGAGGACACGAAGAAGAAGCAACAAGAGCAGAAACACAAGAAGAAGTAGAAGATTTGTCGAATCATATATTATGTCAGTTTTTAATTTCAGCTCTTGGTGACTTTACACGTTGTTTTCTCATCGTGCAGAATGGCGTGGTGGGAGTCGTGCGGCTACAGGTCGCAATGTCTGCCGCCGGTAAACAGTGAAGAAGAAGAAGAAGAAGAGGATGACAGCAGCGTGTGCTCCACAGACTCCGACAGCACGGCCATCGGCTACGTTCTGGGGGATGTTACTCATCCTCACGCCGCTCAGGGAGACGCCATCATTGTCCACTGTGTTGGTACGAAACCTGTATTACACTTCATAAGAGATAAAGAGAAAGCTAGAAGAACATGTGCAAAAGTATTGAATTTAAAGCTGCTGCGAGGAACTTTCATTTCTCTTGATTGTGGCGCCCCCTGTGGACTAACGTGGTAGTGTTTCAGAGCACCAGACTCTCTTTAGAAAACCTCTCATTGTACTGCAGCAGGGTCTGATAGTCTGCCCCTCTCAGTCCTGGTTCTGGTTCTTTTACAGAGACGTTTATGCATTAAGATGAAATCCATGAAGAGTTATAAATCTTTGCTAATTTAAGTCAGATGTTTTTTGTAGTGATTGTAGTGATGGAAGCAGGCTGTTCCTAAAAGACGGAAGATAAAAGTCCTCACAGTGTGTTGTTGAATATGAGTGAATATCTGAAGATCAGGAGTAAATATTAATACATGATTACACAAGTCTACTACATGTTTATACATTAAAAGCTGACAGAAGTTTGTGTTTTCTGAAGAGAGGAGCAAAACTAATCACTCTAAAAAATGTCTTTTGGATTCGGAAAATCTTATTGTGAGAATAATCTACTCAAGATACTAACTGACTTCATAGTCTCACAGTCAACTTCAATACGATATTTACAAGTTAACTCCAAAGAATTAAATGTAAGCGACATGTTGTCTGTGAATATTTTGGCTTTTTCTTTTCTACATTGGTTGCAAAATATCATAAAATGTGCTGATTTTTTTTTATATATTGAGTGAGATTTAGTTTATTTGAACCCATTTAGAGATAGATGACAGCTCTTCATCTGCTTCCTGTATCAGTGTGATGAAGAGCAACAGGACACGAGTCATCAGAAGATGTTTTGTTGTTGTAGTAACGAGTAATGTTTTGTGTGAAGATGACTCGGGCCGGTGGGGAAGAGGAGGCCTGTTCACGGCTCTGGAGGTCCGATCAGATGAACCACGGAAGAAGTACGAGTCGGCTGGCAAGATGAAAGGTGAGATTATCCACGATTACGCAACACGTCTTCATCTGTAACGTCTGGTTAATATGAAATGGAAAAAAAATGTACAAATATAAAGTGTGACCTTTTTGATTTGTTTCAGATCTGGACGTTGGAAACGTGCTGCTCTTCCCCATCGATGACAAACAGTCCAGATTAGATGGCCGGGATCAAGTAGGTTCTGTTTAACTGGTTTAAAAAGTTGCTCTGATGTCTTTAGAGGAGAAAAATATTATATAAAACTGTCATTTGATACCGGGCTGTACAGAAAGAATAAATAATATATTATTTCCGATTTATTGATTATCAGAGTCTGAAAGATGTTTTATTTTGAAAAATGACCGGATTCTCTCCCAATTTCATCTGCCTGTGGCTCTTGACATGTCAAGACGCTTGTCTCGGTCACGTGATACGTTACCTCAAAAATGAAGCCCACAAGTTAGAGAACATGAGTAAAAAACTTTTGGAGAGCTTCTTTGCAAAGGGGGAAAGGCCACTAAGGAGACAGAAGAAGAGCCTACAACCTACAAGAGAAATAAATCTTCATTTAACAGACAATATCAGGAGTCTAATTAAATATCAGGAGTAATTCTGACGCACCAAGCCCGCTCTGCATAATATGTGGCGACAGTAGACTGGACATGAGGTGTGAGAAACAATAAAATACAATTAACGCCTGAAGCTGTTTTTTTCACCTCAGCTGGCTTTGATCGTCGCACAGCAGAGAGACAAACCCAACAACCTTTCTGGGATTCTTCTGACAGCTCTGGACGACGGTCTGAAGAAGATTCACGCTGCAGCCAAAAGAAACAAAGGTACGTTCAAGTCATTGTCTGTTCAGAAGCGTCAACAACACACAATAAAGAAGCCTCTTTGAGGACAGACAGGAGGAGGAGCGTGATGAAAGGTACAAAGAACAGTCTGTGTTATATTACAAACACATGAAAAAGATTTATATTTCCCTCAGGGTTTGTTCTGATTAACAGGTGAACACCTGGAGCTGAGATTACCTGCATGAGTCAAGTCTTTGTTTACCTTGTAGAGAACCTTTCTGAACACTAGTGACTATTATCTGTGTGTTGTTTTCTCCACAAAGCAAGCGTCCATCTTCCTCGCATCGGCCACTCCACCAGAGGCTTCAACTGGTACGGCACGGAGAGGCTCATCAGGAAGCACCTGGCGTCCAGAGGCGTCCCCACGTTCATGTATCTTTAAAGGATTTCAGCTCATCGAATCTAAAGAATACAAAAAAAAGGTTTACGCTCAAATTCATAAATGTTTTTTTCTCTGCGAACAAGTTTAGAGCAGATGATGTGTGATGAAGAGAACACACACCTTTTCAAATGAATGCATCTCATATTAAAACCACATTCATAATCAAATTCTTGAATAAACAACAATATTTTTAAACTGTTAGTTTACAAAATGCATTTACACTTCTCAGATTATTGTCATAATTAAAATATGTGTCGAAGCTTCTTTTGAGGTTTTTGAACGAAGCTTTTTGGATGTCTGTCATATTTGATGACATTATTATTATCACACTAAAGAAAACAGCTAATAATATTTTTGTAGCCAGATTTCTATTTATTTATAGTACAGAATTATCAGAAAGAATAGAGATGCAATGAAGCAGCTGAGCAGCAATTCAAATGTCAAGGATACAAACTAAAAGTATTCGATACGGCCGTGTTACTATTATGAAATAAATGATCTCTGCTGGACGTCCTCATCTTCATCAGATGATCCTCGACCGGTTTTCTGATTTTTCTTCTGATATCTTTCATTTCAAACCTTTTCTTCTTTTTACCTGAGCCACAGTCAACATTCACTGCTTTGGTTATTACAGCCAAAGATTTGTTATCATCTTTTCTGTCTTCTACTTCAGACACTTTTCTCTCAATTTTTATCAGTATTTTTTTAAATATTTTTAAATTTAGGGTCCAGGCTTCTTTCTTTTACAACCACTTCACCTGTTTTCTCTGTGATAACAGGAAAACACATTTCCTTATAAGGAGAAATGGGGGCGTGGCAGTATGATCAGTGAGTGAGTGAGTGAGTGAGGCCCGATGTGTCTCTGAAGGGTCGGTTTCTCTTAACTTGACGGACAGCTACTACCACAACAGAGCAGCGAAGAAGAACTCGGCTGCTCCTCAGACGTCGACGTCGTCCTCAGAGCCACAGCTGCATCGCTCCGACGGGCCGACCGATGACGAGACAGAAGCAGAGGCCCCCGGCCCCTCGGCTCCTCTCAGGAGCCTCCACGGCCCCACGGAGCTCCCCGACTTCATGAGGGGAGTCCGTGTGTTTTTCTACAACCTGGCTGCATCAGAGAGGAAGAGGCTGGCCCGCTACCTCATCACATATCCTTTCAATTCTCTGTTAACCCTCTCAACCCAAAAATCATGTTTAAACAATTGCCAAAACTACGTTTATCTGGCATTATCGTGAGATTGTCATCTTTCCGACGGTCCTTGAAGACATCATGTGTGACGAACGCTGCAATCAGAAACAGAAACAAAAACAAAGCTTAAAAGTGTTTCATCACTCGTACAGTTTACGTCTTCAGTGAAACACAGATCTGTTCATTTCTAGTATTTTGTTAAAATGCTCCTTAGCTGCTGTGAACTTATGATGGAGACGAGGAGGACGTCATGAGTCCAGAGGTCACTCACATCGTAGCAGAGCTGGAGAGCAACATCCAATCACAGGTCAGAGTTCTTCACTCTATTTATATATGCAGAAGGGAATTAAAGAGACAGTAGTGATGTTCTGTAGTGTTAGTATGAGGTTCTCCTCCACAGTCAGGGTTCTACTACAGTAGATGAGTTTATAGAAACAGACAGGAGAACCAGCACGGGAGCAAAGTAATGTTCTGCTGTGGACGTATTTTAGACTCCTAAAAGAATCTCTATCAGTTGAAGTGAACGCTATATTTAGAATGTTTTCACCTCTTTACCTTGCTGTCAGACAGACCTTTCTGAGGGGAACTGAAGCTGTTATCTATGATCTCTACAAAGACACCAGACTCCATTCACTAAAACACTGATTCAAACGTGCCTTGCTTGCTTTGTTGAGTGACTTTGGTGAATCTGAAGTGCTGCCAATAATAAAAAACATTAAAACCAGAAGCAGATGATAAGAGAAATCCTAGAGAAACATCTTTTATTTTGGAGTAACTTCGTCTGTGATCTGTGTGAACCAGGAGCTCCAGGATCTGGTCCGTCGGTACTCTCAGGCCGTCCCGGTGCAGAAGGACTGGCTGGAGTCCTGCTTCTGCAAACAAGGACAAGTCAACACGGCTCCGTTCCTCCATCTGCTCCGATAACGACCAGCTTTTAATCTCTTTGTTTGTTTGTCTCGAGCCTGAATGAATTTAAGTGTCTGTTTGGAAATACAAAGCACGTGAACACAGTTTGTAATCATTGATTTATGGGTGAAATAAGGAGTCAGTAAAGAAACAGCTCTCTCTGCTGCAGCGTGCAGCTTTATGATGAACACATGTGTAGATTTTACTTCACTTTAACCATCTTAAGTTGTGGAAATCTCTGATTTGATGGTAACAGAGACGACATTTTAAAGTTATTACAGAAGTCTGATTTCAGCAGTTGAGCGACTAACTAAGTAATCACATTACAAAGATTTAATAACTATAATCAGCCTCAATTACATAACAGTTGAACTTAGATTATAGTTACATTGTCATGGATTATATTTTTGATTATGTCTTTAAAACAGTTTTAAAATTATTTAACTTTTTTTCATAATCAATTCATTAAAATTCAACAACTGTAAATGCTGAATTTGCAAACTGCATTTTATTGCATTAAAAGAGAAAAAAAAGAACATTTGTGGATCTCCATTTATTTTTCATTTAAATGTTTGATCCAAAAGTATTTTATTTTTATTTCTTTACACACATAAGACTTTAAAAATCAGGATGATGAATACATGTGACAGGAAGCCACGTGTTTACACAAACAATAACAAAAAGGGGAAAAAAAGACAAAATAATTTAGAAAAATACAACAAAGAAATACATAAAAATACAAAACAAGAAGCAGCAGAAAAAGAACTAGCCAATAAAATATATAAATACATGAACTACGGGTATAAGTAACCGGATTAGATGAGATGTAATCCCGTGTATTGGTATTAATAACACAATGTAATTTATAGTCAGTGTAATTAAATAATTATGACCCAGCCCTGTTCTACGGCTCTGCGGTTGTGTTGACTGACATTCGGTGGAACAGTTGAGTCTGTAGAAACCCATCTAACAGGCTGCGCATGCGTGTGTGTGTGTGTGTGTGTGTGTGTGTGTGTGTGTGTGTGTGTGTGTGTGTGTGTGTGTGTGTGTGTGTGTGTGTGTGTGTGTGTGTGTGTGTGTGTGTGTGTGTGTGTGTGAGAGTGGCGTGTGAGTGGCGTGTCCCGTGTCCCGAAGGGGCGGGGCTTCTCGGCGGTAAAGACAGTGAAGACCGAAGTGCTCTCGCACGTCAATATTTCTCATCGGTCTCGCGGAGACGACATCAAAAGGAAAACTACATTTACATTAAAAAAACAATTAAACAAAGTCGTTACTTTTTCAACTTTTTTTTACCTTTTTGACTCGTCTTCGCACGAGGACACCGACTCACCTGAAGGAGTCGTGAAGTCATCGACGGTGAGTTTGAAGACTTATTTCACAACATGTTACCTGTTTGTGTACACGGACAAATACCTAGTGTACTCTGACAAATACCTGGTGTACTCGGACAAATACCTGGTGTACTCGGACAAATACCTGGTGTATAACAAGACATTTTACTTTGTTTTTTGTGAGTTTTTTAAGCAGTTTTAATCTTGAGCTTGTCTCGCGCGCTGTGGTGAAAATATGCTCTTTATATATATATATATATATATATATATATATATATATATATATATATACTGTGTGTATATATACATATAAAGGTTAAAGGAGTATTTATCTACCTCCATGCGCATGAACGCAGCACTAATGAAGGTAGAAGGAGACGTTTCTGGGTCAGTCACACAGTGGAAAGTGCAACCCACTAATATTATGTGTGTGTGTGTGTGTGTGTTTGTGCATGTGTGTTTGTGCATGTGTTTAACACTTACAGGAACTATCGGAGCTGTTTCTAAACTGAGGTTTTTAAAGATTCATGTTCAGTAGCTTTGTGTCGTTCTGAGTATTTGTGGTTTTGTGACCCTGGAAACAATGTTTCTGTCTAAATTGTCATTTGTTTGGTCATTAACATTTATTTTAATATTTCTGATCAATGGAAACAGACAAAGTGAGGTCACTGATGACAAACAAGAAGTATCCAAAGTCATTTTAACAAAGTTTCTCAATACTTTGAGGTACCTTATCGTTGTTTTGAGATACTAACTTATTATTTTGCGGACCGTCTTATTTTTTTGACAGACTGTCATTAAGTCATCATTTTGAGAAGGTTTCTCATTATTTTGAGATACTAGTTCGTTCCTTTTGAGAGTCACTAAATCACTGAGAGTCACTAAAGGCTTAGTTTTCATCAGATTTTTACTTCTACTGGTAAAAACGTTCTATAGTTTTAAATACTTGTGGAAAATGTTTTTCGTTGTTTCTAACGTGTGATTGATGTTTTAAAAATACAGTGAGAATAAAACTGAATAATCTTTTATCAAACATTTAAATCTAAAGACAGACTTTTTAATCTTTTGGAAGTTTTGTGGTTTGATGACTTGTTTCTTTATTCCCACATGTGAGTGATTTAGTCTCCTGAATATTAACCAGCAGACATTCATAAAAAGTCCCGTGTGTGGGAGACGCGTTAAGTCAAACACAGCGTGGGCCGATATACAGTCTGTGTGTCAGCAGCAGAGATGAAGCGTCTGTAACTTTAAACACGATACGTCTCGTTTCATCTCCAGTGTTTCAGATGCAGCTTGAAGCCGACACACATGGACATGAGGAGGAGGACCAATGATGCTGCCCGCTTCCATCCACTCGGCTCCCAATAGGTGAAACTAATAAATACTAATTGTGTTCATGAAGCGCTGCAAACACAAGCTGCCTTTCTGCTTTCATGTTTCTATGCAAATGTTTTTTTGTGCGGATGTTGTTACCAGCCACAGAAAGAGATCTCGCTGATAAGAAGCTGTGTCTAGAAGATGATGTGGAGGCTGATTTAAATGTTTTATATCCTGTTCACCTTTAACCCTCTGAACCATCATGACCATCTAGAGAGAACTAGAACATGTCTTTAGTGAGAATAACAGTTATGATGACATCAATCATTAGAAAGAAGAACACGTGTAGTACAAATCACTTCTGAGAACGCATGAAATTATATTTTATGATATATCAAAAACCTACGTAACGAAGAAATTCTGATAAAATGGCCAATGTATGCTATTTTACTCACTCAAAAACATATATATACACAAAGTACTACAATATACTACAAGTACTACCATCATTTCACCTACCATCATTTCACCTATTTTTCGCTGGGACACAGCGAGCTATGTTCTCCGTTACAGATACCAACCAAAAACTACGGCACCTTCATAGACGAAGCACATATCAGACCGCATGCTGATTTTCACCCTGAGTCACCCTGAGTCCGGTGAAAGCTTCAAAATTCCTCCAATTATTCCATTGAAATTATTCAAATAGACCTTGTAGTTAGAGAGATAAGTCCCTTTGAGTATGGGTAAACTATTTTCGAGCAGAGGCCTAAAAATAGGGCTAGGTATAAAGAGGTTAAAAGTGACTAAAACATTTGTGTGTGTTCAATGACCGTCGGAAAGATGAAAACTCTGATGATAATGTCGTTTTTTACAGCTTCTGGCTTTGACAAACAGTTTAGTTTGGCAATTGTTTAAAGAAAACATGCTCTTCAATCCCGCTGGTGTGTTTATTGGGTTCCGAAGCTATTTTGATGAAAATCTTTAATTAATTGTAGAAAATGCAGTGAGAGTGAAACAGCAGTTTCCTCCAGACCTCGAATCGTCTCGACTGATATTCGTCTCCACTCACAGTCACGTCAGCCAGCTGAGCAGATCCTTCAGCAGCCACCACAACACGCCGGAGGAGGACGATGAGACGATGAGCACGGAGGAGCGAGAAGCCAGCGGAGTCCATGACTCCGCCCCTCAGCCCGACGGCCACCATCACGCCTCCGCCGCCTCCTCCTCTTCCTCCGCCGCCGACTCCCCGTTTGGCGCCCAGAGGCTGGACAGAGTAGAGGACCACCGCCTCCCTCCACCAAGCTCCAGCTTCTGCTGTTACCAGCCTCCCTGCCGCCTGCCCGCCGGCTACAGCCAGCCCACGCCGTTCCCCAGCCAGGCCGACGGCGCCTGGCTCCACCCGAGCTTCGCCAGCAGCTGGTCGGGGTATCCCAACAGCCTGCCGTCCTCTCTGAACCAGAAGGACCAGTCCTTCCACAGCAGCCTCTCCGGGTACAAGTCGGCATCCCTGCCCGGCCGACACAGCCCCAGTATGATCAGCCTGGAGCAGCCGCTGTCTCTGTGCTCCAACCCGCCTTCGGGCAACTTGTGCCACCACACGTTGTCTCCGTACTCGTGTCCGCCGCAGGGAGCGGCCTGCTGTGCACAGTGTCCTGCAGACGCCTTCAACGGGGGGGCCGCCGTGGCCAACAAACACCCCTGGCCTCAGTACCACCCGGCTTACGGCCCGTACTGTAAGTCTGATTCTCTGTTTATTAACTACAGACTAGAGAGAGGCCAAGCCCCGCCCCTTTAGATTCACCACCATAGCACCTTTTTTTCAGACACAATATGTACAGGAGACAACCTCCGGTTCTTAAAAGTGAAGTCAATGCTTCAAGTCTTAAAGCTGCATTCTCTCTAGTGTCCACCAGGGGGCGACTCCTCTGGTTGTATAGAAGTCTATGAGAAAATGACTCTACTTCTCTCTTGATTTATTACCTCAGTAAACATTATAAACATGACTTTATGGTCTCAATCTCTAGTTTCAAGTCTTCTTCAATACAGCATGATGTTCATTTAGTAAATGATGGTCCATTTAGAGTCAAACAGACCATAAAGCAGGGTATGCTTTAGGGCGGGGCTACACAGTGATTGACAGGTCTCTACCAGAGACATATACCAGATATATATATATGCCAGATATGGTCACTTCCTGTTCACTGGTTTAAAAAAGCCAAGAACGGTGACTTTCTTGACGGGCAAAATTATCATTTTAAATTGACAAACTGATTCATGGCACAATTCACTACCGAACATACTTTTTAAGGTCCCATGTTGGTCAATGGGAAGGAGCGGGTCTTAGCCTCCCTAACGTGATCTGTTCATATTCAGTTACGGGTCGTTTTCTTTCTTCTGTCTCGTTTCAGATCCAGACCCCTGCAGACGTCCTGGACCTGGATTCTCACATATGTGAGTTGTTTTTTATCATAATTCTTTGTCCCGGTAGAATAACTCGTGTTTCTAACTCTTTTAAAATTATCTCTGCAGCAGACACAACGCTCCGGCTAAAGAGAAGCAGCCTCCTCACAGCGCCCCGCTGTCTCTGGAGCAGAGTAAGAGTCCATAGTCACATGATTCACAGGTTATTGTTGTGTGTTCGCTGCCTTTGTTTATTGACTCATTGCTCTTGAACATCTTGAACTCAGGGAGAGTTTTTGTGACCTACGAAGCCGACGACGACAAACACGTCAACGAGATCATCAACTTTGTGGCTCTGCTGCGACACAACGGCTTCGACACTCACGTATGTCTGAGGGTTTCTTTTTAAAGGCTGTTGAGTGTTCGTTTGGGGATAAAAACGTTCTGACCGACGTCGCCATTTGTTTTCAGATCGACATCTTCGAGCAGCAGTTCAGGAGCATCAGCAAGATCGACTTCATGGAGCGATACCTCAGCGAGGTGAGAAAACTATCACGTTAAACATCACCAGATCCTTTTCAACGGCTCTCTGGTTTAGATTCTTAGATTCTACTGATGATCACTTTTATTCGTAGAATATATAGAAGAAATGTTTGACCCTTATGATGCAGCTCACAGCCTCAGACCCTCAGGTGGGGTGGGGGGGGGGGTCCTTCAGGTTGGTCCAAAGTTGAGGCTGAAAACTAAAGGTGTCCATGTTTATGCCATCAGGGCCCCTCGGCTTTAAAAGGACCTACCTGGGGAGATAAAGCTCTTAAACCACTTCTTAAAACACATGTTTACAGACTGGCTGTTATGTGATGTCATCTTTACTGTTTTATTTTTATTTGTTGATTTTACTAAATTCTTTTACTACATTTAAAAATTTATTTTTATCTCTCAGTTTATTTCTATCGTATCGATGTCTCTGATCTTTCTGTTCTTGTTGTTATTTTCTTGTTTTTGTTGCTTTTGTCTGTCAAAGCATTTTGTAAACTCTGTTTTTAAAGGTGCTATAAATAAAGTTATTATTAAGTTACTAAAAACTGAATAATAATCTAACTTCAAACTGGAGTTGTTGCACCATCTTTGTTTTTTTGAGCAGTTTAATAGAATGAAGGTAGCATCACATGTTGTCGTTCCCCCCCCCCCCAGAAGGAGTACCTGATCATCATCATCATCAGTCCGAAGTACTACGACACCGTGACGGCCTCTCCTGTCGGTCAGAACGACGAGCGGACCTTCAACACGGTCTACATCCATAAACAGGTTCACGATGAGTCCTGAAGTCCAAGTACAGACCCAGAAGAGTCACTGTGAGGTCATCTCTGACTCTTTGTTTCTCCCTCGTAGCTCCAGAATGAGTTCATTCAGAACGGGAGCAAGAATTTCAGGTTCATTCCCATCGTGTTCCCCGGGGCTAAGAAGGTGAGTTTCACACTCCAACGACAGAAGAATGTAATGAGTCTAATGAGTCTAATGAGTCTAATGAGTCTAATGAGTCTAATGAGACTAATGAGACTAATGAGACTAATGAGACTAATGAGACTAATGAGTCGAATGAGTCGAATGAGTCGAATGAGTCGAATGAATCTAATGAGTCTACTCCTGTGTGATTAGACAAAAGAAACAAAGAACAAAAAGAGAACCATGTATAACTAGGGAGTGATCTGTTCTCTCTGGTACATTCATTTATGAAAATAAAGTCAGGTCTATGGGCGTTACGTTTGTAACACATTTTTCCAAATAGAACAAAACTTGTTCCAGTTTGTAGACGGATGCTGTTATCTTCTCCGTGTTGTAAATGTCCATTGTAACGTCTGAATGTGTTCAGACTCTTGTGATTTCCTGGTGAGAGTCACCAGAAGTACATTTATTAAATATTTGTCTCTTTTTGACAATGTTTTAGGTAAATATCCCAGATACATGCTCTTACTTTCTAGAGGTATTTCACCTTCAACCATGTTGTGTAGGGCGGTGTGTTCCCTCTCCAAGAGTCTGTGAAAACAGGGTAATCCCCAAATATGAGTTTTAATTTTACCTCCAAACCTCAGTCGTCTTTCTGTCTGTTTGTTTAGTGTCACGTCCCAAACTGGCTGCAGAACACTCACGTCTACGAGTGGCCGCTCCACCGCGACGACATCCTGCGGCGGCTGATGAGAGTAGAGAAGTACAACCCTCCTCCGATCGGAGAGCTGCCGACCATCGTCTCCATCCCCTTATAGAGACCTCGTGACCCCATGACTCCCGGAGACGCAAAACAAAAACGCACCCTTTGCTTTTCTGGATCACTGTGCTGGAGGTGAACGGGGGGGGGGTTTACATGTGCAGGAGGTTTTAATCTTTTTATTTTGAATGTGTGTGATGTTTAACGGGCAGTTCACCCCAAAAGCTTCTTACTTGTCGTGCTGTTTATCAAATAAGGCCTAAACTCTGAAGAGCTGACGATGTGGAGGTTAGATCGTCTATTAAGTCGATTTTATTCTGCTTAAACTCTGGTCACTTTGCAAAGGAAATAAATGAAGAGCGTTCATTTATATTTTCATGCGGTTTGTTGGTAATCCTGCTGACAATCACAAACATCCCTCGAGGTTCTTACGCAATGCAAAATCTGTTCACTGCTCCAGTAAACAGGACGAGCCTTAAACACGACTCCATCTTTGTCTCCGCTACAAGCCAGAAAGCTAACGTTATGCTAGCATAGATTAAAAGTTTAAATAACACAGCATATTAGATTAGATTATTAATCATCAGTGGGGAAACTCATTTGCCACCAAATCAACTCAGACAACAACAGACAGAAAAACACAGAACGAGTAAATAAGACCATTTGAGGCATTAATAACATCATAAAGATGCTAAATCTAAAAACCACATCTAAAATGCTGCTGGAACCAAAGAGCTTCTGATGGTTCAGTAGAACTCTGAGGTAAATATTAAATGACAGTATGTTTAACAATAAGAGCAGATCGATATCCATGTCATTGTCAGTAGTATAATAACATAATGTAATGTTATGCCAGTAAGATTTAAAGTCAATAACATTGAACGATCTCGACCAATAAATAGAACTACAGGTGAGAGGACATGTATGTAGTTTTTATTTTAGGGTGAACTGTCTCTTTAAGGGTTCTGTGTGAACCTTTCACCTTGTTGCATAAACATAATTAGTCTTTAAATTCCACAGAAAAGTGTCTGTGTTGATGTGACATGAAGGCACACGGATGAGCTGCATGTTTAAATCTGTGACCTCTGACCTCTACTGGTGCTTCTACAGGTCGACTAGTAGAACGTTTACGTCTTTTTAAAGCTTCATTTAGAACTCATCTGTTTTCTTCGTATGTGCATGTGTTGTATGATTTATTAGACGACATATGAGCTTTAATTTCACAAAGTCAACAGACGGGCGGACGTGTTATTATTACAGAGTTGATCTGAAGCAAACAGCTGGATGCAGTTATTGTTGTATTTTAAAGAGTAAAACATAACACACGATGTCTAAAGAGTCATTTACTTTCATTTGTTTCGGGTTATTTTGGGTTTTGTACAACAGCAGCATCAGAATTATACTTCACATTATATCACAAAATGATTAAAAGTATATTATTTTCATGTATTTCTACTCATAAAAAGGTGTTTTACAGGTAAACAACGCTTCCTGAATACTTTAAAGTTCACTTGTGTTTTTTGATTATTTTCTTACAAATCTTAAACGAGAGAAATGTTAACGACAGACGACCTGATTTAAGTTCATGGTTTATGTAAGTTGATCGTTAGTCCTGAAACAAGTTGAACCTTTAAAACCAACGTAGAGCACGAGGTGATGTGAATCATTTGTTTAAACGGTTGCACTGGAACGTTCTTGGTCAAAAACATAATTAACATAAAATAATGAAAGGTGTTGAACTGAATCACTAACTTTTGATTTTGACCTGCGAGGACCAATGAGGAGGAAGCCTCGTGTAAACAACGCTGAAAACAATAAAAACATCAATGATTCAAAGTCAAAGATATTAAACATGCTATGGAGTAAATAAAATAAATGTATATCAGATCAAATTACAGTATAGTTAAAAGCATTTATGATCAATTAAAACAAACTATCAGGCCTACAGGTGAATAGAGTAAATAAATGAACTCAGATATCAACATGAAACTTCACCAGTTCATTACTCACATTAAGACGATTATTTATTGTATGACAAGTTTTATGAAATGTGTTTAAATATGTAAATGAGGCATTATGTAATGGTAACTTTTGGTGAATTTAGTAGAAATCTACAGACGTAAACAGACAAAGTATTAAAATAAATGTTTTATTTCCTCCAGTCTGAAAGAAGACGAGTTATGGAAGAAAAATAGAACAAAATCTATAAATTGATCAGAGAATAAAAAAGCATTTATAGATGAATAAAAACGTCTGGTAAGTTGAACGCAGCCCGCTGGTCTTCAGGTCGGTGGAGGTCTTTGGGTCGGTGGTGGGTGTTTGAAGTTACGATCAAAGTTATGAACCTAAGACATGATGACATCACAGTTCACAGACCTGCGACTGGGTTTTTTTTGCCCGGAGGACGACTTTCAAACAGCGAGCTGCATTTTTGTTGAAGACGGATGTTTGAGCGACGTTGTTCGTCTTCAGCTTCTCGTGACTCAAACAGGAAGTCGTCTGGAGATAAGCAGCTGACGCAGCCGCCTGCCGTGCGGTGGAGCTTCTCAAGAATCGGCAAGTTCAGACTTCAACTGGGTCATCGTCACAACCTGTTTGTGGTTAAGAGGAAAATCACGTGACACATCGTGACACATTTAAAAAGGAAAAGTTAGCGTGTGCAGAAAATGATCAAATCGTGATTATTGAGGGAAACAGTCGATTTAAAAAAAGCCGAGCATCGAGACGTGGTTTAATGTTTTTATCTTCACAAGAGGTAACACTGCAGATGTTCATACAGACATCATAAAAAAAAATATCTGAATACAGTGTCTCATATATTCATCCATATATTGAAAAGTACAAGTAATAATATTAATAACATAACATGACATCTGTAATAAAAGTGGATTACAAAGTGACATTTGATGTAAATAACTCTTAAGAATTAAGTAACAGAAAACAAAGAATCACAATAGTTCCATTTAACTGAATGTAAAAACATTGAAGTGCTATTTGTTCAAAGCTACACTTAAAAAGCAGGAAGCGTTTTGTGTGTTTTTTTATTTCCTTCAAGGAAAAGTACTATAAAATAAGTTACAGTACAGTGAATCTGTCCAAAGCTACTTTTGTTCCCGTCTTCCAGCTTTTTGTAAGAACAAACAGAAGTAACTCATACAGGAAAGAGATTTACCCCCCCCCCCCCAAAAAAAACGTTGTGGATAACTTGTTTCTAGTGTGTTCGTGTTCGTAAGAAAAAATGTGAAACCTTCTAATCTTCACCCCCCCTGTCCCCCCAAGTCCTCGTAAAAAAAACAACTTTGTACTTCATGAGCTCAGAAAAAATCTTTTGACAAATACTTCATGTTTAGTCACGTGACACAGAGAAGAGCTCTCATACATCATCCGCTGGCAAAGGAGGTATGTTGAACCTTGGTCTGGTGAAAAAAGCCATCTTCTCTCTGCAGACAGAAAGAGAACAACGATTACTGTCGCACACATTGACTACATGAATACAACGACTGTTCTTCATGTAAAGTCGTGGATTTAAAGAAGCAATGAAATAAAAAATGTAAATGGTTTCCAGGTTTTAATTCTTTGTCCCCCGTGTGAATCTCTGTTATCTCTTGGTATGAGCCAAAAATATGTAAACAAAAAATTCTCATTTCTCTTCCTACTAGTAAACTAGTTAACCCCGTCCATCCTATTCATCCATTATCTTCCACCTATCCGGGGCCGGGAGCATCAGGCTTAGCAGGAAAAAATAAATGTTTCCCAGCTTTTTCCTGAGGAACCCTGAAGCGTTTCTTAGGAACCGATCACAAAGAGACGTGTCGCAACAAGAGCAGCCGCCTCAGAAACGCTGCGATGGCAAAGTGAGCTGATGAGCCGGTGGAACGAGAGCGGGGGGGGGCACTATCCTATAACTTGTTATGACATTCCACGTTCCCCAGAGTACCACCAGTGAACAAGGAGTCAGTACAATCCCAACCTGAATGTCTGCACAGGGAGGGGCTCCTTGTGGCTCTGGCCCCTCATCTGCAGAACCTCTTTGGAAGCCTTCCTCAGCCGCCGCTCTGCCGCCTCCTCCTGACGCTGCTCCTGCTTGCTTTGGTTGGCCTGAAGCACAACAAAAACAAGGTCAACCACCGCCAGGCTCTGGGCTGCATCTCACGCAGCTCTGGGCCGCCTCCGAGTCTCACCTGTCTCTGGGCCTCCCTGAGCAGGCAGCGGAAGCGCTCGTCCCTCAGGGCCCAGTGGGGGAGCTCGGTGGTATCTCTGGCTTGTGGGTCCTCCAGTCTCAGCTTCAGCTCCCTCAGGGCGCTCAGCTCCTCCATCAGCTGCCTCTGGCGCGTCCTGCAGGCCTGGAGATCCAGCTCCAGGTCCAGGGAGGTACGCGTCGGCTGCTCGGCCAGGGAGGAGCGATACGACTGCTGCTCACACACACACACACGCACACACACACACACACACACACACACACACAGCTCAGAAACTAGATACTAAAGATAAACCCTTATATATGCACGCTTGAAAAAGAATGAGACTGTACCTGTTTGTATCGCAACGTTCTTCTTTCCAACGTGTTCCTGACAAAGGCCGATTTCTTTGGTAGAGTTGAGCTGTCACTGTCGCTGCGATATAACTGAAAAAGGAAAGTCGGTTATTTTATGTAGCTGTGAAAACAGAAATAATTACAACAACATCAGAACTCACCCTGCAGACGTACTGACTACGAGCCCCAGGAGAGAAGGTCTGAGAGCGAACGATGGTGCTGCCGCGCATGAACGGCGAGGCGTGACCCCAGCGACCCCCCCTCTCTTTGGGCCGGACTCGCACCGGCTCTGGGTACAGGCCTTCTGTCATGGTGGCCTTCTCCATCTGCAAAACACAAATCACTTAAATGGCATCTGTGCCACAGATTCTTAAGGTGCGTCAGTGGATAGAAAAGGAGCAGTGGGCCAGACTTCTACCTTTACTGTGGACAGTTTGCTGCTCATCTGGTCACAGCGCCCCCCGGCGGTGATGCAGATGCCCTCTGCACACAGCCCCTCTGAGAAGGGAGCTATGAACGGCGTGCTGTTGCTGCAGCCGCTGTCCATCGACTCCGCCTGCCAACTCCTGCAAAAGCACACCCTCGTTGTCAACTTTCACAAACATGCTGGAGGTAAAACAATGAGTGCATTTTATCTTGTGACATGATTCAAGCTGAAAAATGCTGGCCACCTCTCAGACGCCACCTCGTCCTTCTTCTCCAGCCTCTGCAGCTCCAGCTCTGCCTCCCGTTCCTCCAGATGGGTGGTGGTGGTGCGGGACAGCAGAGCGTCCTGTAATGTCAAAAAGCAGATTATCAAACACCATCAAACACTGTTAACATTCCTCCGCCCTCTGACAGTGTGGGTTTGTTTGGCATGTGAGACACATTCCTGTCCGTTACTCACTCTAACGAGTGAGCTGAGAGCTGCTTTACAACAGTATGAAGAGGAATTCATCTCTAAGGCACGATCGACAGTTTAATGACTTCATGACAGCAGATGAGTGATGATCTGGTGGTTCTTCATTGAGTGTGTACGAGTGAATGTGTGGTGATGTAACAGAGTTGGTAGAAACATGTTGGATTGTGTCCTTGAAGGCAATTCTAAAGGTAATGTTGACGTGTTTGAGGTATAACCAGTACATTTGTAAATATTCTGTTATTTATGTATTGCTGAGCGGTTGGGATATTACTGTCTAAAGAGAAAACATGTATAATAAACTGAAAATACTGAATGATCATATTGTTGAATACAATGAGTTTTTTGTTGTTGTTTCTTTTGGTATGAAGATAATATAGCATGTCAAATAAAGTCATAAACAAGTCGTAGTACAGAATGTAGAACATGAGTACTGGCTGAAGGTACATTATAACGTTATCATGATGTGTTCACATGTCATCTGTAAAATGTAGTTTTGGTGATAAACTAGAATAAATCCAGTAGTTTGAAGGAGATGTTTTCACATGAATATAAAATAGATATTAGAGATGAATTATGAGCTGTTTAACTTCCTAACACGAGCTGAGACGAGGAAAGACATTGCAGAGCAGTACGTTTAACGTTTGGGTTGAGAAAGTAAAATCATAAAACAGTCTCCTAAAGAGACATATCAGCCGCGGCTTGTCGTTAAGGGATGATGGTGAGTTCCACAGCCAGACCAGCTGAGATCCACTGTCCTACATGAGCACAGGAAACATTATATTTTCCTGAATTTAAGCTTCTGCATTTTCCAAATGCTCTAGCGTTATTCAAACGTATTGTAAGCCTCGTACCGAACGGTTTAATACGAGTACGTACATAGTTACAGCCTTAGAAACGAATAATAGCTGTGGCGCCATCATGTGGTTATAAGGTGGTATTTCAGCTGCATGACAGCAGTGAAGGCCCGCCACTGACTAAATTATATGCTTATTATACATATTACAAACAAAAACACTTTAAAAACTCTAAAAAAATTATTTAAATGAATCATTTATTTTTTGCTTTTTTTGGTATTTTGGTCAGACACATATGCAACGCTGATTACCGTAATATGTGTGGTATTTGTTATAAATGTACGTTGGTACATAGAGGGTGATAAGAAGCTGTACAGGGAGGGACTTAGGACCCAGGGGAATGTAGGTGAAGGAAACAGGAAGAGACGACACACAAACAGCTGTTCACCGCTTGCTGGTGTTAAAAATGTCCGCTTAATAAAAAAAAACGTAATGAATGAATGCGTTAACGCGATAATAACGCGTTAACTTGCCCAGCACTGGTAAAAATATAATCTTTTATTTCCTTATCATTTGAATGTTGTGTTTTTATGAAGAAAAAAACTCTATAAATGACTAAAACAAAGAAGTTTTTATGGTTTACTGACTTCAGAGCGTTGAAATGATTTGTGTGACGGACAGCTGCTCTAATCAAACATCATATCTGTGAATATGGATCATCAATGATCAATAATTAATATCAGTGGCAAAAAAAACATGATCATGGATCTAAAAGTTATATTTGCTCCTTTAATTATTTTGTACTGAGTTTATGATTCTTTGCACCTCTACTTTTTTAATGACCTAAATCTGATTTTAATTTCTCTATAAAACACTTTTCCACCCTTGTTGCAATGCGTCTCACCGTCTCCCTGAAGCCGATACCTGAGACCTCTTCTCTATGCTGTCATGGTTTAACTCGACGCTGCTGTCATGTACAGAACAAGTATATATACATACGTATATGTATATGTGTGTGTTTTTTACCATGGCTCGGGCCCTCTGCTCGTCTTCCTGGCCGTCGTGGTGTCTGCGGTGGCCGAGGCTCTTCTGTTCGGGTCTGTTCATCTCCGGCGTCCCGCTCAGCGTCTGCACTCGCAGCCAGTGGTACACCATCTCTGCACTTCCCTCACAATCAGCCAGACTCACCTTGGCGGTACCCTGCAGAAGAAACACGTCACCATCTTTAATTCAGGATATCGGCGCATATCACAGGAGAGAATAATCATCGGTCTGTATCGACCCACCAGCAGCTCCTCCTGAGCCTCGGGTCCCAGCGAGCAGACGGACAGCTGCAGGGCGCACCCCCCCAGGGCGTTAGCGGCGACGGGAATGCGGAAGCCTTCGTTGAAGCTCATCTGAGGCTGCGGCTCCAGCGCCGTGCAGCAGTAGAACGCACAGGCCCGGCCGGCGTCCAGAGGAATCAAGTGCACCTTCACATACCTGCACATTAATGAGTTCTGCTTATTGATAACAGCTTATTGGACAGAGCCAGCCTGAAGTTTTAACAATTAGTTTTTATTAGCTTTAGAAACAGGAAGTCTTAAAAATCTACATGTGAGTAAATATTTATCAGCCAAATCAAATAGTTTATATTCAACCTTAGTTTCTTTATTACACATTTAATACTTGACTTGTTTCTCTACAGGGTTTGTATGAAGGTAATAAAGTAGTTTATGAATATGAGATACGAGTTTATAGATGATTATAATCCCTCTATAGTGGAGGTTAGTTTATGTTCATATCTCTGAGTTACACTCGTCGTCTTCTTGAATCTTCACAGATGATGTTGTTTGTTGCCCTCTGGTGGTTCAGAGAATAAAGCAACGAACGCCTCCGTTCATGCTCGGAGCCTCTGCAGACGCCGTGCTACGCACACCAACCTCCACTATAGAGAGGAGGGATTATAATAACCTATAAACTCATATCTCATATTCATAAACTACTTTATCACCTTCATACAAACCTGTAAAGAAACAAGTCAAGCATTAAATGTGTTATAAAGAAACTAAGGTTGAATATAAACTATTTTAATTTTTAACACCTCCTGTTTCTAAAACATCTAAAATATAGAATAATATAATCCCTAGACATGTAAATAATGATATCAATGAACTATTTGTGCTGGCTTCACTACAGCGAGTATAAACTAAGCTTAACTGTCTTCTATGCTAAGCTAAGCTAGCTGTCGGAGCTGGAAGTACTCACACTTTAAAGCCGTCTCTCACAATGGACCTGTTCAGATTCTTGAGCTGGAGCAGATGCAGCCGGAGAGACTGAGAACTGGACTCCCACCTGCAGAGACGGACGCACAGTTAGACCCTGAGGGGGGGAGGGGGGGGGGGGTCGCGTCTACTCACACTGAGCGGTCACTCACAGCAGACCCAGCTGGATCTGGGTGGGCTCGCTCACTGAGGTCAGATCCTTCATGTACGACATCTCATCGGACTCCTCGGCCCTGTTAGAGAAACAAACCGTTATTCTCTCATCGGACTCAAACCGCATCAAACTCAAGTGTTTCTATCTCAAGAGGTTCACTGTGACTCTGACTCTGGTGTCTTTGTGTCCAGAGGGTCCTAAACTGACTTTGTTCTACTTGTTATTTATATGTAACTTAAAGCTCATAAACTGCCAGTTCATTGGCTGTTAGCAAGGTACGACTCTCCATCCCGCTGAGCAGACAGAGCACCAGAGACTCTATTTATTGTTTTGGTTGTGTGGTTTTATTCTATTTGTTTTATTTATTTAGGATATTTGAATTACATATATTTTGAATATTGTAATAATAATAATAATTTTTAATTATTACAATTCCAGTGACAGAATATTAAGAAGTATATCAGCGGCACCAAATGGTTTTAAGGCTTTTTGTTTTGTTGTGCAGTTAATTCACACGTCAGTTTATTAGTCTGAACGTTCTTTGAGTTATATAATAAATAAATAAAGCATCAACCAATCACGTTGCAGAACTGGTTGAGATGTGCCAAAATTTTACTTCATTAATCCTTCAAACATCGGCAAAAGCAGATCCACTCTTTCTGTTCTTACTTTTCACAATAAAAGCCCGAGACATAATGTTTGCAGGCGAGTATTTCGCATTTTTGTGTCGTTCATTCTTTAAGCCTTTAAGTGTTTAAAGGTCTTTAATCTGACAACAATAGTTCATCACATGACTTCTGGGAGAATATATCGTCTAATATAATAATACTATCTAATAATAATATAAAATTAGTTCTCCTGACAGTTTCCTTCAGTTTCTATTTTCTTTTTGCTATTTTAAACTATTTCTGAGTACATGTAATATTTCCTAAGATTATTCAGATTCCTTTCTCAGATCTATAAATCACATTTCTTTGCTTGCTGTCTTTCAGACTTGAATCACACTCGGACAAGAGGACACAAACACCACAAACTGTCAAAGCTGACAGTATTTGTGGGAGTTGCAGGTTTCCTCCTCTGCCACTAGGGGGCGCAGTCGCTCCAAAGAGGAGCTGGTTGTTTCTGGACCTGCTCTCACCTTCTGCTCCAGGCCTCGAACACACCGCTGTCTGTGGCCAGAGCGTCCTCCGACACACCCGCAGAGACTCTCCGGGCCCGTCGACCGCTCCTGTTGGTGCTGTTCCCCCTCAGGGTCACTCCTAAACGGGGGGGAAACACATCCAGTTAAGACATCCGGTCCTCTTCCCTCCTCTGGGACGAGGATCAAATCTCTTTTCACTTGCCTGTGGAGGTGAAGGCGCCCTGAGTTGCGGCGTCTCGGGGACTCTTGTTGTCCAGCGGGTGCACGCCGGCGGCGTCCTCGGTGTTGTTGTGGGCCGGCGGTTGCGTCTGAGCCCGCAGACCCTCCAACAGGCCGCGGCCCGCCTGCTCCATGTACTCCTCCGTCATCTGGGTGAGCGGGCAGTCCTGGGGGGCCGAGTGGTAGGGCGTGTCCATGGGGGAGCTGGGCGGCGACAGGGAGGAGAGCGAGGAGCGGGAGGAGAGCGAGGCCAGCGACTGCGGGGTGTCGTGGGAGCGCTTGCTTTTGCTCTGGGTCAGAGGGTCCGGGGTGAACACGGAGCAGTCCCGGGACGCCGGCTCCGGTTGCAGCAGGTAGCGCAGGTGGGGGTCCAGCGGCTCCCCGGCCGCGTCGTGGCGCTCGTACTGGGGGAGGCCGTAGATGTCGCTGAAGCTGATGGAGCTGAGGGAGCCTCGGCTGGACGCCAGAGAGCCGCGGCTGGAGGCCAGAGAGCCGCGGCTGCTGCTGGACGACACCGTCAGAGAGCTGGCCGACAGGCTGGAGGCAAAGAAGAAGAAGAAGAAGAAGAGACACATGAGGAAAGACGAGCGCGGCAACGGATCAGAAAACTCGTATCACGGATCGGAGTCACGGATCAAAGAGCAGCACAAAGTAAAAAAGAGAGAAAATGTAACTTTTAGAGATCCCAGATCGAGCTTTTTTGCTCTTTGACCTCCTTCAAACTACTGGAACAATTATCAGAGATCTAGACTAGACACACATGTTTTACTGAGTCAGTAAAACTTTATTTACACTCTGATGGTTAACGATAAACCGTGAGGGGCTCAGTACGGATCAGGGATCGATAACGGTCCGTTACATCTCTAAAAAAGACAAACATGAACAACGTGAAGCTTAAAGACGAGTGTGTGTGTGCTGCACCTCTTCAGCTGGGAGTGGAGGTAGGTGGTGATGCGTGTCGCCTCCTCCAGCTGTCTCAGCAGAGCGTTCCTCTTCTCCTGCTGCAGGATCCTGTCATGAGGTGTGCAAAAGAAATTCAACATCTTGTGTTCTTGCAGTACTTTCAAAGAGTAAAGTTTATATTTTCAGAGGCAGATAAGTGGAAGTACTGCGTGTGTGATGTATTTCTTTCTTGTATGCATCTTAGTTTGAAATCTGATTTACATTACATTACATATGTGATAATAAGAAAATAATAACTCTATTAACAGCAGTCCAGATGTTCCTCACCTCTGATTGGCTCCCTGGCTCTGGGAGCTGTGGGCCCTCTGCACCTCCTCCTCCAGCCGGGAGCGCTCCTCCTCCAGCTGCAGCAGCGTCTCCGCGGAGTGCTGCTGCTTGCTGACCAGGATGAGCTCCTGCAGGAGCGCCTCCTTCTCGCGCAGGAGCTGCATGAAGTCTCGGTCTCGGTCCGCCTCGGCCCGTCCCGACCAGCTCTCGCTGTCCAGCTGTGCCAGCTGGTGCTGGATGCTCTGCACCCTGAGAGGGAGGAACGACGGAGCGCACCGTGTTTAGAGTTTTCTCCTCACAGCCGGCACCGAGTCTACTCGCTGCCTCCACTCGGTTACAAACATCTGTTTACAGAAACTCTGCTGGAGACAAATGTGTCGGCCAAGAGTTCATACGCAATCATCAAAAATGAAGAAAAAACAAGGTCCAGCGCTCTCTCCCAGTTCAGTTCAATATCATCATCGATAATAACAATAACAATAAACTTTATCGATATAGCATCCTGTGGTTCAACGTGCGTCATAAGAAAGTGAAGAAACATAAAATACATTCAAATAAAAAGCGCAAATACTGAGCGATAAAATCAATCAATTAAACAACAAAACAAAGAACTCACGTTATATCGTGTTATATATCTAGAATTAACTGATCTTTATTGGGATAGAATATTCTGACTATATATAATATAAATAAAGTTTATTCATATTATTATAACATACACTGTTTTTTTATATATGCAATTAGCTATACATATACATTTTATTATTTGTTATAATATTAATAAACTGATAAATTCATATGTTATCAAAAGTTACTATATGAATAAAGTTTTTTATTATTATAAAAACATGATTTTGACTTCAAAATCAATCTAATAACAGGCCGGTGTTTTGGTTCTCTTTTTTTATTAAATAAAGTAAATTCCTAGAAATCTATTTATTATTTATTAATATCAGTATTGAGAGTTTACTGAGTGGATGTTAGCTGCAGGTTAACCTCAGTGTGTGTTTATGATGAAATATACCAGAGCCAAGCACTAGATGACTATAGTAGTAATAATAATAATAATAATAATAATAACTCTTCTACCAGCTGATCAACAGCAGCTCAGAGCTAAGCTTCCTCCGCTCTGATGAAATTCAGAAATTCATAAACAAAACTGTAGATTTTTTTTGCCAACGTCTATAATTTAGGCGGGAAACATTTAACCAAACGCTGTGTGTTTAAACCACCGAGCAGGGTGTCTCTCTCTCTCTCTCTCTCTCCCTCCCTCTCTCTCTCTCTCTCTCCCTCCCTCTCTCTCTCTCTCTCTCTCTCTCTCCCTCCCTCTCTCTCTCTCTCCCTCCCTCTCTCTCTCTCTCCCTCTCCCACACACACAAAGGCAGCACACAGTCAGCAGCAGCGTGGCGAGGTAAGAATGTGACCACCCAGCTCATTCCACTGGCCAGACATCGCTCAGCGTCCACCAGGGCGTAAATACTTACTCATACACCCCCCCCCCCCCCTCCGGTCAGTGTGTCGCAGAACGACGACAACAACAAACACAGACACACTTACTTCTTCTTGGCTTCCTCGTACTGCCAGTTGACTTTGACTTTGTCCACTAAATGCGTGGAATCCTGAGAACCACAGAGGAAAACAAACGATTAAAAGCGCCTTTAAGTTACAATCGTGGTGGATACGTACTTCAGAAATCATATCTGTTTGTTTAGATTAGACCTAAAAGGAGATCAAATTCTGACGACGTCCTCCTCCTCCTCCTCCTCCTCCTCCTCCTCCTCCCTCTCCTACCTCTCCCATGATGTCCGTCTGACAGCCGGTGTCACAGTACTGCTGCAGGTTACACGAGTCCCCAGCGGTTCCGGTGCTGTTCGTCACCTCGCCGGCCGAGTCCTGGACGGACAAACTGTTCTGGAAGTTCACCGTCAGCTTCGCTAAGCACTGTGGGATATTAAAAAGATGGGAATATAATAATAATAATAATACAACATCACTCACTTGTAAAGAGCAACAAAGCGGTGAAATCTTTTTATAAAGATTGATTTGAACATTGAAAGTGTGTGTTCATAAATAGACATTAACAGGAAATGCCTTTGTAGATGTGGGCCGACGATGTGACTGAATCACCGGCTATCATTCCTCATATATTACTCTTTTGCACTTTGGTGGTCGCTGACTCAGATGTCTGGAAATGTGTTTTAATCAGAAGACAATGCTGAGAAGCAGCAGGACAGACACTAGAGGTCAGCAGAGAACATCCTGGTCAGGACGTGGAGGACGTTACCTGGATGAGGTCCTGCCTCTCCTTCTCGCCCGTGCTGATGGATTTCTTGATGCTGCGCAGCTCGGTGAAGATGGCTTGAGCCTCGTCCAGCTTGTAGTTGGTCTGACTGGAGGACATCTTTCTGTCAATCCTGAGACACAGAACACACGCAGTGAGACGTCTGCTGGGAGTTTATGAAGATCTCCTGTTAGCATTAGCATTAGCATGAGCTATTGTTCCTTTAGCTGCATAAACACAACAAATAAAACCTATTAAATCAAAAACAAAGTACGAAATAGAAACAAAATGTTCATGTTTTTAACAAACAAACAATTATTAATTCTTTATCCAAATAAATATGAATTCTCGTCCAAATGACCTAAAATTATTATTTATTGTTTAAACGGTTCGATGTTCTTTTGTTTGGATTTCTGACAAACGTCAGTCTAATAAATATCGATGTATTTGACAGAGACATCTGTACCGGGGTTAGCTATGAGCTACGTTTAGCTCTGTTCACGTCTAAGCAGCCTTGAAACCATCGATTCATATTACTGTGAGTTAAATAATCTAAATAAAGTGTCAAACTAAAGAAAAAGCAAAACACATTTTATTTAACTTACAATCAGCATTAAATCAATAATAATGTTAACCATAATAAAATACGTAAATATGTAATATTATAATAAATTAAATTAAACTGTAGATCGACTATAAAGACGTCATCATCATAGTAATAATATCTTTACTGGTATTGGATTTATCTTTATACTTATGTTGTACATATTGTTTTATTTATATTGTATGAAGAAATTAGTTTTTATCACGGAGAACAAAGTACATCTGGATGAAACAATAAATAAAAAGTATTAAAAAAATACATTTAGTCAGTTTCAAGCTTCCATAAAGTCAACAATAGAACTGAATAATTAAGTAAATCTTGACAAACAATGTATTAGCATATTAATGAATTTGTTCTAATATTATATCACATAATTGTGGCGATGATATTCAGTTCACATGTTCTTGGATGAACTTTAATGTTACAGGTGTCGAGAAAAAGACTTGAAAAGAAATAAGAGCAGTGATGGAGAAAAGGTCAAAACTATGATCACGTTGAGTTAATAGTTTCTTTGTTGAAATGTTTTATCATCGATGCGGTTGCATTACTGATAATAACTCTGGAGATGAAAAATGAAAGTGAAAGTCCTCTCTGAATGTTAACATGTGGCTGCTGGGCTCTAGATGCACAATCAGCCGACTCTAGTTTGCAGAAGAATCCAGTTTATTTAGTTTAAAATGAAGAATGAGAATCTCTCATCATCTGACGAGCTAACGGGAGCTTTATTCTGGAAAACAGGTCAGTCTCAAAAAATAAAAGAAAGAATCATCAGATGAACATCTGAAGTATTTTGGTGTGGGAGGTAACGCTGAGGTGTTTACTTTAGACTGTGGTCAGTTATGAAATACTGACGGTGCATGTGACAGGCCGCTCTAAATGATGTTCTCTGTTTGTTTCCACATGATGAGATGTTTGGTTCACACTTTCAAAGGCTCGCTGTGCGACGCCATCTTTACTGTAAGGGAGCCGTGGAGGGACAATTGTTTGTTTGGGACAGAGAGAGACACACCTGGAGGAGGTCTGATCTCTACTGAGAGAACCTTTCTAGTACGTTGTTGATATTTTGTGACTTTGGTGAATCTGAACTAACACTTTAAAACTCAGTAACAGATGGAGGCAGCAGTAGACCAACAGCTCCTGTGTCCTGAGAGGTAGAATCAGTGTTTTAGTGAATGGAGTCTGGTGTCTTTGTAGAGATCATAGATAACAGCTTCAGTTCCCCTCAGAAAGGTCTGTCTGACAGCAAGGTAAAGAGGTGGAAACATTCTAAATATAGCGTTCACTTCAACTGATAGAGATTCTTTTAGGAGTCTAAAATACGTCCACAGCAGAACATTACTTTGCTCCCGTGCTGGTTCTCCTGTCTGTTTCTATAAACTCATCTACTGTAGTAGAACCCTGACTGTGGAGGAGAACCTCATACAGACACTACAGAACATCACTACTGAAACAGGTCAGTTGGTTGGTTTGTTGGGCACGTGCCCCCCCGATGTTACCACACCACCCGCTTCCTTCAACAGCAGGTACTGTTCATCCACCCGACCCTGCCTCTTCCTCCCAAAACAAGCTCTGCTTTGTTCCCCCCACCCCGACCAACCCCATTGGCAGGGCCTGGGAGTTTATATGCTTAGTTAAAAAAAAAAAGGCACTACCCACCCCTCAGTGCCTGCCTGTGTTGACCCCCCCCCCCCCCCCCACCACACCCTGTGTACTGGAGAGAAGCAAACATTTTCTTGACAAGTTTCAGGTTGATTTAGTCCTTAAATCCACCAGTTAAGACTGTGAGAGATACTCCAAACAGTCCGAACGAGATAAAACTCCAACTCAGTGTTAGAGTCGTGACCATTAAAGGTGTGGTGTGGGGGGGGGGGAGCATTCCTGCGTCACAAGTTTTTGCTTTATCTGATGCGACATGGAGCGGAGAACTATTAGCTATGTTGCTGACAACAGCTGAGATCTGGAAAACAGCCGGAGGGCCTCAAACCAGCCCAGAAGAAAACAATAGGACACACACACTCACAAACTCTCACACACACACACACACACACACACACACACACACACACACACACACACACACACACACACACACACACACACACACACACACACACACACACACACACACACACACACACACACACACACACACACACACACACACACACACACACACACACACACACACACACACACACACACACACACACACTCTCACACTCACACTCACACACACACACACACACACACACACACACACACACACACACACACACACACACACACACTCACAAACTCTCACACACACACACACACACACACACTCTCACACTCACACACACACACACACACACAGGAGGAGGATGCGTCCATGTTTTCTGCAAGCTGTGTATTCTCCCGTCTATTCTGGGAATCACTGGAGTCGCGTATTATCTCAGAGATAAGGGACTCTCTCTCTCTCTTTGCCAGGACTCAGGAAGTGCAGAGGAATTTGCTGCCAGATATCTCTGTGTTTTTAAACTGTTCCCGAAGCCCACACCTCCTCCTCCTCCCTCCTCCCTCCTCCTCCTCCCTCCTCCCCCCTCCTCCATAGAGTGACTTCCTCTCCAGGCCGAGCCTTGGCTCCCTGCTCTCCACTGGTGCATCCTCTTCCTGAGGTGGAGTCCACCCTTTTCCATCAAAAAAAAACTCCCTCCATTTGCCCTTTTCTCTATTTTTCTTCCTCTTTTAGAGGCGGAGCCTTTTTAATTCTAACATGAAATTTGGAACCGCTCAGCACAAAAGACGCTTCTGTGTTTAAATACCGACGCAAACTCAAAAGGAAACAGAAGCTGAAGAAGCAGATCTCCTGATTCTACTTTTCTATTTGGGTCAAAGGGCATCTGGCTCCACATCGTTAGAGTTCCCACTTATATTAATAAATATGTATAAATATCTAATTAAACTGTATTTGTGAGACATGTGAAACTAAAGAAAGATGATTTTTGATGTTAAAATCTGCTAAATATTCTGTGAACACAAGGAGACACTGAGGGAACAGAAAAAGGGAGCAGCAGAGTTGTAGGAAGGAGACGGGTGGTGGTCACGAGAGGAAAAGGGAGGGAGGAAAAGGGAGGGAGGAAAAGGAGGGAGGAGGCAGAGGAACACTCACTCCTGCAGGGTCTCCACTCCCATTTCCTTGTACTGCAGCTCCTGCTTCACCTGAGCCAGCTCCTGCTTCAGTCTGGAGAGCTGCAGACAAAATAAAAGCTTAGTCATGACTCACACACAGGAACGCTCCGTCATGTTTATACAGTGTGTGTGAGAGAGTGTGTGTGTGTGTGTGTGTGTGTATGTGTGTTGTGTGTAGGTGTGAGTGTGTGAGTGTGTGAGTGAGTGAGTGAGTGAGTGAGTGAGTGTGTGAGTGAGTGTGTGCAGGCTCACCAAGGTTATAAGAGAGTTAAATATCAGAATCAGTTTATTAAAACGCTCGATTTCTGTGGTTCAACGTAACGAGAGCCGGCGGAGATTCATGCTTCTCCTTATTACAAGATATAATTTATTAAAGCTATAAAAACTAAAACTAAAATTAATCTACGTTTTATTTTCATCTTTATTAGTTTTTAACCAGAGAATATCGTTTCAGTTTGTTCGTATTTATTTAGTTTTACACATTTAAACAGATTATGGTTTAGTTTTACATTTTATACATAAATATTGTCCACAATACAGGTTTTTTTTTAAACATTAAATTATAGTACATTTTTTAATTATTATTATTATATTATTATTTATAATGTCATATTGTACGGGAAAGTACAAAAAATACTTTTTCAATCACTCCTCTTGTTAAATTGCATCGACATTCTTTAAACCTGCACGTTAGTCTTTAAAGTGAATAAAGGTTCATAGTGTCAGATATTATTTTATTAAAAACTCTTTAATAAATATGATTTTAATAATTTCCGAACTAGAAAAGCTGAGAATCTTCACCTCCCTTTGAATAAAACATGGTGTGAACTTATCTTGTGGAATAGAAATGTTCATTTAATTGCACATAAAGAGACTTTTGATTTGAAATGTCTGAAACAGTTTCTCATTCTGTAAATACTTCTGTTCTCTGCTTCTCTGCCGTTATTCACTAAACCTCCACATGTGAAGGTCATATCTGACATTTACAGAGATAAGAAATGATGAGCAGTGATTGATTTATTGGATATAAATCACTGTGACTTCTAACCATCAGTGTAGATTTCTGTGAGGAAGAAGTGAAATCTCTCTGGACTTTATTTAAATAAAACACAAAGAACAAAGTGAGATTTCTATTGAACTCTGAGTTTAACTCAATCCAGGAAACACCCTCACCCTGTGAGTCAGTGAGCTAGCCTCTGCCTGAACCTCTGATGATGATGATGATGATCTCATCCTCATCCTCCAGAGGCCCCCAGGGCCACAGCCACAGTATCCTGTAGGGGCCACACCCCGGCCACCCCCCCCCAAAAAAAAGCCTCAGAACCATTGTTCTCCTCCGGTGATGAAGACTTACCCGCTCTCGTCTACAAGCCACCTCCACTTTGATTTGGTCGGGGTCGTATTTGGAGTTTGAGGACGAGCCGGAGAGCGCTGAGAACACATGAAGAAGAAAAGATGGAGCGGTTAGTTCATGACGTGTAGACGTGTGGACGCTTTGTGTGTGACAGCTGGTGGGCAGGTGGAGGCTGCACCAGGAATGGAGGATCTGGAAGATCTTGTGATAGATCTTTAACCCCCCCCATCAAGTTCCTGAAGGGACTTTAACTATAGAGCAGATTATTAGGTGAGCGAAGGTTCCAGCTCACACTTCGCTCGTCCTTTAATTCTTTCTTTTCATGTTCTCTCATGCATGTTTTGTTTTTGATATAAAACACAGGGTTGTGTGTAGAGACGGGTGTTGTTATGGGTATCAATACTAGTACTCTTATTGATACTCTTATCGGTTCTTATCGAAGTATTTTTAGAGAAAAAAAGTAAATTAATTAAGAAAGAATCCACATTTCTTTATTGTTCTTGTAAGTAAACAAATAGCTTTTCTTGAGCAGCAACACAAGAAGTTCAGAAATCTTTAAAATTCTCACCTCATCAATGACATCACTACTGTATGACATCACTACTGTATGACATCACTACCGTATGGCATCACTATCACTACCGTATGACATCACTACCGTATGACATCACTAACATTACCTGACGGCTGCTCCACAAACAGACTGATGTTCTGCTTGTCTCACATGTTGTGATAAACTTACTTGAGGGTTTTATTGTGTTTGAGACGACCAGAGTTCTACAATGTTTCCTTCTCTCTCCAGAACTTCTAAAGAACCGATAGCAGAACCGCTAACTCTGGACCTTATTGATACTCTGAGTTTTGACTCCTTTAGAATCGGTTCCTGTTCAGAACCAGTTTTCATCCCTAGTAGTGCGTGAGGAGAGTGAGCTGGATGTCTTACTGCTGGTGATGGAGCGGTTGTCCTCGGAGAGCTCGTGGAAGAGCAGCATCTCCTGCTGAGCCAGCTCCAGACGCTGCTGCTTCACCAGGTACATCTCCTTCTTGGCTTTGAGGGCCTCCTGGGCCACCACCAGGTACTCCTTCAGCATGCGCTCCTGCTCCTGACGCCATTGAGTCCGCGGGTTCTCGATCTGGGTGGTCTCTATGAGAACCGGAGAAGAAGAAGAAGAAGAAGAAGAAGAAGAAGAAGAAGAAGAAGAAGAAGAAGAAGGAGGAGGAGAAGAAGCAAGGCATTACATGGCAGTCGAGGATCTGTTTAGAGGAACATTCAAAAAGTTTACGAGACTTCTTAGACATCGAATCATCGGCGAAAACATCGACGAACTGTAGATACTAAACTGCTCCTGATTGGACGAACGCTTTCACTCGAGGGCTGCAGTCTCGGATTTACAACAAACAAGTCGGCTCGTTTTTTTCCTTTTTCTCAACGACAACGGTTCGTTTTTCGGGAGTTTTTAAGAGGCAGAGAGTCGTGGTTTGTTTAAGTACTTGTAGTTAGATGGAGATGTACTCACTGTTGATGTGGTCGATGTAGTAAACTCCCACTTGCTGGTCATAAACCTCCTCCCACCCGAGAGGCAGCTCATCTCCAACACAGTCGGCAAACGTCAGCGGTTTGGTGATCCTGAAATGATTTAAAAGCTGTTCAGTAAAACAAGGAAGAGCTGGAAGAGACTATTAAGAGTGTTTTTGACTTAAATGAGATCGTCGAAGGCACCAAAACTTAACTCATGGTTATCAAGAATAATACAAACAATCAGAGATAATGATACAAAATGGAATCAGATTAACCCCAAACATAGTCTCTGTTCTATAACACATTATTTAAATATCCAAAGATTCACAATAAACAGGTACTCTTCTTGCGTGTTCCTTTCTGTTATTTATTGATTTAACTTTATTTTTAAGTATAAAAATGTACAATAAACGTAAGTTCCTGCAAGTAAGATATTGAAACATTTCAATAAAATTATATATAATAAATCAATGCAAATTTGAAAAATTAGAAATAGCATGAAGAGTTTCCATGTTAACTGGGTTAGAGTTCCCATCATCTGCCCAACAACTACTACTGACAATGAATGCCGTCTGCAGTAAACAACTGAAACCTTTAACACCACATTGAGCTTTATTGCATAATTCTTCTTCGAGTGTAACTTTACAGAAATCTGTTTCTCTGTCTCCACACAGGATTTTTGTCCTCTCAGCATTAACTGTCTCTGCTTCATTTATCATGATTATTAAAGATGTTTTCAACGTTAATCGAGGGGAAAGAAGCAAAAAGTAAACGTTCATTCTGAAGAATATGTATATCATCATCATCATCATCATCATCATCATCATCATCATCAGGAAGAGAAACTCTGGGCCCGACACGTAATACAAGTACACAGCTGAGGTATTAAGTATGAATACATTTGGGTAAATGTATGTTTATGCTTTTCTATGACGGACTGCAGGTCAATCAGCTGCTTCACGGAGTCAAAACGAGCTAATGAGAGTATTAGATTTCATTAAAATCATCACTTCTTCATTTGATCCTATTAGACATTTGTGTCATAACCGGCTTGTGAATTCGTAATTATGGACAAAAATGTGTTTGGTGAGGTCACGGTGACGTTTGACCAACACATTCTAGTCCGTTCATCCTCGAGTCGAAATGGATGTTTGAAGAAATTTGAAGAAATTCCCTGAAAGCGTTCCTGAGACATTCATGAGAACAGACGGACAAAATCGAAAGCATGACAAAGAGATGTTCTGATGAAACTTTGTCCTTCTCGATACCGACTCCGGTACCTGGACTTGCAGATCGGCCGATACCGAGTACTGATCTGATACTTAGACTTGAAACAGAACCATCATGACTAGAAGTAGAGAGAACTAGAACATGTCTTTAGTGCAGAATAACATGTTTCAGCCTCTCCTCTCCTCTCCTCTCCTCTCCTCTCCTCTCCTCTCCTCTCCTCTCCTCTCCGTGTTCACTTCCTGAAGTTCAGTCAAAGTGTCTCTGATTTCTTGTCACATGACTGTTGGTCTCAGATGAATCAATCATGACTTCATAGTTTCACTGAGGAGCTCACAATTTAATGTTTTTACACAATCTGGTTAAAGTGAACGCTTTATTAGAGGAGAGATTTATAATGAGACATAAAATGTTTTTGATGAAATATCACAATTTTAAGCTTACTTTCGCTTTCGCTTTCTGACGGAAGTGTTCATCACATGACGTGTTCGAGGACCGTCGGAAAGATGAAAATCTGACGATAATGACAGTCTTTACAGATTCTGTCTGAGATAAAAAAATAAACAGTTTTCCATTCCGTCAGCGGGTTTTGGGCTTCAGAGGGTTAACGGTTGTATCTTCAGGGACTAAATGTGAACAATGAACAACTGCCATGATGTAATGATTTATGAGGCTGTGTGTGTGGGTGTGTATGTGTGCATATGTGAGTGTGAGCCCTCGTCAACACACACCAAGTCCGTTTACAACATGATGGGGCAGAACTAACCACATCAGGCTGAAACATCACCGACTCCTCGAATCTCCACAGTCTGCTGACAGAGATGAACAGTCACAGAGACTCCTCCCCCACCACAGTAGCATCACAATGCAGTCAACGCACGAGGCCCGATAGTGGTGAGGTACGCGGAACAATGACGGGCGAGTACCACGTTCCTATCTTCCCCACGTTCCTCTCCTCGCTACGTTCCTCACCATGTTCCTCTCTTCACCACGTTCCTCTGCTGCCACGTTCTTCTCAACGTTCCTTGCCACGTTCCTCTTCGCACCACGTTCCTCTCCTCACCCTGTTCCTCTCCTCACTACGTTCCTCACCTCACCACGTTCCTCACCACATTCCTCACCACGTTCCTCTCCTCACTACGTTCCTCACCACATTCCTCTTCTCACTACGTTCCTCTCCTGCCACGTCCCTCTCAACGTTCCTCGCCACGTTCCTCTTCGCACCACGTTCCTCTCCTGCCACGTTCCACACCACATTCCTCTCCTCACTACGTTCCTCAGCACGTTCCTCTCCTCACTACGTTCCTCTCCACGTTCATCACCACGTTCCTCTCCTCACTACGTTCCTCACCACGTTCCTCTCCTCACTACGTTCCTCTCCTGCCACGTTCCTCTCCTGCCACGTTCCTCTCTTCACCACGTTCTTCTCCTCACCACATTCCTCTCCTCACTACGTTCCTCACCACGTTCCTCTCCTCACTAGGTTCCTCACCACGTTCCTCTCCTCACTACGTTCCTCTCCTCACTAGGTTCCTCACCACGTTCCTCTCCTCACTACGCTCCTCACTACGTTCCTCTCCTCACTAGGTTCCTCACCACATTCATCTCCTCACCACGTTCCTCTCCTCACCACGTTCCTCTCCTCACCACGTTCCTCTCCTCACCACGTTCCTCACCACGTTCCTCGCCACGTTCCTCTCCTCGCCACGTTCCTCTCATTTTTCAGGCCAAAATGCCGTCAGCACTGATACACATGCTGATGAGTCAAATCAGAGGGAAACGCAGAGGAACGTTCTCAAAAACACTCAATAAAGCCTTTATTAGAACGACATCTACAAATATAAGAGCTGCACTTGTTAATCGAACACTCAGCGCCTTCAGAGAGTTCTACTGCTGGTAATAAAATGTTAAAATATGTTCTTTTAGGCTCATGTGGGGCTGTTTGCATAGACTGATGATGAATCACAAGGACTCTTTTTGTATTTCACACATTTTACAGACTACATTGCTGATAAGTCAAAAGTACTTATTACCATTTATTTCTTTTATTGTATTGTGACACAACTCTCAGACTCAGATTTGATGTGATGAAGTTGAGTAGATTCTGTAACATCCTGAGATAAACATAAAGAAACACTATTGTTGGACTGCAACTAGCAGTCTTTAGTGAGCGAATGGACTAAAGAGATCTAGAGTATAAACTACTCTTTAGTGAGCGAATGGACTAAAGAGATCTAGAGTATAAACTACTCTTTAGTGAGCTAATGGACTAAAGAGATCTAGAGTATAAACTACTCTTTAGTGAGCGAATGGACTAAAGAGATCTAGAGTATAAACTACTCTTTAGTGAACTAATGGACTAAAGAGATCTAGAGTATAAACTACTCTTTAGTGAGCGAATGGACTAAAGAGATCTAGAGTATAAACTACTCTTTAGTGAACTAATGGACTAAAGAGATCTAGAGTATAAACTACTCTTTAGTGAGCGAATGGACTAAAGAGATCTAGAGTATAAACTACTCTTTAGTGAGCGAATGGACTAAAGAGATCTAGAGTATAAACTACTCTTTAGTGAACTAATGGACTAAAGAGATCTAGAGTATAAACTACTCTTTAGTGAGCGAATGGACTAAAGAGATCTAGAGTATAAACTACTCTTTAGTGAGCGAATGGACTAAAGAGATCTAGAGTATAAACTACTCTTTAGTGAGCTAATGGACTAAAGAGATCTAGAGTATAAACTACTCTTTAGTGAGCTAATGGACTAAAGAGATCTAGAGTATAAACTACTCTTTAGTGAGCTAATGGACTAAAGAGATCTAGAGTATAAACTACTCTTTAGTGAGCGAATGGACTAAAGAGATCTAGAGTATAAACTACTCTTTAGTGAGCGAATGGACTAAAGAGATCTAGAGTATAAACTACTCTTTAGTGAGCTAATGGACTAAAGAGATCTAGAGTATAAACTACTCTTTAGTGAGCTAATGGACTAAAGAGATCTAGAGTATAAACTACTCTTTAGTGAGCTAATGGACTAAAGAGATCTAGAGTATAAACTACTCTTTAGTGAGCTAATGGACTAAGAGGAGGAGGAGCCACAGTGACAGACAAGCACAAAGCAAACAGCAGCACACTGCTCACCTGCTGCTGCTCTAGTGTTTGTCAAAGGTAAACAAACTCTCACGTCGCTAGTAAATCCTTAAAGACACGCTGTTGTTGTTTTATGTAAACAGCGACTGGAGGAGGCGGAGCCACGACGACGGCACACACTGTAGTTTTGATGTATATATTTTATAAGCTTTGGCCGGGAGGCTGAGTGACGTCAGAGTCCTGAATTGACCTCTGACCTCCGACCCCCCTCCAGAGACAGAGGGTGAAACAAGTCCTCTCACAGATCTGAATGTTTGGTTTTGTTACGCAGTCTTGTGACAGCAGAATGTCTCTGGAAACTGTGAACCTCAGATCAACGACACAGTTTAACCGTTTTTAAATCAGTCTGCATTTCATCACATCATCATGCAACAATAAGTTAAACCTCACCTCAGCGATAACGTAAAGTATAAAAACGCATAACTTGTACTTAATACATGAACACATCCTGGTTTGGTTGGTTACAAGCTGCTCTAACAGCAGTCAGAGAATGAGATTATTAATACATTTCTTCAGGATCCTGTTGATCTGAGACAGATATCTGAAATAGAAAACGCGAGACACCGACAGAATGACAAGCATGTTCAGCTGTGGAGGAAAGAAACGCTGCTTGGCCGGCAAAAATATATTTAGTTGTCAAAGACATTAGCTAATTCTAGAATAATCTGTGCCATCCCAGTTAGTCCCACGGGATATTTCTATCTGCAGCCTGGAGACGGGCTGCTGCATGGGAGAGACATGTGGAACTGGAGTCTGGGCCACTAGACCTGGACCTAGACCTGGTCCTGGACCTGGTCTACGTCACCTCCAGCTACTCAACTGTTGTTTCTCTGCTTCAACTATGTGCAGATTAAGATGTGTGGACTCTGCGTTACTTAACACACAATATCATCTTTCTTACATTTAATGATTAGCAGCGTTCGTAGCAATTCCTCCAAAAAATTATGAACCGTAATTCGTATTCGATATCCCGAGAAATACTTTTGTATGTTATCCACGCATTCATGAACCAGGAAGTATAAAGACCGCAAATAAAACAACCCACAGGGCGAGACACGAGGTGGACGACGTCCAACAAACAGAGATCTTTCAGCCAGGAGGCCGACGTCATCGTTGATTTATTTATCACGGGTTCTTCAGGAACGGAACTTCTGTCGTTATTTTAACCAAAACGAGCATCTTTTCCTCAACCTAACTAAGTTGTTTTGTTGCCTAAACCTAATTAAGTATTTTACAAACTTTTCCTAAACCTAACTAAGTAGTTTCCTGTGAAGACTGAACTTTATTTTGAAAAGACGGTATGCTATAACGAGCAGAAATTGACACGTGTTTCTGGACATTCGTAGGAAAACACGAGAAATGAGGAGTAACTTTTCCTAACATATTGTAGGAACCGTTGTATCACACAGTTTGACGATAAACGCTAATAATAAACGATAAAGTCTTTTATCGGCGAGCCGGCTGCTGAAGTCCACAAATAAGAAGCGAAGGCTTGACTTCATGACCTCTGGATGACGAGCAGTGCTTATGCGACCAGAAAACAAACGATGTCGACGATAACAGAAAATCCAGCATGTTCCCTTTTTAACTGTAAATGTGCAGCACAAACCACCACCTGCTGTTCACTCTCAGATCCTGATGGACCCGGAGAGCCTCAGACTGTTGTTGGTCCACTAAACATTCCTCTGGGTGTTAAAAAAGAAATGTGGGAAAACAACTTTGGGAGGAATGTCATTTATGTGGAGCCTCTCTCCGGTGCAGCGCTTCAGAGCAGCTGACAGACATTATGTGTTGAATCTTATGGAAATAGGTCTCCTAAATATATATATATGTAAATATAAGTAGACCCTGGTCTCTGTCTCCAGTCACATTTAGACGAAGTCTGGACGAGAGGGAAGGGCTCGTCTTTTAATATTAAATCAAGCTCTCAATTCTGTATCAGGAAGCTTCCTCACTAAAGTTCAAAGTATTAAAGTCTGACACTAAAAGAAAACACTTAATTATCATGCGACATGTTTAAAAACTCTTCTTTCTGATGTTTGTCTGATCTTCTTTGTTGTAGTGTGTCGGTTGATTGTTTTTTGTATTTCCTGTCACTTTAATGTCTTTGTTTTGATTCTTGTTTTTCATTTTTATTTTAAAAAAAGGCAAGCAGGTTCATCTCCAGAGGTTCATCCCACTGAATATACATGTACAACAACATTTAAAAAGGAACAGGGAGATTTGTGTACCCGAAAATAAATACTCGCCTATTTCACATCAAAACTATTCATACCTGCAGAAATGTGAAATTGAGACGGTTGTAACTCTTTTTAAATAAAATGAATAATTAGACCCAGAGCAGCGTCTGAGGGAAGCTGCTCCGAGTAAACTTGAGTTCTCTCTTATAAACAGTTAGTTATATTTCTAGGGCTTTTATTGTGAAAGGTAAGAACTGAAGGAGTGGGTGTTTTGAATATGTTTCTACACTACGTGAGTGGATGATTCTTTTATTCACGGTGCGAAAGCTCAGAAAAAATATACTTACTACCAAAATAAATCACTAAAATATTTAATATTTTTTGCTGCATAATATTCACATTCTGTGTGAAAGTACTCATGACTAAAACAAGAGTTAAATAAATATATTGTGTGAATTAATCACACAAAAATGCCCCGCCCTGTGTGTAAAGGCCTGAAGATAAGTAGATTGATACCACTCTGCTAATGTCTGCATGGTAAATATGAAGCTACAGACGGTTAGCTTAGCTTAGCTTAGCACGGACAAGACTCGAGGCCGGGGGAACATTGTGCAGTGTTTCAGTGTCTGATAAAAACCGTAACCCTCTGAACCCCAAAAATGGAAAAGCATGTTTTCTTTAAACAATCGCCAAAACTACACCGTTAATGACAGCAGAAGCTGTAAAGATTTGTCATAATCGTCTGATTTTCTTCTTTCCGACGGTCCTTGAATACATCATGTGTGACGAACACTTCCGTCACAAAAAACAAAAACTAAGCTTAAAATTGTGATATTTCATCTAAAACATTTTATTCTTCATGTTGTCATTATAAATCTCTCCTCTAATAAAGAGTTTACTTTAACCAGATTGTGTAAAAACATTAAATTGTGAGCTCCTCAGTGAAACTATGATGTCATGATTGATTCATCTGAGACCAACAGTCATGTGACAAGAAATCAGAGACACTTTGACTGAACTTCAGGAAGTGAACACAGAGGAGAGGAGAGGCTGAAACATGTCAATAGATTAATATTTATAACATGTAGAGTCTTCACATTGGTAACACTTGTTGAATATATAGATTCTATTGTTTGCAATTTTTGTAAAATAAATTATCAAATAAATTCAACTTTTTAGCGTTTTCTTAATTTTCATGATTGATGTCATCATAACTGTTATTCTCACTAAAGACGTGTTCTAGTTCTCTCTACTTCTAGTCATGATGGTTCTGGTTCTATAGAGATGAAGGACTTTAGAGAGAGAATATAAAATGTAACGAGAGTAAACTGCTTTGAGTTCAGAGGGTTGAAGGTTTGAATCTGTTACTTCCTGGATCGTACTCCATTGTGTCACAGGCACCTTCAAGACACAATGAGTAGGAATTTTCCTAAAAAAAACAATGTATGGACTGACTCTGAAATAATCCTCTAAAAGTGTGTTCTGGGTGTCAACCTCTATAAGCGAGCACACATCCAGGAGGAAGCTACAACAATGGCCGACACAACACCCAAAAAACTAAACAAAAGCTCATTCCAACTTTGAATATTTACAACAGACAAATGTACATAACCCCTTAATACAAACCACAACGTGTTTACAGGGATTAAAGAAACGAGATAGAACTCATTGATCAGAGAGCTTTAGAGGCGCTGGAAGGTGGGCTAGCTGTTTCCCTCTGTTTTCAGTCTTTGTGCTAAGCTAAGCTAACCGGCTGCAAATGTATATAGACTGTACAGCTATGAGAGGTATCTATTTATAATAACGGTTAGACAGCAAAAGAGATATTTTCCAAAAATGTCAAACTATAAAGCCACAATATAAACACGTTATATTGACATTTTTCAACAACTGTAACTCCTCCTGTGAAGAACACACAGCTGATATATAACATTTTGTAATATTATAGATAATTTATAGATTTGATAAATACTGTACTATTGCATTAATAGACTTTAAGGAGAAGATGATCCTATAGAGGGGACATTAGTAGGATTACAGCAGCAAACAAGAGACATCAGGAAACAAAAACAACAATATAATAAATAAGTAAACTCTAAAGAAATGACTAAGATGCTAAAATGGACTCGTATCTGCTGACAACTACAGTATAGTGTGTAAACTAAATGTTTATATACGTCTTGTGTTAAATGTTTAAAAAGTTAAAGCTCTTATTTCGTGGTGAGCACTTGTTTGTGATGTTAAAAACAGAAACACCACCAATGAGCAGCTTCAGCACCGTCAACGACACTTTTCTTTCCTTTTTGGATAAAGAATTGTGCAGATGTGTGGAAGAGGAACAAAGAGTACAACAATGGCCCCCGGAGCTGGAGGCCGGTCCACCGAGTGTGGCATGTCCTGTTTAGGTAGCGTTCTTCACCCAATCTACACATGAAGCAGCAGCACCGCCCGGGAGCAACGCAACATCGGGGGCAACTAGTAACAGCTCTCATTGCTGTAAGACATCATGAAGGGCTGACGTTCCAGAACGAGGTGGAAGCTGAAGACCAAACGTATTCTCTGCTCATGAAGGAGAACACAGAAGACACAAGAGACTCCGAAATCAAAGGGACCCCCCCCCCCACGACAAAAGACAACAAAAAAAGAGCAATCATAATGAAACCACTGGGGAAGCACAATAGCAGCGGGGGTCAGCGCACGTGAACAACCTTTGGGTGGTGGAAACACAGATTTTTTCCAGAATAATTGAATCTGGTTTGCTTTGTGAGCGAACATAAAGGCTCCCTTTGCCGAGCGGCGGGCCGGCCGTGGCTGTTACATAACAGAGCTAATAAAGGAGGAGGAGGAGGAGGACACGTGGGAACTGCCTCTGTTCTGCTTTGTCTCGGAGCCCCCCCCCCCCCCCCCGGGGCATTAGAGTCGGCATGCCTGACATAACGCTCATTCCACAGGCAGCAAAAAATAGAAAAAGATCTGCAGGGAGCTGGAAGACATCCTCTTCATCAGCACTAGTGGAGCTCAATGGTTTCAACAAGCTGCATCTATCCAATCAAAGACTTCTCTAACATCCAATCACATAACAGCAGTAGAGGGGGGGGGGCACACATGACTTCAGGATCCTCATTGACGACCGTGTTCGGAGCCCAAATGGCTCTTTAGTTACGACACAGAGTTCGGTTCGTTACTCGACGTAGTGAAGCCACAAAGATGATGTAATCTCGGCCGGTGTAGTCGTCCAGAAGCTCAGTCGTGAACCTCTGAGTTTGTGTTGACTGATGAAAACATAATTTACATGTCTGAGGATTATATTATTATATATTTGAGTCTTTATATCTGCAGCTGATGGAGGGAAACTACTTTTATTTGAACACCTTTTTCTCTGTTTGTGTTGCAGCAGAGTGGAGCTTGGAGTGCTGTGATTTATTGTAAAGTGAAGTTCTCAGGTGGTGACAGGAGACATTCCTCCGGCCCAGATAAACCCATAAACCACGGAGCAGCACCAGAACATTCTTTAGTCATGCAAATGTCTAAAAACATAAATATGTTTTACTTCCACACGCTGTAAGATGTTGTGAAACAAGCTATCAGCTTCACAGAACAATGGTTAATCAACCAGCAGAGAGGAGGAGGAGCCTTCAAGAAATCAGGTTTTTCTTATCTAGATTAAACGCTGCTGCTACATTCTACATTCTACATTCTACATGCTACATGCTACATTCTACATTCCCACTGCTTAGAATCAGCTGATTATAAATGCTGCACAGAAACACTAAACCCTTCATAACAGTGGAGTTAAAAGTTAAAATATGAGCTATAATTCTCCAGTAGCCTAATCTCTCAAAAAGTTTCTGGGCTGGTAAAAATAATCACAGTCCCACCGACAGAAAGCACATCCTTGCAGCTCTCCCAGTGGCCCGGCAAGCATTCCTAGCATTCTTTTTTGCCACAATGATTTCTGGGAGTTAGAGTTTTTAACGCTCTTTTTCTTGTGTGTGAAACACATTTAATGGGTTAATTTGTTACTACATTATGAAGCTTGGACTGGAGGTGTTTTTGTACGTGAAAATTAAAATGAAAGCTGATAACAATAGATCACTGTGTGTGTGTGTGTGTGTGTGTGAGAACCAGGAATGTTTCAGGTCACTGGAAGTCATAAATCTGCTGATGAGTTTTGAGTTTTGACATCAAGTTTCTCCGAGTAAAAAAAACTGACAAGTGTGTGAACAAGCCAGCTGAAGCTGACACACACACACACACACACACACACACACACACACACACACACACACACACACACACACACACACACACACACACACACACACACACACACACACACACACACACACACACACACACACACACACACACACACACACACACACACACACACACACACACACACACACACACACACAGGAAAGGCAGGGCTGTGTCTACATTTCATGTCACAGAGCTGTCAGACTTTTTTTAAGATAATGGGGAAAGTATTAGCAGCTGGGTGACGATGGGCGTTACACATCTCATCTGATTCACCGGTGCTGCCTTCATGGTCAACCGGAACTTTATATCACATTAAAATTAATTTTTTTGTAAAAAAATAAATAAACAAAAACAAAAACAGCCTTCCCCTGTAGTCACCGCCCCTCTGTTGCATCTCCTCGTGTAAGTTATTGTTGAATTAAACACGAGTGTGTCTGTGTGTCTGAGAGTGTGTGTGTATCTGTACATCTGTGTGTGTGTGTGTGTGTGTGTGTGTGTGTGTGTGTGTGTGTGTGTCTGTCTGAGTGTATATATATAAATATATATGTATATGTGTGTGTGTGTGTGTGTGTGTGTCTGTGTCTCTGTATAAATATGTGTGTCTGTGTGTGTCTCTGTGTGTCTGTATATACGTGTGTGTGTGTGTGTGTGTGTGTGCGTCTCTGTATATATATGTGTGTGTGTGTGTGTGTGTGTGTGTGTGTGTGTGTGTGTTACAGGCCTTCAGCATACCTATCTCTGGGGTCAATCCACGACGTCTGTCGGGTGTTGTGGTCGATGTAAAACACTCTCCCGTCGTAATCCCGAGCTTCCTCCCAGCCCGCCGGCAGCGGCAGCTCCGAGCTCTCTGCCCGCTTACCGCCGCTGATCCACGGCATAGCGTCGGGGTCTTGGAGCCCTCTGCCCTGGTTCAATATCCACCTCCACCACCTCCCCTCCACAAAACCCCCGAGTTAAAACACTCGGGTCTTCACAGCATTACCACGAACTCGACGTCGGCGCAAAATAACAGAAGCTGAAATATAAAACTTCCCACCGAAGTTCGGCTGAAAGTACATCCGAGTTTTTCTTTTCCAAAACGTCCACAAGTTGAAAAAATAAATAAATAAAACCCACTACCGCGGAGCTCTCACGGTCTCCTCGGATCCTCCATGTTCGCCTCCTCCTCCACCATATTTCATTCCTCCGTGTCCATATTCGGGGTAGAAACTCATTTGCATAAACGGTCGGACGCGAGCTGCTCCGGTCCAATAGGAAGACTCCGTTAAAAAAAAAGTATCGTCGCTGTGAAATAACGGTTAAAAAAAACGTTTATTTAATGTTTTTTTTACCTCCACGATATAATTTAGTCGGTAACAAGTGGCGGGAGAAAAAGAAGAAGAAGAAGAAAGTTAGATAACTTTATTGTTCAGCTGTCAGATAACAAACTCTGTGGAGTCACGTGACATAACTGCCCGATAACTTTATTAAATACATAAATAAATAATATCGTTATGTGGAAACGAACCACCGACACAGAAACAAGAGTTTTAACTTTTAAAATCAGGGACAACTCCCCCTGAAAAGTTATTTTGTTATAGTGGTACAACAGCGCCATCTTGTGTCTCCAGTAGATATAGCAGCAACACCAGCGTCAAAACTTTATTGACAATCGGCAGTATACAGAAGTCATAGGCCAAACAAAGGTAAATGTGTAATTTTCAACCAATTAAACAGCAAGAAAATTAGTGTCTCTAGACCAGAAAACAACACGTGTCATAGAAAATGTATCGTATATTAAAATATCTACACTAATAAAAACATGTGACATTACAGTCGTTTACATATTCTAAACAATATTTATGTAATTCAATTAAACTTTAATACATTATAAGGCCTTCAGTGCCCACATAAAGATTATATTATGTGTAAATCTGTAAATAAGCGAAGTTAAAAAAGGCAGAATTCGTTAAATATTGTTTTTTTTAAGGCCCATTTATAAGATTACCATGTAAATGTAAAATGTAAATCTGTCTAATATTAACATTTAACAAACAGAACAGGCAGAAATTGTAAAAAATATATTGAGCATAAAACAGATAATTTCACTGAATTCGACATCGATTGTTTATGTGTATAAAGGGTAATTTATTATAAATATGATCAAGCCATATTCGAATTTATTACAATTAAAAATACATATTATGATTTTAACTATAATAATAGTAATAATAATAATAATAATAATACTCATAACCATATTATTAATATTATTAATAATAATAATAATTGAATCAACTAAATAAATATATATTATTATTATAACAATTATTAATAAAATAAAATAAAACATATTATTGTTATGAAATGAATAAAATAAAATAAATATTATTATTAACCCAGCCACAGACCCTCACAAAAAGGTATCCTAACCTTCTACCAGTGGTGGAATTACAAAGTACCTCTATTCAAATACTGTACTTACTTACAAATGTAGGTACTTTTCTTGAGTATTTCCATGACAGAATATAAAGGAGTTAACATGCAACATACACAATAATGCAGCAGAAATATTAATCCAGAAATATCAGATATGATAGTAATACATTTTCTTCTGATCAGTCAATACTTTAACTTTAACTACATTTATGTACTTTTACTCCAGTAAGGTTTTAAATGCAGGACTTTAACCTGTAGTGGAATCTTTTTACTTTGTGGTATTAGTACTTTTACTGCAGTAAAGTATCAGAGTACTTCCTCCTCCACTGGGTTTCTTAACTGTTTACTTCTATGTTGAACACACTTATTGTAAGTCGCTTTTGCGTCTGCTAAATGGCTGTAATGTAATGTAATGTAATGTAATGTAATGTAATGTAATGTAAATGTAAATGTAATGTAAATGTAATGTAAATGTAATGTAATGTAATGTTGAATCAATGACGTTGAGAATCGGCTGCAGAGACTTCCAGGGTCCTGGTCTTGGGTGTGCTGGTTCTCCGTCATGGTTTACTGGGACACTTAATGGTTCTTTAATTCTTTTCTTAATCTTCCAGTTTAAATTAAATTAACATAATTTGATGCGTCTCAGTCAGCTTCAGACCACGTAAAGACTCCTGAGGACGTGTTTGGACAATTATTTGTCCTTAACAGACATATAAATACATATATATACGTAATATATACGTATATATATACTGTATATACATATATATACGTATATATATACTGTATATATACTTATATAGTACATACATATATATATACACATATATATACATACACAAATATATACATACATATAAATATGAATATACATCTATATAAATACATATATATAGACACATATATAAATATACATATATACATTTACATATCTATACATATATATATATACACATATATAAATATACATATATATATATATATATACACACACATATATAAATATACATATATATATATATATATATATATATATATATATATAAAATATCTCTGAGCTCTTCTAAAGTTGTGTTTCCTAAACTAAGGAGGAAAATGTCTTTTTCTGGTGAGGTTTGGTTCTGACCAGTACACCTGACTGTGTGAGTGAGTGTGTGCGTGTGAGTGCGTGCGTGCGCGTGCGTGTGCGTGTGCGTGTGTGTGCAACCGGACAAACATGCACTCTTTGTCAAGACGTCAGTGCAGTCAGCTGAGCGTTTTGTTCTCCAGAGGAGGAGGAGGAGTTTAGCAGGCCTGGATTTTATCTGTGCATTTTTGTTAGCGTGTTCGTCTGAGAGTGTGTGTGTGTGTGTGTGTGTGTGTGTGTGTGTGTGTGTGTGTGTGTGTGTGTGTGTGTGTGTATATGTGTGTGTGTGTGTGTGTGTGTGTGTGTGTGTGTGTGTGTGTGTGTGTCTGTGTGTGTGCGCGTGTGTGTGTGTGTTTACGCCTGGGAAACGTTTTGTCACATCAGAGCTTTGATCTGTTGCCTCCTACGATGTTTTGTCCCACAGTGTTCATATGAGAGCAAACAATAAGCTGCTCTGTTGTTTCTCTTTCAGTCACATGCAGCTAAAAGCCGACTGCCGTCACAAACACACCAATACATATATATAATAAATAATAAAATGTCATTATTATCAGTAATACGATCATAATGTAATAATGTATCATCGGTAATAAATCACACTATCCTCGGAGCCAATTTTATTTTCCCTGCATGATCACATGCCTCCATGATACTTTAATAATAATAATAATACTTTGTTAATAATCTCAGAATCTTATCTTCAGCATTTGGAAATATTTGTTTCAATTATTATTTATTTTTTTTACACACAGGATGCAGAAAAATTATTTAATCTGTTACGTAACAAAAATGCAATAATATCCTGTCTGCGTTTAATTTCCTCCCCTGTGGCTGGCTGTTCCTCTGCCCGTTGGCACAGCAGCAGGACCGTAAAGGAGGAGGGGCCCCGAGCAGGAGGGCCCCCCCGCAAGCCCCCCCTCCCCCATCCTTCTTTCTCCTCCCTGCAGCAGAAGATGAGTGCTCCTCCAAGTGGGAAACTGTTTGTGAACGAGCTCCAGTGAGCCTCAGCTCTGTTTTACCGGGCGTTTGGTCTGAGCCTCGTCCATCTGAAGTGCAGCCAGACAAGCAGAAGCAGAAGACGAAGCAGAAGAAGAAGCAGAAGAAGAAGAAGTGAACCGTGGAGGTCTGAAGAGAGACATGGACTCGCGTGACTGGGCTCTGGAGCTGCTGGTGATGCTGGTCTACTTCGCAGCGTGGCTCTGTGCTCTGGCCACCACCCTCCTGCCTCACTGGCTGACCGTGTCCACCTCCCTGCTGCCCGTGGAGAGCTATGGTCTGGGTCTGTGGGAGACCTGCGTGGTCCAGGACGTCGGGGTCACGGAGTGCAGGGCCTACGACAGCCTGCTGGGCCTCCCCAGCTACCTGAAGCTGGCCCGAGTCCTCATGTGCACCTCCCTCGCCGTGGGAGCGCTGGGGATGCTGGTGGCCGTGCCGGGGCTCTACCTGGTGGCTGGCTGTGGAGGACTCGGAGGCTCCAGAACCAAGAGGACTTTAACGGTCACGGGAGGCGTGCTGGGGGTGATCTCCGGGGTGCTGTGTCTGATCCCCGTGTCCTACATGGCCCATTTGGCCGTGGCAAACTTCTTCGACGACAAAGTGCCCGATATGGTGCCACGGTGGGAGTTCGGCGATGCCCTGTTCTGCGGCTGGATCGGAGGGTTCCTCCTGGTGGTGGCCGGACTCCTCCTGGTCTCCTCCTGCTGGTGTTCTCAGGTGGAGCCTCAGCCTGCAGCGCTGCAGCGCAGATACCAGGTCATGAGCACGGACGTGTCCTTCAGGAAACGCTCAGAGTACGTTTAAAGGACTGAGAGAATGTGAAGCCGACAGCACAACACAATCACCAGTAGGACTGCACTTCAAACTGCCTTCAAAAGAATGATGTAAATATCTGGTTTAGTGTCAAAGACGTCGCTTTGTGTTGATCAAATGTTTTGTGAAAATGTAGAAAACATGCAGCTATTTATCGAATCTCTCACCTGCAACAATCCAACATCACGTTATAAAAAGAAACCTGCTGTGACCAGTAAACATGAATATTTTTTTTAAAAGATGTGTTTTATAGAAAATGCTTTATGGTGTGTGTGTGTGTGTGTGGGGGGGGGGGGGCTGTTTTTGTCTTATAAGTGCCAACAAAGAAGAAAAATACGATTTCTTAGCTTTTTTATTCTTGATACTAAAACATTAGAGAGCACACGTTATTCTGTGCTCACAGGATGCATCCTGCAGCAACATCTGATGATTCACATAAAGAATTATATTGAAATTATATTAAAAAATTGTCTCTTTTTGTTTTTCATGTTGGAATCCAGTGATTTTATATATTTAAAAAATGAGAAGCCGTGAATCTGTAAGGAGCATGTTTTTCTTCAGTTATGTCAGAGGTGGAAACATGGCTGCTCTCCCCCCCCCCACCCCCCATCCGGTCGTCTATTAGTCACATAAACCTGAAACCTTTATTTTTTGGTCTGAAGCGGTCCCTGGGGGGGGGGGGGGGGCACAGAAAACAGCCGCCTCGGTGCGTCAGGTGTGTCTGCGGCGGTGGAAACGCAGCTTGAGACTAATTCCATCAGATTTCCTGGTGGCTCGCTGGGCTAAGCTGTGTTTAATGAATGCTCTAATGGGCAGCGTGTCCCGAGAAGAATGCAGGACCGGCTGCCCTGGCGGCTCCCGCTTTGACATAATTACACAAAAGGTCAGAGGTCGCCGCCACTGTCTGCCCTCCGAAAACTGTTTGTGTCGTTTACGTGGATGCAGGACCAGTGACATGAACGTGGACGGCTTCTAAGCCTCCACATCCAGATGATGGTAGTTTTTATTTAGTCAGCACTTATAGAACGAGATAATGATGTTGAAGAAGCACATGTTGCCCTTTAGGGGACTTTACTTGGTCGGATGATGAGACAACGAGCTGCTGGAGACAGACATGTAAACGCGTCTATTAACTTAGGAGCAAGAAACACAGACTTTGTAGTTATGTTGGCCCCTTTTTGTAGTTGTTTGTATCCTGCTCTGTAGTAATTCTGTGTCTCTTTGAAGTTATTTTTATCTCTTTATAGTGATTTCGTGTCTCTTTGTATTAATATTATGTCTCCTTGTGGTCAACTTGTGTCTCTTTGTAGTTGTTTTGTGTCGCTTTGCAGTCATTTCGTGTCTCTTTGTAGTGTTTTGTGTCTCTTTGTAGTTGTTTTGTGTCTCTTTGTAGTCATTTTGTGTCTCTTTGCAGTCATTCCGTGTCTCTTTGTATTTGTGCGTTTCTTTGTACTAATATTGTGTCTCCTTGTGGTCAACTTGTGTCTCTTTGTAGTTGTTTTGTGTCCCTTTGTAGTTGTTTTGCATCTCTTTGTAGTTGTTTAGGCCTGTTTGTAGTATTTTTGTGTCTGTTTGTAGTCTTTTTGTGTCTGTTTGTAGTTGTTTTGTGTCTCCTTGCAGTCCTTTTTTTGTCTTTTCCTGGTAGATACGTGTCTTTTTGAGTGACATTTTGTAGGTGAAGGCCAGGGAGGCCCCCTGACACTTTGGGCCCCTGGGCCTGAGCCCAGTAGGTCCGTTCAGTAATCAACCCGGCCTCACACAGCTTCCTATCGTCTGACACCGCGCAGGCTGCAGGGAGGACCTGGTGTCTCAGGGCGGCTATCAGCAGCGAAAACAACAAACCGCAGAGATGATTACCTTCATGATTCTTATGATGATAACAAGTGATGATGATATGATGATATGTAACGCTGATTACCGTAATATGTGTGGTACTTGTTCTAAATGTACGTTGGTACATAGAGGGTGATAAGAAGCTGTACATTGAGGGACTTAGGACCCAGGGGAATGTAGGTGAAACATGGAACCTGTAGTCTGTACCTGCATGAGGAAGTTATGCTAGAGTTCCAGTTAAGAGCAGTTTGTTCTCACGTGCTTATATGTTCATTTAAAAACACGACAATATCTATTTTGATATTGTCACGTTTGATCCTGTAACGAGACGATCGCGTGTGTGTGTGCGACAGGAGGGACCGACGGTGACGGAGTGAAGGGGGGTGGGGGGGACCGGGCATGTCACCCGGGGAGGGAGTGTGTAAAGTGTTACATATGCTTCGGTTCATGAGAGCTTCGTCGTTCAAACGGTATGCTGCATTGTTGTGGAAATATTATATTTGTTACTGAAAAATGGCTTTCTTCGGTACCAGTCGGTACCAATCGGTACCAGTCGGTACCAGTCGGTACCACTAGCCCCCCGGTGGGGGGGCTTTCGGGCCCAACAGGTTCATCCGACTGCAAACAAACAAACCGACCCTGAAGGGGCTGATGATTTACTGCCCGACTGTCACATCACCCGACAGTTCAGATTGAGATTAGTGTTCAGACTTTGATAAATATGATTGGGAATAACAGTTTTCTCTTGCTCAACACACTCATAACAGATAAACCATCATGATAATGTTGCTACACCCTCACAATCACCAACAATAACTAAATACCTCTTATCTGTCTTATCTAGATAGGAAGACGAGTATATAAATATGACGATGTAGAAAGTAGGTAAAATAGTAAATGTCCTGCATTCAAAATACTTCAGTAAAGTACATTATTAGAAACAAAACAGTCAAATTAGTCCAGTGGTTCCCAACCCAGGAGTTGGCCCCCTCCAGAAGGGTCGCAAGATAAATGTGAGGGGCCGTGAGATGATTGATGGGAGAGGAAATAGGTCTGGAACAGCTGTCTTCATGAAACCATCTGAAAAGTTAAAGGAGCATGCCACTGGTCTCCGATTATTTTTAAATAGGATAAAAAAAAAAAAATGTACCAGAACACTCTCACTCCCAACTTGTGTGGCGGCCTAATTTTAAATATTTGGACGTTTCAGGGACGGCGTGTCGGTTTCGTTACATGTTGTCTTTTCAAAATAAAGCTCCAACGTCAGTTTACTTTTTTTACGGTTTACTCACAAACAAAACTACTTAACTGGGTTTAGTTAAAGATTGTGGTTTTGGTTAAAATAAGTATGTTTGTTATGTAACCAAACTACAGTAAAAATGTTGACTTCAAATGAGAGCTGTAGGAATCACTCATTTGTTTAGCCAACAGGAAGTCATCATCGTACTGAAAGCTCAGAAAGGTAAACTCACCTCTGCCTCAAGTGACATCACTTGAGGCAGTTTAACAGATTTCACACAGCTCCTTCTGAAGCCACAAAAAGTCTTTATGCAACTTTTTTTATTTCTCACATATATGCAATAAGTTTCCCTTTAAGAGGAGACATTTATACTCTTTGGTGAAACTGCTCCAACGAGACGCTGCTTTATCTTAAACTGGTTTAATCTTTAACAGCATGTTGCTTTTTAAAAGCTTGTCGTATCAGTAAAGTTATGTCTTTGACATGACTCGTATATAATGATTGTTATCTGATCTCATGGGATGATTGAAAGAAGTTAAAAACAAATCTACTTCAAGCTTTTTTTTTCATCTCTCTTGAATCTTCTGCAAATAAAATCTTTGTGAATGTATACACTTATGATTAGAGAGAGAGAGAGAGAGAGAGAGAGAGAGAGAAGACAGAGAGAGAGAGAGAGAGAAGACAGAGAGAGAGAGAGAAGACAGAGACAGAGAGAGAGAGAGAGTGAAGACAGAGACGAAGAATTAGTTGAATACTTTCCTCTGAATCTCTTATTTCTAGAAATGCTTTTAAATGATAAACTCAATAAAATGAACATCAGTGTTTTTTAGAGCTCCACCTTTCATCCACTTCTGTGACGGAGAGCTGCTCTCAGCTGAAGAGGCCTTTTGTTCCTCAGCAGCCAGCCGCCTCCAGAGAGGTGTGTGTGTGTGTGTGTGTGTGTGTGTGTTTAACAATCACTACTGTGAGCCCCCCCCCCCCCCCATCTCCGTACTCACATGCCTGCTCTCGTCAGCCTCCTACCAGGTCACATGACCTCCAGTCCTCCAGACCCCTCCAGGACCGAGTGCTGATACAGCTGATCATTACGGAGACGCTCAGATTGCTTCATCCAAATGTCACTATTGGATAACGCTGCAGAGATAAAAAAGTGTATTATTACATTACTGCAGATATGCATCAGTCCCTGAACTCTGGCAGCACAAACATTCACATGGACGGAAAAAAACCCGAATCCAGACGGACAAATTATTATCTGTAGATTATATTAAGAACATTATGAACCAATACGTTGTATTACAGTACAATAATAAAGCAGCTACAACCATTTATTAACAACAAATTACATGAAAGATGTCGGCTCCACAGAAAGTTTTAGCATCTTTCAGCTCGTTATTTTGGTTTTCTGGGCCATAACTTTACTGGTTCGGTTCACTCTCACAGTGTTGAAACTGTTTCCTGCAACAACAAAAAAACAACCTCTTGTGCATCACTAGGGACATTTTGGGCTTTTTCCGTTTTCATTTTTCAATAATTTTGTCTGCCTTTTTTTAAATATAATTTTGTAAGTTCAACCTCAGCTCCTATTATCTAGTCTAATAAACTGTGTAGCCAGAATACAGACACTGAAGGACAAAAATGTCCCATTAAAACCTTTTTATTTATTTATTTTTCTGTGATTGGAACCTATTTATTGACATTTTACAGACTAAAAGATTAACCAAATAATCAACAGACGTCAACAATAAAAATAGTTGCAGCCTTATCACGGGGTGCATGCAACAACAAGTGCAATATATATATTTTTACTTTTATTTATTTATTGCAAGACAAGAGACAATACATAGACATAACAACAAGAGACCCATTCAAACTCTTTAAAACCACAATGTTTGATCCCATTATATCATAAAGATAATACATGTTATTCTCCTGATGTCCACTAGAGGCATAACTGCTGTATTATAGAGATAATACATGTTATTCTCCTGATGTCCACTAGAGGCATAACTGCTGTATTATAGAGATAATACATGTTATTCTCCTGGTGTCCACTAGAGGCATCACTGCTGTATTATAGAGATAATACATGTTATTCTCCTGGTGTCCACTAGAGGCATAACTGCTGTATTATAGAGATAATACATGTTATTCTCCTGGTGTCCACTAGAGGCATAACTGCTGTATTATAGAGATAATACATGTTATTCTCCTGGTGTCCACTAGAGGCATCACTACTGTATTATAGAGATAATACATGTTATTCTCCTGGTGTCCACTAGGGGCATCACTGCTGTATTATAGAGATAATACATGTTATTCTCCTGGTGTCCACTAAGGGGCATCACTGCTGTATAAACAAAACAAAATGTCAGAATTTAACCCTGTGTCTTAAGAGGGTTACATTCTGAAAAATAATGAATATTTAATAGTTATGATCAGGACTGATGTTGGTTAAAAGATTTAACTTATTGAAAGTGCAAAATAATATTTCACAAATAATAAAAAATGCATCAAAATCAATGCTGTAAGTACATTTATTAACTTTTCCAAGTGGTCCTGTGTGCAAGTAATGAAACCGTGTTCATTAATGTTGAGGAGATGCCAGCATTTGAATGTCACACATCACTCTATTTAATAAGTAGTAATTCTAGTAGTAATATTAAAATCAGTTCTTATTTTTGACTGTTCTTTGTGATGCTGTATTTTGATGTGTAGATCTCAGTGTTTCTGGTGATATAACTCATACTGCAGGTCCTCAGTCGATAAACAATATTGTGATAAAACCTTTGTTCTCTGACATCGTCCTTTCCCGTGGTTGAAAAAAAGATGAAAATGTTCTTGATGTTTTTGCCATCATGAGACTTCTTCGATGTGAAAAGCAGGATTATCTCCGCCCTGGTTGTCTCCATTATGTTCCAGGGCCGTTTGTGTCCGGGGACCACGGAGCGGGTTCCTAGCGTCTTTAGGGGCCTTCGCACTCGGGGCCGTCCAGGCATAGCGGTAGCTGAGGAAAAGCAGCCCGCTAAAGAGCATCAGTATGGAGGCGAAGACGCCTACGGCGATGGCCGATCCGACCTGCTGCCTGACCGGAGCGGTGGGGAGGTGGAACTCCGGAGGAAAGTGGATGCTGCTGTTGTTCAGCACCGAGCTCATGTTCCACGCAAGCGGCACCGAGCAAATTGTCCCCGCCAGCAGGTACATCGTCCCCGCCAGCACGAACACCAGCCGCATGTTCCTACGATCCTCCACGGAGAAGTAGACCATCCTCACGGCCACCGCGCCGCTGATGTTCCCCACCAGGCCGCAGATCAGCGCCAGCACCATCAGCACCTGAGCGACGGGGATCTCCGCCGGAGCGAACGGGTCCGAGATGCCGATGCTGCGACAGTTCTCTATCCTGGAGAGGGCGTGGCTGTAGAAACACGCCCTCCAGATGCCCACCCAGGCCACGCCCGAGTTGACCATGGACACGTCGTCCACAAACCACAGCCGCCACTCGTTCAGGCCGGTGGCGGCCATGATGAGGATCCAGGCCAGGACCCCCGCCATCAGGCCCAGGAACTGCCAGTGAGCCGTGTGAGCCAGGTACATCATCACTGCAGAGAGGGGCCGCTAACGCTGAGAGAGACGGATCGCTGACTCGCACATGGTTGAGTTCACGCTGATCACACCTCCTGAAAACACAAACATCCACAATGTGTACAGTTAAAGGGACAATGTGAAACATTTAGGGGGGTTTTAGGCAGATATTGAATATAATATTCATAACTATGTTTTAATCAGTGTAGAATCACCTGAAACTAAGAATCGTAGTGTTTTATTTAGCTTAGAAAAAGCCATTTATATCTACATCAGGTCGTCTTCCACGGAGTCGGCCATCTTGCACCTCCATGTTTCTACAGCAGCCCAGAACGGACAAACTTCACACTGGCTCTAGTCAGAGCCATTCGTGTTTCTACGTTATCTGAAGGTAGTGATGCGTTCAGAAACATTGGTATTAAACGACCCCGGTGCTGAATAATTAAAGATCGTAGTGTTGATAAGCCCCGACGTTACTGGTGCTTTTTATTAGTACTTTACTTTTGTTTTAGTACATTGTTTTGGTGTGAACATGTAAACGAAAGTGAACCCTAAATAAATTGGCCACCGCCGCTATTTTTACACAAACACAGCATGAACGACCGACCAAAAGCTTTTTTGTTTTTGTTTAACTGCTGGCAGAGACAAAGCAGACAGGAGAACAGAGGATTTAGTTATATCTAAATTATAAATAACTTATAATTCTGTTCTGAATTCATAAAAATAATTTATAAAAGTAGCTACCAATTGTACTAAAACCCTAAAGATAACTCTCTACCTGAAGGCCACCGTAGTTCTCCGACATGCTTGGAAAAGGGAGGGGCTTAGCTGAGGGGTATTTAGTCTGTTGCAACCTGCAACTTCACCACTAAATGTCACTATAACTTACACACTGTCCCTTTAAAAAACATTGAGACTGTTTCCATTATTACGTCATTATTTTTGCATTCACTGATACTGTTAACAATTCAATATATAAATCTTGAGAAACCTGGAATAGCTCCATACATCAACATGTCTCTGGTGTCTCAGTGATACACCTTTAAAGGGTCAGTTCACCCAAATGACAAAAAAACAAACATTTTTTCACATACCTTTAACGTATTTTCATTAATATAATGTTATCTGCTGAGCTTTTGAGGTAACCACCTCAGACAATCTGTCTCCATTCTGGTAGATCACTATTTATCTTAACACATTAGCTATTGCTGGCTAGCAAGTTTTGTTAGCTTATGTTTTATAATGAATAAAATATGAGTTTCTCTCAATATGTAAAGTAACTCACTCTCTCGGACAGCAAATGTTACTTGAGAAAGTTAACATTTACCAACTGGACTATATTAGCCAACCCCAACGACGCTGGCTTCATCTTCATTTAGTCTATGAGCAACATTTATCTTCATCTCTCTAATAGTTTAGTCTATGAGCAACATTTATCTTCATCTCTCTAATAGTTTAGTCTATGAGCAACATAGGAGGTTAGCAGAAGGCTAAGCTGATAAATTACTATCATTTTCTCTCAATCTCTGAAACGCTTCCCCGATATCGTAGCCCAAATGTTTGTGCCATCAACTCAGGCACCCAACGACACAACGAGATGACATTCTGGAAGTGTAACCTCAGCCCACTGCTCTGAAGGGGATTCATGTTGGCCTCCAGTATTTTCTTTGTTTTGCCTCCAGCTTAATAAAGGTGAAGATGAAAGACAAAAAAAAAAGACAATTCTTTCCACCATCAACGTGGACAACAAGGTCGCACGATGAATTTTAGTCTTTTTAGTCAAAAGATGTCTAGTTTAAAGAGACAAGTTTACAATTAATCAAATAACCAAACCTCACCGACAGACAGTGAACCTGTTTGGGGCAGTTGGTAATAATTAATCAGTGTATTATATTTATTTACAAACACTCAAATATTTGAAATTTCGATATAAAAAAAACTGTCCTTATATACAGTTTATTAATAACAGGTGCAACATGAGGCATCATCTGAAATATTCTGTGAACACTAAACTACTCAACATAAAGATGATTAATAAACCAAGTTTATGATTAAGACCATGTGCTCATCTGTAATTTAAATGTTTCTACTTATTTTACAGGAGACGCTATGTGTAAACATCGTATGCTGTATTTATTGTATATATGAATCATTTCTACCAACGAAGAAGAACCTTTGGCTCAAGATATTACGACAGCAGAGACTTTGAGCTTTCTGATTATCTTCTAACTTTCTCCTTAATGATCAAGGATGCAAACAAACTGTACAACAACATAACATCGACACAAACAATAACTTTGGTACGTACTGGGAATATGCATCAATACCTTCTGAAATTAAAATTAAAATGTTTTATTATGTAGAGAAGGAGAATAAAAGCAGGACAGTGTGTTCGAGCATTACTGGAGTTCATGATTGTACATTTAAATCTCAACGTTGTGTCTTCACTCACCTTCGACGGGTCTCCAGCTCAGATTTGTTCTCTCAATAAACCGAAATCTTCCACGAGCGCTTTAACGATCGCAGGAGAGTCGATCAGAGCGATCGTCGGCTTCGTCTCCGTGAGAGAAAAGAAACTCCAAAGTTCTATTTGAACCTTCCTCGTTATCTGCAGAGCGTAGGGCGTGTGTGGTGTTAATGAATGACCGTAAAGAACGAGCTGATTAAAACAATTAAAATTAATCAGACACAAGACTGCGTGATCTTCAGCAGACTCTTTTATTTGATATAAAGGAGCGCGGCTGGTAAAGTGTTAAGAGTCGGGCTGCAGCAGTGCATGAAGCGTGGAAACCGTTACAAAATGTGCAGAACAAACATCCTCCAGTGGGGGGTGGGGGGCAATATCTTTTTTTTAGTGTTTGAAATTTATCTAGAAGTAACAACTGTGGTAACTATATATATTTTTTAAACATCTGCACCGTGAATAAGGAATAACACAGTGAAGTCATAAGACAGAATACAGAAACACTTTAAACGTGGCAGCTTCAGAATATGTACAAGTCTCTTCTTCTCTCTTCTTCTTTCTTCTCTCTTCTTTCTTCTTTGTGGCTGTGAATGAAACGGAGCAGCGACGTGAAGACGTGGAGGAAAAGAGCGGACGGTGGATTTCACTTGAAGTTAAAAGTGTTAACGTGAAGCGGCTGATCTTCTCTTTCTCTTCTCGGGTACATTCCACTTGATCTTCCGCTCACTGCAGAAGAAAAGCTTCTTCAGTGAGTAAGAAGGCCACTAGTTTAAATGTATATAAAGGGTTAAAAAACAAAACAAACACTTTTGTGTTACTGAAATATTCGGCCAGATTTTATGTCGTTTCAGATTGTGAAATTATTTTAAATGTGATGAATATTCTTAGTTCAGGAAGCTTGAAGATAAAATACTGTCCCCTCCTGCGCAGATTCAAAAGGCTACAATAAATTACTAAAAAAAAAAAAAAAAACAGCAAAAAAAAAAAAAAAAATGGCAGAAAGACATTAGATACAGAGGTTGGTGGACGCCAGGAGAAAAAAAAAGCAGCATCTTTTTCAGGTCCATCTGGATGCTGTGAGTCAAAGTGGTGTTATGGAGAGACGGTTCCCCAAAGAAACCACAAACATGGCTGCTTGTCTTTGTCTCCCTCTAGTGGACACGAGGCCCAACTGCAGCTCGGATCAGTCCCACCTTCACAGGGCCAGACGCTGCTCTATCGGCAGGCTGTCCGTCAGACACTTGAGCTGCTCCTCGCCCAGCTTGATTTTGTCCTCCAGCTTTCGCTGCTCGATGATGAGCGCCGACTTCATCTTGACAAAGTGCTCGTAGTCCGTGAGGCCGTCCTCAGGCAGGTGGTGGGCCAGGATGTCGTAGACCAGGCGCTCCCGGCGGTCCAGGTTCTCCTTCAGCTCCTTGGCGTCCTCGTGCTGTCGGATCAGCAGCTTCCTCTTCTCCGCCAACGTACGCTGTGGAGGGAAAGAAGCACGTTAGGAGATTTATCACCAAACGATGCGTTTAAAGCTTTGTTTGTGCATCCGAGCATCTACGAAGGTGTTTATGCTGAACGGGATTTGATTGTGATTATCTATAAACTCATATCTCATATTCATAAACTACTTCATTACCTTCATACAAACCCTGTAAAGAAACAAGTCAAGTACTAAATGTATTATAAAGAAACAAAAGGTTGAATATCCTGTAAACTATTTGAAAGATTTTTAAGACTTTTTCGAAAGCATCTAAGAATCAATTGTTCTTCTTTGTTAAATCCTCAGACATGTAAATAGTGTTTTCATCAGTGAACTATTTGTGACAGTCACATGATCGTGCCAAGTTACAAACATTTTGAGGTGCACAACCAAACGGCAACCTCCGGTTCTTTAAAGTGAAGTCAAAGCTTCATGTCTTAAAGCTGCATTTTCTCTAATGTCCACCAGGGGGCGACTCCTCTGGTTGTATAGAAGTCTATGAGAAAATGACTCTACTTCTCTCTTGATTAGTACCTCAGTAAACATTGTAAACATGAGTTTATGGTCTCAATCTCTAGTTTCAAGTCTTCTTCAATACAGCATGATGTTCATTTAGTAAATTATGGTCCATTTAGAGTCAAACATACCATAAAGCAGGGTATGCTTTAGGGCGGGGCTACACAGTGATTGACAGGTCTCTACCAGAGACGTATACGCTGTCTCTACGTCACTCCTCCTCAGTCCTAATATGGTCACTTCCTGTTCACTGGTTGCAAAAAGCCAAGATGGCGACGGCCAAAATGCTGAACTCAAGGCTTCAAAACATCCACAAACCAACGAGAGACGTCACGATGACTACGTCCACTTCTTATATACATATATTACTATGGACGCGACCACTTGCGGCAGCTATAACGTAATTTCCTAGTTTCGTGCGCCAGCTTCACTACGGTGAGAATAAATTAAGCTTTATATTTCCCAGGTGAACATGTACTCACCCTCTCCTCCGCGATAGCATCCTCTTCCAGACTGTTGAGGGCGTTCTCCACTCTGGCAAGGCGGCCAGACAGCGACAACAGCAGGCTCACCACCTTGTCCAGGTCCCCGACGAACATCCGGAACTTGTCCAGCTCGTTGGGTTTGCAGACCTGCTGGACTCGGGTCTCCACCTCGTCTCCCAGGGCGTTGTTGTCCAGGACGTCCTCCTGAAGACTCTCCCGGGCCTCGCGCAGCACCTGGAGCTTCTTGCTGAGGCTGTCAATCAGCTCTTGCTGCGGATGGGAACGAAAAACAGACGAGATTCTTAAAAACTCAGGCGTAAACGGGAGGGGAGATCATGCGCTCAGTTGCAAATGTGTGTGTATCTGTCTGTCTGTCCACGGATAATCTCACTAACTACTGGATCCATCAGCCTGATATTTTTTTAGCTCATTCATGACTGTATCTTCAAAAACCTGTCGTGGTTCTGGTGTTTTACTGACGCACAACATGTCATTTTCTGTCCCTCAATCAAAACAATAACAAGCGTAGTTTGGTGACAAGGTGAAGCAGTGTGGGATCTTGGGAGTTGTTGTCTTCATGCTTCAGTGTTCATGCTAACGTTAGCTCAGCTTGTTTCTCTGATAACTTAAGATCCAGACGTCTGATGCTAACGTTAGCTCAATCGGCTAGGCTAAAAACAAGCCGTATCTAGTCCTTTGCAGGCCACATTGTTTTGGTTAAAAACTGACATTAGCAGAAAAAGTTTGGTCTCATTTTCAATCGGATCATCTTCAGATTAATTCCATACCTGATATTATAAAGTTATACACGAAACAAGATGAATAAATCTCTGTTTGTTATCTAAACTTTCCAAGCTGACGCCCACAGAGTCCATATGAACGTGTTCAGTGAGTGTTTGGTACCTTCTTGTTGGCCAGATCGATGTCCAGCTCGTCTTCGGAGTCTTCCTCCTCCTCCTCCTGCTCCTGCATGTCCTTCATCTTAATAAGGAGCTCAGCTTTGGGGGCGGATGTGCTGTAATACGTCGAGCTGGTCACCATGGTGACAGCTGCTGCCATGCTGTCCTCCTTTTCCCTGAAACACAAACAGTTTCAAAGGGTTCACTAAAGTCACACAACAACACAAACACACTAACAGATGGAGGCAGCAGTAGACCAACAGCTCCTGTGTCTTGAGAGGTAGAATCAGTGTTTTAGTGAATGGAGTCTGGTGGCTTTGTAGAGATCATAGATAACAGCTTCAGTTCCCCTCAGAAAGGTCTGTCTGACAGCAAGGTAAAGAGGTGAAAACATTCTAAATATAGCGTTCACTTAAACTGATAGAGATTCTTTTAAGAGTCTAAAATACATCCACAGCAGAACATTACTTTGCTCCCGTGCTGGTTCTCCTGTCTGTTTCTATAAACTCATGTACTGTAGTAGAACCCTGACTGTGGAGGAGAACCTCATACTAACACTACAGAACATCACTACTGTCTCTTTAAGTCCTCCAGCTGATCACAGATATAAAGGCTGACCTTTCCTCAGCAGGCCGGCTGACCTTCCTGCGTTGGTGAGCTCCTTCTAACAGCTGCTCCTCCTGAGGGAAGATGCCCTCCATCAGGTCCATGGTGGTCATCATCTTGCTCTGGTCCAGAATATCAGCGAGTGATTTATCCTTTCCCATGATGCTCCTGGCCAGCTCCTCTCTCTTGCGGTCCTCAGACAGCCGTGTGGTTTCTGTCTGCTGGCCGTCAGAGTTGACGTGATCTTCGGTGACGGTGGTCATGTACGCGTCCGTCCGGGCCTCCGGCGTCCCGTCGGGTTCCTTCTGCCGAGTGAACGCACAGAAGACCGAGTCCTGCCCCGCGGCTCCCAGACCACCGAGCCGGATCACGCCGGGACCCTCGGCTTCGACGGCGGCAGCGGGGGGGTCGCTGTGCTGCAGATAGGGACAAGTGTCCTTCTCTGAGACGCCCTCCGAGTGGACGATCCTGATGGGAACCTTCTTCACTGCAGAATGTTGGTCTTCTATCACATGATCCGTCCTGAAAGATCAGAGAGAGAGAGAGAGAGAGAGTCGTTTAAATAGAAGCTCTAAGAACAGTTATTCCAGCCCATTTAAACGTTTCCATGCCCAGTAGACATCTGGACGGCTCCTCCCACCACCAATGATCCTAGTCAGAAGTTCACTACAGATGACACCAGCTAGTCCTGAATCTAGAAGATGAACAAACTACATTTGTAGTTCTTTAGCTGGAATCAGCCTTGTGGCTTTTACAGAAATGTGGAGAATGACTCTCTACAAAGACAGTGACTCTCAATGAGCTCCTTTGTACTTGTAGCGTGACGACACAGAGGACCAGTACACGAGTGTAAATATGATTTATGAGACACGTTTCTAAGTTTAGCCAACAAAAAAAGCAACAAAAAAAGATGTATTTCTATTGTTGTGGTTAAATTATGGAACAACGTTAACAGAAATGTCAGAATGTGTAACTCACTTTAGTTTTTTTAAAAGAATGTTTTTATTGTGAAGTTGTATGTTTCCGTGCTGTTCCTTAATGTTATGTCATCTATTTTGTTTATAATGGAATCGCTTCTATTGTTATTTTATTGTACTTTTCTTGATGGTAGCTCAATTGAATCAGAATGTAGAATTAGCATATATAAGTATTATACTTCTGCCTGTGTCTTTTCAGTCATATTGTATACTATAAAGTACACAAGCTACATTACTTTGTGTGTTCTGACCAACACTGTAGTTTTAACAGCTGCAGCTATAAGAAGAAAAAATCTTTTTTTACCTGTTTGAGTCTTCTACCTGCAGAGAGACCGGAGGCTTGTCACTGAGTCTCTGAGGAGAAAACTGAGGAGATGGAGAGCGCTGCTCCTCCATCATGGAGACCAGCCCCGGAGGTCTGAGAGGGGGAGTCGGGGGAGTCGAGGCCGGCCGAGGATTGGACGTGGATAGATGATGCGCTGCCCCTTGTCCTTTGTCCACAAGTCCTTTGCCCTGCTCTGAGTCTCCCTTCGCAGAGTGGGCGGAGTTGGGGTCGGGGTGAGGAGAGCAGCGGGTGAGGAGTTCGCTCTGGGAACCGACGAGGGACTCGTGGGAGTCGTAGTCGACCTCCGGACACTCGGGTGGAGGGAGGACGACCTCTGAGAGACTGTGGGAGGCCGACGAGGGTCCGTGGCTCACGGGACCAGCTCTCAGTCTGGAGTCCGGGTTGGTTCCTCCTGGAGGAGGAGGCGCTGAATAATGCGTCTCAGGCTCTCCGTCAGAGAACCTGGAGGAGCACAATGTAAAGCTTTTAATCACACAGCGTGGGCTATCATCTGCAGCTCAATCAAATAACACTCCAGAGGCCTCGCTGGTCTCTGTACAGCAGCTCTGTGATTATGCCAACATGACGAGACACACGTCTGCTCTCTCTCTCTCCTGAAAAAAGCCTCCTCCCTGCTCAGCTGGCAGCCTGAAGAGGAACATTTCAGTTCCCACAAGACGGCGTAGAGGAATAAATAATCCTGACGGTGCAAAGAAGCAAAACCGGATCACTTTTTCCTTTTCACGTTCACAGTTTTAACTTGAAGTGAAGTGAGACGTGGAGGCTCACAGGAATCACTGGAGGCCTGGCAGCGAGATGAAGGAGCTGAAGTGATTGTACACTAACATTTGAACCAGCGTGTCATTAAATATGATCCAGACTTTATGGTAAAAACACGCCACATACATGGTTACATTTCCACGCTCCGATTATGAATTCAATCAGCAGTACTCAGAGAGCGTTGACGCAGAAATCACGCAGCTTTAATAAAAGACAGAAGTGTGTTCGTCACAAGATACTCTACGGAGACTTCTGGACAGACAGACGACAAAACTCAAACCTCTCAATTGTAATTCTGACAAGCTGTGACAAGTCACCCAATGAACAACTGTTGTTGCAGCTTAAACCCGCCCTCACGCTTCAGACTCTGTGAGAAACTTACTGCTCAGAAACATGATGCCACAGATATTACTGTGGATATTACTGTAGATATTACTACAGATATTACTGCAGGTATTACTGGAGGTATGTTACTGTGATGTCTGTACTTAAGGGTGACTGTTGAGGAATATGGACACACCACGATACCAAAAGTTAGTCAACGTGAGAAACATTGTTGACATTTAAGCAATTTAATTTTGTACTTGAGAATAATAAAAAAAGAAAAGAAAAGACAAAATATTGGAGACAAAACAAATTGTCTCCAGCTATGTTTCAAGCCCTCAAAAACACTGAATACTACATTTCCCATAATGCAACTCAATAGCACCATTAATTAAACCCTCCCTGTCAGGTAAATACCCACTTCTGTCAAACCCACTCCTCCAATTTGTAACGCAGACTTTCTGTTAAAAACAAAAACAAAACCCAAACTCTCAAACTTCAAATATAACTCGAAAACTTTTGCATAAAAACTACATTTTTAGCCTAAGTTGTGCTCTCTCTCCATGAGGGGTCAGCTAAACTTTAATGCTCCTTTAAAACTACGTTTCACTGGTCTCAGCTGTCCTTTAAATAAAGCACGTCGTCACACGTTAATGTTCAACAATAACATCTCACTGTTTTATCACCTGACAGGAGTTCACACATGAAACATCAACGTTACCTGTGAACACTTCTGCCCCGCCCTTAAAGCAAACGGTTACTAAGGAGGTTTAATCCAAACACACACTGCTTCATATCATCGTGGTATTTAAAATCCACACTTTACCTCCAACTGACAAGTTCATTTGTGATTATAGGTTAGCCTGTATTTGTTGAGCTAGTAATACTGTATTCTAGCAGCCAAAGCTGTACTTTGAGCTAAATGTTAGCATGCTAACACACTCACAATGCAGATATAATGTTTACCATGTTCACCATCTTAGTTTAGCATGCTAGCATGCTAACATTAGCTAATTAGCTGTATAGCTGAGGCTTGATGGGAACGTCATTAGTTTTGCAGGTATTTTCATACAGTTAAAATAAATAAGAAATTACTTTTTAAAGCACTTTCAAGGTACACGTTTACAGACTTAAAGCGTTTATCATCAAATCTACAATCAACACTATAAATTCAGTTGCAACATATAGAGTTTACAGAATTCCTTAATACTAGGGGTGTAACAATACGCGTATTCGTATTGAACCGTTCGGTACGAGGCTCACGGTTCGGTACGCATGACGAACCGAACGAACCGTTCATACGTGTTTTTTTTTTTTTTTTTTTTTTTTTTTTTTTTTTTTATTTAAGGGGGCGACCGTGGCTCCCTGGGTTAAGAGGGTTGTCTGGTAACCGCAAGGTCGAAGGTTCAATCCTTGACTGGGCCGTGTCATGTGTCGAAGTGTCTCTGAGCAAGACACTGTACCCCTAGCTCCCCGGGCGCCTGTCATTGGCAGCCCACTGCTCCCTATATACAGGGATGGGTCAAATGCAGAGAAAAATGTCCCCCATAAAGGGATAAATATAGTGTATATATACATTATATATATAGACATTCTCATCTTTCTGAAAAAAAACTTAAACATTGAGTAGAAACACACACACACACATAGTTCCATATAAAACAGGATTGTTTCTTTTATTTGTTTATAACTACAGCAAACAATGCTACATTTTAGTTTTCATAAGAAACTGATTTTATTTTACACGCTGCTAAGAAGACACCCCAGAAGATGGGTCACTCAGGTATAGTTCCATCATTGTTCAAAGAATAACTTTATGATGTTAGTTTTAATGAATAAATATATTTTAAAATCAAGTACGTTTCTCTGGCATTTATAGTTTTCTACTGTATTGAAAACGTACCGAAAACGTACCGAAAACGTACCGAACCGTGGCTCCACTGTACCGTACCGAACCGAACCGTGGATTTTGTGAACCGTTACACCCCTACTTAATACCCATAGCAATCAATGTATATTGTCATTTTGTTAATTTTACCAGCCGTTCATATCAACTTTGTATGTTTTAATCAGGGTCTTTAAATACTTAGCTTAGCGTGTCACATTTACGTTTGGTTTCTGTATTTCAACATTTTGAATGTTTAAGACCAACGTGACAACAGACCAACATTGACCATCCATGGAGCCAAAATCCAACTATGCAAAGTAACAGATCTTATTGAGGATCATTTCATGCCTTGGGGCCCCTGAACTCGGGTCCCCATCACATTCTGATGAAGAAAACACTTCCTCACTGTCATGAGTCAGATGTTTCGCCTACGCCGGCAAACCTCCAGCAAACGACACAAAGCACAGCCAAGAGAGAGAGACGGCTTATGTTGTCACAGCTGCTCCAAGGCAGAGCCACTGGAATGCCTCGACAGATTATAAAGACTTCACTGTTCCTCTACGAGCTCTCTGAGGCAATCCAGTCCTGTATACTGGTCCCACCACCAAAGAGACCGGTGCACCAGCAGGTACATCACATGAGATCCACTCACCCTGTGGCAGCAATGAGCAGTCCAGCAGGTTTACTCTCCGTCTGGGAATACTCTGTCTTCTCAGAGTTTCTTGCAGGAACTGGAATCTTCTGTGAAGGAAAGTGGAACAAACACAGAGTCCGTTATGCAAAAAAAGAGGCTTCCAGTTATCCAAAAGAGCCAAAATCTAGTGTATTTGTACTTATTACAATCAGCTCATGTTGTAGCTTCCTGGTTTTTTTCAATAGTGAAATAAAACAACCGCGCGTTGATGCCCCCTCTCTGTTCCTTAAGCTGAGGGTGTGTCTTTATGAACAAACATGGATTAATATTTGACTTGGCTCTTTCCTTCCTGCTCCTGTTCCTTCCACCCTGAGTGAGCACATGTTTGTCTAAAAGCCGCCTTGGGGGCTTCAAACAGTTGCGGCATTTAACCTTTTCATACCTAGCCCCATTTTTAGGCTTCTGCTCGAAAATACTATACCCATACTCATAGGGGCCTTACTCTCTAACTACATGGTCTATTTGAATAATTTCAATGGAGTAATAACACTAAGAAGGGGTTGCTCGTATGAATTGTGTAAATATTGTGTATATGTTACTGGTTAAGAGGAAAGGAAGATGGCACACAGCTCAAATTGAAAAGTGTCAAGTTCGCCTGAAGACAAAGCACTTTTTGACATAATTTCTTTGAAATAATGGCAGCTGACACTTCTAACACCTCTCCCAAATCATAGCACAACATGTCAGCAGTGCACTCTCTGCAAAGTTTGACTTTGATAAAGTGAAGCAGAACAAAATTAGAGGTTTTAGTACAGAGAGTTTAGGCGAGGTTTCCAAAATGTGCATTTGGGCACCATGTGTGCCATGTGTGCCATGTGTGCCATTTGAATTTTCTCATGTACCAAACTACATATTTCACTTGTATATTACTAATGGTGTTCAATACATCCTAATACAGCAGTTTTGGGCATTTTTTTTTTATTTTTTTTATTTTATTTTGAAAATTCAACCAGACATAAAAAAACGATAATGTGATTTGTGTTGCTGGTGTCTGTTTGCTCATATCTCAGTGATAGTATGACTTAGAGAGATGTTACAGATATGTCCCTCATCTGTGTGCTGTTGGCATGTTTACTGCAATCTCGGTTTCTTTGTTAGCATCGAGCTTCGATTGCTAGGTCCGGATATGTGGGTGTGCACACTCCTGGCGAAATATGAATATGGTACTGTAGTAATTATAATAGGCTTTGAGTGAGTTGTGTTTGGAGCATGTACAAATGGCATCAATAGTCTTTTAACCGAGGTTCTGAAGTTTCACGTGGTATGCAACATCATTTTTTTTTTTTTTTTTTTTTTTTTTTTAAATTATTTTTATCAAACCATATAGGAGCTTCCCTTAAGGGACCCTTAAGGGACCCTCTCGGTAGGAAAAGGTTAAGTGACTAAAACCAAGTTAGAACTACGAGGCCTCTCATTTAGTTTACTCCAATAAAAGAGTTTGTTCAAGTCGTTTTGAGAGAGTTAACACTCTTTCTGGAAGCGTGCGTCTCTACTTGACACTGCTAGCTCACGTAGCATCATTGAGCTAACTAACATTACAGCTCAGCCGAGGAAGACAACATCAATGTTTACATCATCGCGCCTTCACAGAAGATGCAAGCTTCCTTCTGCACTGTGATGCGGTTGGTGGGTGTAATTCGGTTCTCTACAGACGATATCTCCAACAACTCACACTAAAACAATCTAGATTGATAAATAACATTAAAGGTAAGAGGATACATATGTATTTTTTTGATTTTGGGGTGAACTGTCCCTTTAAAAGTGATATTCAAGCAATTTAGATTTGTATTTGGGAATAAGAAATAAATAAAAACAGTGAAAATTTAAGCATCAGGGGCCAAGATATCCTGGCTTTTGTCTCCAGCTAAGCCCTCAAAAACACTGGATACTACATTTCCCACAATGCAACTCAATAGCATTTTCTTCAGAACTTTAATTAAACCCTCCCTGTCAGGTAAATACCCACTTCTGTCAAACCACGAGGCCTCTTATTTTGATTACTCCAATAAAAAGTCATTTTGAAGCGTAAACACTCACCTTTCCATAGATGTCCGCTGAGGGAGACGATCGGGATCTCTCGTGGAAACAGGTGGTTTTGGTTCTCTCCTCCGGCCCTGGATCCAGGATGTTGTCAGCTGACCGGTACCGCCCAGAGGCTCTTGTTTCCGGAGGGGGTTTCTGTACATTCCACCTGGCCTCATACTCAGCGAAGGTGCCCAGTCTTTGCTGGTCTAGGACGACCTGCTTGTGTGCAGAGCGAGGACCTTCCTGGACCTCTTCAGTGGACTCTCTGCTCCTGATGCCTTTCATCGTGTCCTCTGTTTCACTGGCGGAGGCGAGACCTCGGTTCCTGGTCTCTGCGGGGTTCTCCGTACCGCTCCGAGGGGGGATGTGATTGGGGAAAGCTGGTTTCCCGCTTTCTTTACGGAGCCTCTGTTGGTCTAGTGAGGAGCTCTCATGGCGAGGGAAATCTTCCTTCACCCCGACTTCGTGGATTTTGCCCGGTTCGGAGAAAGACCGCACCTTCTTCTCCACGGGAAAACGCTTTCGGCCACCGATGCGAGTCACCTGACCACCGCCGGGCCCAGACTTACTCATTACAGACTCTGAGACGGTTGGCAGAGGGGCGACATCTTTCCGGGCCAGCACTGAGGACGGGTAGTTGGGTAAGGCCTCGGCCGCAGGGTGCTCCAGCAACACGGGCTCCAGGTCTTTCCTCCTGAAAGACGTGGCCTTCAGCACCCTTGCTTGTGCTTCCTTCAGATTATCCTTGTAGGAGCTGGTGAAGGAGCCATCTGCAGAGGTCGGGGTGGTGCTTTCAGTGGACTTCCAGACATCCTGATCGTCCTCAGTCTCTCCCTCGGTACCAGGAAGGGCAGCTGCACTCATACTTTTCTGCAGCTTGGCTCTTCTCATCTGGATCTCGTTCCTCAACGTGGTGGCAAAGCGGTCGCTGCGTCTCGCCATCTTGCTGTCGAGGGACTCCTCGGAGTTCGGGCCTCTTGTTGTCTCGGCTTGGCCTGCGGCGTCGTCCATGGACAGAAAGTGAAGCATAGGCGTCGCCTGAGGGCAGATCTTGCTCGCTTGGCCGTGATGTCTGACGTCTTGGTGATGTTGCGGCGGCGGCAGAGACCTCCGCTGTTCGGGCTGCCTGCTAGAAGCGTGACCCGTGAAATGGGCCTCTGCGTTGTGTCCTCTCTGGCTTCCCCTGTCGTCAGGGCTGGATTTAGGTACAGAGGTTTCTATCACAGTCGTAACTTGGTGCTTGCTGTATCCATTGCTGTCTTTACCGAGAGAGGAGTGTTGCTGCTGTTGGGGCAGATGATACTTCACTTTGGCGACCGTCTGTGGGCTGAGAGAGTTGCGCTCATTTCCGGCCTGTGTGGAGTCTGAGCTGGTGACGCTCTTCCTGTCCTCCGATTTTCCAGACGGCGGGTTGTGCTGCGCGGCCTGAACCGTTGTGACGCAGTAGTACCGGCTATGTCGGCTGCTGTCGGTGTTTTGGTCGGCGGCTGTGGTGGACATGGAGGTGCTCAAGTTACTTCTGTGGTTCTGACCAAAGTGTTGTGTGGAACCGTTGGTCGGCAGCTCCTGCATGCTACAGTAGTAACCCCCTACGTTCTGTGGCTTTGGCACAGACATAGTTCGGGGCTGAGAACAAAAAGTGCTTTTGTCACTATGGTGCCTTTGATGGTAGGGCTGGCCTTGCCGAACGTCACTGCTGGACAGGGATTGCTGCTTGTTTGAGCTGAACTGGTTCGATTTATCAGACCAAGCGTGTGAAACGTCGCTGTCATTTTTCAGGGTCGGGTTGTGGCCGCGGCGGTTTTCAGTGGAGGTCTTGTGCGAGTCCGGTCCTTCGGGGTGAGCTATGACGAGCCCCCTTTCGTGCACCTTCGTCGCAGCAAAACTGTCACTGCGTGCGGGTGGAGGCGGAGGCGGAGGAGACGGGGAAGTCGTCTTCTTTTTCGTTTCGGGGACGTGCCAAACAGGTCCTAAGCTGATTCTGCTTGAAGTGGAATGGCGCGAGCCGGCCGAGTCGTCGGTCTGTGGGCCGGCGCAGACCGAGTTAACTCCCGGCATCTGGAAGTATGCCACCCTATCGTCCTGTTTGACTCCCTCAATCACGCTCTGGCTGTTTCTGGCATTGTTGTGCTTTCCCCCCGCGTCCCACTGACCGACTTTATAGAGCATGTTCTCCGTGGAGGCGGCGTTGCTCTTCGAGAGGGTGTAGTCCGGAGTGCCGGAGCTGGTGGAGAAGGAGCTGTAGGCCGAGTCTCGTTTGCCTCCTCCGAGATGCTCCATGCTGTTGTTGGACTTGGCGGGCGACAGCTGACCGGCGGGGTACGGGTGCGAGACATGCTCTAGACTGTCCATGCTGCCGAGAGAGCTGAACTGGTCGGACACTCTGCGCAGGTCTGTTTGCTCCCAGCCAGAGGACAGATCAGTGGAAGACGAGCTGCAGGTTAAAGCGAAGGAGAGTGTGAAAATACAACACAACAAAACCTGCAAAATACTGCAAAAATACCTACACATTGCTGTTCATCAAGGATCCTTAAATTGATACACAATAGATCACAGCCCCCCCCATTTGGTAAAACATTTTAGGGACCTCCTTCTGAAAGGTTTTTGGTTGTTTTGTGGAAATTTTTGAAAAGCGATCTCATTGAGAAGCAGACAGAAGGGTCTACGATATGCGTTTGAAGGATATTTCCAGGATGAGAACAGGTAAAAATAGAATCTTTATTCACTGTTACTGGGAAAATGCCCAAAACTTTTAGATTTATTTTATTGGTAAAAGCCCATTTCTGTGGAAAACTTTGTTTTTATGTTGAAAAAGACTTTGGTTTTCAGCAGACACAAGAGTTCAACAGAAGATATAAAGTGTCTGTAGTAGAACAAACCCCTTTAAGTTGAATCATATACTTTTAATCTAAACTGCTTGATATCTAACACTCAGAGACTCAAAGAGGCAAAGTTCAAGATCCCCCGAGTTACCTTGCATCATATTTGGCGTGCCGGACTTGCGTGGGCGGAGACTGCGTTTTGGCGGCCTCTGATTGGCTCTCGTTGAACTTGGTGGCGTGCCAGGAGTGAGGCCTGCTTATGGGTTCATTCCTCCTGCAGAGAGGGCAGAAAAATCAGGATTAGAGACCTGAACCTGGTGGAAAACAGTGTGTGCTTACTGTGCAACTGAGAGGTACCGCTATCAGCTCAACTGGTAAAATAATGTATTTGTTTTACTGCATGTTGCGAAAATGTTTTACTAAATATGAAGAAAGAAGATTCGTGCATTGTCGTGGTTCGGTACTCCACATTACTGCATCTACTGTATGCTGAGGAAGCACTGTTGTGCAGCATTTTTGATTTGATTTACAGATGGAAACCCATCAAAGCCTTTGCACGGTTGTCAGTTCTGCACATTAAAACGTACCCTTTAAAGCGATTCTTTCTGAGCATGAACAGAGAATATCAGCATAAACATGCACCCCAGTTCAATTTCTTCAGTCAGCACATGGACACAAAAACATGTACGTACACGTCACGGACAGACAGGTGTGTGTTGCATGCTGCACAAATGGGATGAACATCTTCCATCTAATGACAATGAACCACAGGAGAATCCAAAGAGCAACAAACCACAGGAGAGGGAGAGTCGCTATGAGAGGAATGAGGATGAGATTATGACCAGAGGAATGTGAGGGGGGGGGGGTACTACTGGTTACGATGAAGCCACAGAACCGTACCTCATGGAACTTCGCAAAATCTTCGTGAGAAAGCTTCTTGCCACATGCACGTCATTCTCAGAGGGCATTTTCTGAGCTACTATATCCACCATTTTCATATTCCTGGGCAGCAGGGGGAGGAACACACACACACACACACACACACACACTAAGAGCTCAGAAATAACTGACAGGACAAAGACCATCTGACATTTAAACCGCTGGTTTGTGAACACCACATTATGGACTCTGTTTAAAGGACTTTTTACGTTTTGTTGTTCCCCAAATCAGATCTGAATCGGGAGAGATTCACATTTTCTTCACCTACTGAATGAACAATCTACAGATTATTTAAAGACTTTGGTCTATTTTTTCTCCATAACACGTCTTCTTTCAGACTAGAGGAAATAAAACATTTATTTTACTACTTTCTCCTAAATTCACCAAAGGTTACCATTAGATAATGCCTCATTTGCATATTTAAACATAACATTTCAGTAAACGTGCAATACAAGATGTACTTGTTTAATGTAAGTAAGTTCATGCTGATATCTCTGTTATATTTAGTGTCTCCTCTTAAGCTTCCAAACACAGTAACCCTGAAAGAGTTTATGGTGAAAATCCAAAATGTTTTATCAGATTATTTTAGTGTTACGCTGCTTATATGTTGTTGACACTGTGTGTTGCTGCTGTTTGTGTGCAGGTCTGCCTGCTTACTGAGTTCTCAACGGGACAAACCGTTAAAATAAAAGATGAATAAGAGCAGCACTGCAGAAAACTGTTTGTTGGGGAAGTTCTCTAAATGTCCTCAGATTCTTCTGAATTATCTCAGTGTTGTTATTCACAGGACAGTAATAAGCATCAGTGTTCATGTTGACTGATGCGTGGTGTTATAGCGCCCCCTGCTGGTCAAACTAACGCATGGCGTCACAGTTTTCAGTGTGAGATCGACCTCGTTTGACGACGGACCTCCAACACAAAACACAGATTTTTTTTACTCGTCTCTCGTTAGGCTCGTTAAACCGGACGTCGCTGAGGCGAGCTGGTCGAGCTCAGACTCCACCATATGGTCCCAGCGGGGGGGGCAGCGGGGGGGCTTAACAGAGCAGAGAATCTCTCACTCAATCAGATCAGCCACATCAGCCCTCCATCCAAGCTGGCGTCTGCCTCCCAGACATATATCATTTAACAGGAACAAGAGGGCTCCGGTGGTCCTTTAGTTCACCTTCTGTGACGTTTATACCATTAACAAATGGGGAGGGTTAAAGTAGTATATATATATATATATATATATATAAAAAGGGCCAACAAACTAAATCAAGGTCTGTGTTTTAGTTTATATTAGGTGGTGTTTTCTCTTTGACTTCTCTTGACACTGTTTTAAAACACGCTGTAAATACTTTGGTGAGGACGTTTTGTGTTTTGTTGTTCCTTAAATCAGATGTGAATTGGTAGAAAAAGAGATTTACATTTTCGGCACCTAATGCATGAAACAATCTACAGATAATTTAGAGATTTTGTTCTATTTTTCTTCCATAACTCGTCTTCTTTCAGACTAGAGGAAATAAAACATTTATTTTACTACTTTGTCTGTTTACGTCTGTAGATTTCTACTAAATTCACCAAAAGTTACCATTACATAATGCCTCATTTGCATATTTAAACATAACATTTCAGTAAACTTGTAACACAATAAATAATGATCTTAATGTGAGTAATGAACTGGTGAAGTTTCATGGTGATATCTATGAGTTCATGTTTTGACCCTATTCACCTGTAGAGTCTTCTAAATGTCTGTAATTGAACTAAACATCTCTTTAAAGGACGTTTTCTCTAAATGAGTTTGTTCTCAGACTCTGATCCAGAAATCTCCACTTCAGTAGCTCTTATTTTCTGTCTCAGTCTGTTCTCTGGACCTTCGGTTACTAGTTTTTACTGAGGAGGAACTTTGGCGTCGTACTGGTCTAGAAGTTTAGACAAAGCTTTGCTGCTGACGTTCTCATTGGTCACGACCCCACAAAGCCGTGAGGTCATGAGGTCGTGACCCCTCAGCCTAAAGGCCCTCAATGATTTGATGACAAGACGTCCAAAGAGCCGCTTCCTTCAGATGGAAACCTGAAAGTACTACGTGGAACACAAGCCATTCTATCTGCACCCTACACTCACTCTTATAGATGGAGATTTGGTTAAACTCAATCACTTCTTACACTTAATCGTGGATTAAAAAACATCCAGGCCTATTTTAGAGGACAAAGAGAAAAAGCCAACATGGAGCCCGGCAGGTCTTCCCCGTCCCGTGTTTGTGGGGCACGAGGAGCTCGCCACACATGGCGCCTGCTATTGGTATGCAAATGAGGCTGGTTTTATTAGGCCTATCGTCAGGGCTACAGCTGGGCCACAACAGATATGCTCCGAGAGGGAACCAGTAGGCTGGAATGGGGGCGGGGGTCGGTTTAGAGCCCCATTTCACTTCAAATGTATCCGGTACCAACCGGTCCACGTCCAACAATAAACCGCTAACATGCTCGCACAGAAACAACCCGTTAAACTAAGTAACTCATATATTAATAATACTTTAGGAGAGTATTCACGGATGATTTTTGGTTTTTACCTTTAGGTCTGTCCCTCAAAGATTAATTTGCATTTTGTTTTTTGAAATGCTAAGTCTGATCGTGGCTTAACCTAAATGATGTGTGACCTCATCATGAATGATAAGACAAAAACAAAAACAGAGTATTAGGGTCAAAACACCAAGAAGGGCCTCAATGTGTCCCCTCAGATATTCACCGACATAGAACGAGATATTAAAACAATCAGCAGGAATGACTTCAAACACGTTAAAGAAAGTGACTATAAACATCGTATAATGTTCATTTTTGACTCACCAAACATCTGGATGAAGGAGTTAAAAATGGACACAAAGAAGAAATGTGTTTTCCAAATACACGAGATTACCCTGGAGCTCAGTTTGGGAGTGAGGCCAGTTGTTGTAGCCGTGTGTGCCGCTCAGGAACCACATTCCACAGACGAGCCAAAATAAAGAGACATGCAGGAGGTCCTGGTCCACGCTGATCCACCTCCGCCGGTCTACAGCGGACTCAGCACGGATCGGACATGACTGGAAGAACTAAAGTTCTATGGGCAGAATTAGTTTGAACTGAGGGGAGATTTCCTTCAGGATTACGGGGGTCCTACCCCAAAAAGGAGGTGGGGGGGGGGGGGGGGGGGGGCTATTGTCACAGCCAGTCCCCTCGTCTCATTGGCTCTAAAGGGGCTAATATGCTAATGGTGGGGATGAAATGCCGGACTCTTGTCTTGTCGTCTCCCCTCTTGTGCGGTGCATTTCTACCATCGCTATGGCAACAGGTTGATCTTTGGGGGGGTGCGAGGTTTTTTTCCTGAATTGCCTTTTGAGGCAACGAGCAACTGGCCGAGCACGGACGTCAGCAACACATGGAAACTACAACTTTAAAGCTACTTACTGAGGAACAGTCTGTTGTGCTCAGCCTGTCAGCTCGTGTTTAATGGCGCTCGTTAGTTAAATGAATGTAGAACTAATTAATACACAACTAGAGGAGAACTCAGACCAACAGTCTTCTACAGCAACAACCGATAAAACGGTGGATCCTGCAACATATTTTAATATGAAATACTGCTGGTTATAATGAAGACGATCTGCATGTGTATGATGGTTAAAGCTAATGTTTAATGTTTAATGTTTAATGTTTAATGTGTCGTGTTATGGCTCATTTCTTACATGCCTGTTGCATTTGTTTCTAGCGGTGATGTTTGAGGTGGCGGTCATGTTTTCTTGTTGCTTGATATGCGCTGATATGGATTCAAATAAGTGAAAAATAATGCAGAATAAACTAAAAAAATGAATTGGGTTGTTTCTTTGCCAAAGTTACATCTTTACACCAAGTTTTATGAAAATCAGAGACTACTTTTTCTTTAATCCTGCAGACAAACAAACAAAACCTCCTCAGCGGTGCTAATAATAAACCTCATGCTCACTGGGCTAAGATTAGCAACGTTAGCATTTGGACTGAAACTATTCTGACATTTTAGTTTAGATGAATTTATAATATTAGTATTTTACCTAATGACACAATTCATGTGTTCATTCATTGATTTATTACCTCAGTAAACATTGTAAACATGAGTTCATGGTCTCAATCTCTAGTTTCAAGTCTTCTTCAATACAGCATGATGTTCATTTAGTACATTATGGTCCATTTAGAGTCAAACAGACCATAAAGCAGGGTATGCTTTAGGGCGGGGCTGCACTGTGATTGACAGGTCTCTACCAGAGACGTATACGGCGTCTCTACATCACTCCTCCTCAGTCCTGATATGGTCACTTCCTGTTTATTGGTTGCAAAAAACAAGATGGCGACGGCCAAATCGCTGAACTCAAGGCTTCAAAACGTCCACAAACTAATGAGTGACGTCACTTCTTTCATACAGTCTATGACGCTGAGATAATTCTGAACTAATAAAGTGAGTAAAGAAATAAACTCTTCTATACGAGAGAATAATAACTCAAGACAATAATCTCTTTTCCTTTCAAACAAGCTTTCTTTAAATTATACTTTGTGTTGATAAAGTTGAGGGAAAATGCCCGGTTTGATTCTCCATCGTCTTCCATGATAAAAAATACTTTTTAATTTCTATCACACAATATAACGTAACTATTAGTGAGGATCTGGTTCTGTATATGAAACAATTCCCCAAACAAAGAGCACCAACTGCTGTGCAGTTTGAATCAAATTATCCAACAAGCAATAAAATGCTCTAATTTGCAGGGTCGTGAGTAAATTGAACTACTACGTCTGTTCTTCTGTTAACTGTCCAGATGATACAGCAGACGGTCACAGCTGTATAGTTCAGATAACGACCATCCTAAATGACAGAAATGGTGGTAAACAAGGTTTTTTTTCCTCCTTCTTATTAACGTGATGTGGCAGACCAGCGAGAGGTCAGAGAGCTGATACTGAGGCAAGAAAACTCACAGAGATCTATTGTGAGGGATGCGATCAAGCATGCAGTCCAAACTGGGCTCTCATTGCAACAGCGAACGCTTCTTGTTTTTAGCAAATGGATCGTTAACGTTTTGATTTTAGCAAAGTGTGAGATTTTGGGACAGTATGAAGCAGAGAAATGCTGAGGTTGTTACACCCAACAGGTGAGCGCTGGATTCCTGACAAAGAACACCTTCAAGCAGACCCTACAATCAACCCAGTCATGTATTTCGGGTGAGAGAGGTGAACCGTGAGCGGCGTGTAATGACCAGCACATTCCTGAGCTCGGTGGCATTCCGGCTGTCAAGTCACCGGCTGTCTGCACTGACCCGGAGTCAGAAACACCTGGACACCTTTAGTCTGAACAACATCTCTATGACAAAGTCCTGCATGTCTGAAACACCGTCTATTATCACAATGCAGGTCGTTTTGGAGGAATTTTAAACTTAAACTGATAGAGATTCTTTTAGGAGTCTAAAATACATCCACAGCAGAACATTACTTTGCTCCCGTGCTGGTTCTCCTGTCTGTTTCTATAAACTCATCTACTGTAGTAGAACCCTGAATGTGGAGGAGAACCTTTAACTCAGTAGTCTAGCCTCCCTTTACCTGTTATAACAGGTGTTAAAGACAAGATTAACGATTCACTGAAGTCCCCCATCATGACAAACTGTGAACTGCAATATTAACCAACCGTCACTCTATAAAAGTGTCATTTATTATATAGTAGCGTGATCAAACATGCACATAACAGTCAAGTGTAGTGTGAGAAAGGATTAAATGTTTATGTAATGTCATGACATGCTGTGACTGTTGCTCCCTCAGGGCGATCTTCTCCATCAACATTCCTAAGTGCTGGAATGTGAAGACAAAAGTATTTTATCATGTTGTCCAATAGGTAAAGTATCGCTGTTTCCCCAATGATGGAAACGCAAAAATCAAACACCGACGTCCAACAATGATTTTTCCCCAGATTCCCATACATATCTCAAGATATATTTATATATATATAACATTAAATACTTTACTGACACTGTCTTCTTGTCTAACGGCTGATATCTACTTCAGTGTCTCACCTCAGGAACGGAACAAACCAAAAAGAAAACCGAGGAGGGTGCAAATAAGATTAAAACCAGTAAACCAGACTTAAACAATTTTAAGAAATCAGCTTACGACAAGAATTCAGCGCACAGCATTCCTGACATGCTACACGGACTTATTAAGAAAAACAAAGAGCAGTAAAAGTTCATTCCAAAGAGCTTCACATTTAAAGGGCCAGGGTGCAGCAGGTCTGGGGGTTTCTGTTAGATAAGAAATATATTGTTCATGTTTTTATTAGTGTAGAATCACCAGAAACTTGGAATCGTTGTGTTTTCGTTAGCTGAGAATGAGTCCTTCGATATCTACAATGGGAGCAGGAGGCGGAGTACGCCATGTTGCACCACCATGTTTTTCTACAGAAGCCCAGAATGGACAAACCAAAGACTTCCACGTTGTTATGTCACCTGAAGGCCACCGTAGTTCTGTACACGCTTGTGAACGTGAGTGTAAAACCGTGGAACCGCCAGCCTGACTTCTGTTGCTCCTAAAGTAGTTATTATGGTATGGATGACCTCTTGAGCGTTACTGCGGTTTTTACAGCCGGTGGTTTAACGTCAGTGCAGTCTTGGAACGGGAAGAGTGAGTATCATAAACACACACACACACACGAGTAGGTCTTCTTTCAGTGAGGACACACTTCTAAAAGATTGTGACCATATTTGGTGCAGACCAATCAACCAATCAGCAGGAGGAGAGCTAGTAACGTTAGCAGCACCGCTAACGGCTAACCAACGGAGGTTCATTTCAGTTACATTATGATGCCTTCAGGCTCTGCTCAGTGAACATGAGTACTGGCTGAAGGTACATTATAACGTTATCATGATGTGTTCACATGTAATCTGTAAAATGTAGTTTTGGTGATAAACTTGAATAAATCCAGTAGTTTGAAGGAGATGTTTTCACATGAATATAAAATATATATTAGAGATGAATTAATTTCCTAACACGAGCTATAAGCACATTATTATACATCATTAAAGACAATAATGAAGAGATTAGTTTTAATCAATAAAAATACAATCTTTTATTTAAATTACGATAAAGTAAAAGTATAACATTTAGTATTTTTGATGGTTTACTGACTCGTTGAAATGATTTTTGAAAAGATAAATATTGTGTATCCTTGTAGACCAGCTGCTGTAATCAAACATCAAAGGGATCTATAACTGTTAATATGGATCATCAATAATCAGTTATTAGTATCGGAGGTATAAAAAACATGAACAGGAAGTTATATTTGCTCCCTTGTTTCTTTTGTTACGATCCGATCAGTTAGTTTTATGATCCGTTGCTCCACTAACAGACTGTTGGTTTAACTAAAAAGCCATAAACTAACCTCCACTATGATGAGGTGGGATTGTAATTAATTGTAAACTCATATCCATAAACTACTTTATTACCTTTATACAAACCCTGTAAAGAAAGAAGTCAAGTATTAAATGTGTTATAAAGAAACAAAGGTTGAATATAAACTATTTGATTTGGCTGTTAAATATTTACTATAATGTAGATTTTTAACATTTCTAAAGTTAATAAAAACAAACTGTTCTTCTTTGTTAAAGCCTCAGATGTGTAAATGGTGTTTTTATCAGAGAACTATTTAGGAGAGAGAAGCCTTCGTCCTCCAATGATAAACATTGAAGCGTGTTAAGTGACTGTGGTTCCTCTGTAACCAGGAGGGGGAAACCAAACGCCACTAACAAACCTCAAGCTTCACGTTGTTAAAGTTTAATGATTCACTCTGATGTTACAGCTGAACGTACTGCCAAGGCCTCAAGGGAACCAGGAAGGAGGGCAGACCACTGCAGGGGGTCCTAAACTAGAGAGGTAGACAAAATAATGTGAACACCTCATGGAAAAAGAGTTTAGCTTTGGCTTTCCCCACTGTAATATGCAAACTTTAGCTCAACACAGGCTCTGTCCATGTGCAGTTTAGTGACAGAATAGTACAAAGAATTCAACCTCAAATTCTCCGCATTTAACCAAATTACAACTTTTGGATTCAACAGTTAGCGAAGCACAACAACAGAAAGCTTGAAGAAACAATGTGGGATAATTACAGAGTTTGACTGGAAGCAGCAGCTTTTAACTCATTTTGCCAGAAAACGTACAATTTTAACTTTTGTTTTTGACGAGCAGATGTTTTCAATGAGATGGTTAAAGTTGAATGTGTACATTCCCTCTTTCGACACGCTGGAGTTGAGGCAGTAGTTTTGTGTCTGTTTCCCACAGATAGCCACACCTATCTGTCCTCTACGAGACGCTCTCCTACACGACATCGCTACACCAACAGCCTGGCATTAGTCACTGCATGCAGAATAATAATGACTCTCCCTTGTGCTGTCTGTAAAGAGACCACACCTGCAGACCGGGGGCAGGTTCTGACAGCTTCCTGATCCTCGTCCGGCTACCCGACGAGATCCCAGAGATTAGAAAACAGAAAAAGGTGTCTCGCCTGCATGCTCCGGCGCGGATTTAACCGTAACCAAACAGAATGCTGCACTGTAGAACCACCAGCTTTCTACAGCTGGATAAAAAGAGAGAACAAATAAACGTGGCACATTCTGGAATGAGCCCACTTTGCTTTATTCCACACTTGACTTTGTTATTGTGGTCGGTGTGAAACGCAGACGAGCTGAGAGAAGAAAAGAGTCCCGCAGGAGTAAAAGTCTTTGTAAAATGCAATAAGAACAATGAGACTTGTCCTTGTAAGGAAATGTCTTTCTACATTTACAATTACGAGCATACCGAAATGACAAAACCCAGATCCTTCAGTAAGGCCTCCTGCTCTTCTGGAGATGAACTTACTTCAGATTCTCTGTTTCAAGAGTAAAGAATACACGTTGCTGCTACGAATCACGTGAGAACTGATTAACACTAGCAGTGATTAGACACGATACAGGGAAATGTCTTCTAATACTGGTGCTTGTTGGTCCTTTTACAGTCCAATTCTCTGTTGACATCCAAGATAGAAGTTAGAGGAGAGAGACTTCACTCAAACTACAACTCAGCTGACAGTTTATTAGGTACACCCGGCTAAAAACGTAGTTTTGTTCAAACGTATTTAAAAAGGTGTTGTTGTTCAATTCAGAGGCTGTAAGAGGAAGTTCATTCATATAAATAAGTGGACAAAACATCCGAAACACCTTTTTAATACGATACAAAAATAATTTAACAGCACCACAAACTACAGCCTCCAAACTGACCAACAGTTTAAACTGAAAGTGAAAAGTATTACCTAATAAAGGAAGGATTTATTGTATTACTGCTGTTTCACACTACATTGGTTTTAATTAGGTACCTGATAAACTTGCAGCTTGGTCTATATTCTATTTATCCTGATTATCTTCTTTTTAACATCTAAAAATGAAAATGAAACCCTTCTTTTTGTAACAAAGAGACACGTCTGTCGGCCATATTAGATTAGTTGGCAGAAACTTACAAATTAAATCTACAGTCAGTACACAAAAAGGGATTGTATTTATATATTTATATGTATTTTTAAGAAATGAAAAGTACATTTTCACGTTGAAATCCAGTGTCCTGGTGTTAGTTGTTCCGTCATCTCTTGTTAAATGCTAAATAAATATCAACCTCCCCCTCTTTTCCAGTAATCCATCATTTACTGGGTCGTATATAACCAACACCGCCCGTCATATAAAACCATAGTTGACGTTAGCTCGTAGCAGCTAGCAGAGCGATATCATAGCAGGAGGTTTGTATTTGTTGGCAAAAAACGTCTTCAAAGAATGTTTTCACTGAAAACCTTCAGCCACGTTTGAGCTCTCATAACTAAACTCCAATATATTCCATTTCAACCCGAAATATGTCACACTGAGTTAAAGACGCTCTAACTGCTGTTTCAATGGGACAATAAGACGGTAAATTGTGATTATTAGACCCTGAAAACTTGTTTTTTAAGTCCTAAACAGTTATGACTTGGGAAGAAAAACATCCATAAATTGTATTGAGAGTTCAATGCTCGTCTGCTTAATACGGACAGTACGACGGCGTATTAGGGATATTGTAGGTAAAAATGAAATAATATAACAGCGTCGAGAAAAGGGGGTTACATTCTGACTTTACAAAAAAAACTTTGCAGAATCTCTGAGATCATAAACTCATTTGCAGGACAACACTCTGAAATTAAAGTCGCAAATTTATGAGAAAGAAACTCTTTGGCAGAAGACTTAGTTTATAAAAAGCCTCCATCACTCACAGTGAGCACTGACTGAGAATGTTTGTGTTATTGTTAGAGACAGTAACACATCTTTGTTTCTACATCCCATAATAAACTGGTCTATGGGGAATAAAAGACAATAAGTGAGACTCGCAGCCACGTCCTCGTGGAGAGATAAATGGTGAATGGACTTCCTTGTACGGGGGTGTGTTCAGGGATTACGTTATGATATGATACAAAAATAGAAAGAAAAGCGGACGGACGAAGAGAGACAATGGGAGCAGTGTTTCACTCACAACAAGGTCATGTGTAAGAAGGCCTCCAGGACCAGAGCTGACAAATGACTCATCGGTTAAACAAGATATGAATGCTTAACAGTACCTTGGAGTCAATAAGTCACAGAGAAAGACTGAATGTAATCATGTAGTGTGGGCTCACGGAGGCACAGAGAGAAAAGATGTGCTGCAAATAAAACAAATGCTAACTGATTACAAAAAGGGTGCGAGGCTGGCTGAGTCAGCGCCAGATTTGCATCGTAACTTCCCTTTTGTTTGTCCTTCCCACACCTGTACTGCCTGCCTATGATGTCACCTGCTACCTCTCTTCCGTCTTTCGACTCGAGGAGAAACTGTGTCACACTCTGTGACCTCTCTTTGACTGCAGCTCGGTGCAACCCGGGAGAACAGGACCGTCCGGCTACCGAGAGCTTAGAAAGTCCACAAGACACCCTGAAGCTGCAAGATCCTCCGACTCCTCGGCTTGTTGGGAATGTTTCCATAGTGACCGGTTATGTGGGGGGGGGGGGGTGTAGCTCCTGTGACAGCAGCAGATGCACAGGGATTGGTTACCTACCGTTTCACCACCAGACTGAGGGTCTTGTGGGAGCCCTTCACCAGGCAGATCGCCTCCTGTCTGAAGCCGCTCAGGGGAATCTCGTTGATGTTGACGAGCTCGTCTCCCACCTGGAGACTCACAGCTGCTGCCTGGGTGCCCTCCTCCACCTGGAGCACAAACACAGCAGAGGGGAAACTGAGAATTTAACAACACACACACACACACACATACACACATACACACACAAACACACACACCATGTGACAGAGGTACAAAGATATTTCAGGATGCTACCGGCAAAGCTAGCTGGTTAGCGTGATACAGGGCATCTTTAGCCACGTCGTTTTCTCTCAAAGCTTCCTCCAGAAAATCGGTTTCTATAACAAGAATATGTTGGGTCTAGGCGGCAACCTCTGGTTCTGAAAAGTGAAGTCAAAGCTTCAAGTATTAAAGCTGCATTCTCTCTAGTGTCCATCAGGGGGCGACTCCTCTGGTTGTATAGAAGTCTATGAGAAAATGACTCTACTTCTCTCTTGATTTATTACCTCAGTAAACATTGTAAACATGAGTTTATGGTCTCAATCTCTAGTTTCAAGTCTTCTTCAATACAGCGTGATGTTCATTTAGTAAATTATGGTCCATTTAGAGTCAAACAGACCATAAAGCAGGGTATGCTTTAGGGCGTGGCTACACAGTGATTGACAGGTCTCTACCAGAGACGTATATGGCGTCTCTATGTCACTCCTCCTCAGTCCAGATATGGTCACTTCCTGTTCACTGGTTGCAAAAAACCAAGATGGCGGCGGCCGAAATGCTGAAACCAACGAGAGACTTCACAACGATTACGTCCACTTCTTATAAACAGTCTATGATCATATGCAGAGGGCAAATTTCATGTATGTACCTTTATGTATATATAGATTTAAATATAAGTAACATTTAACATTCTATTTCTAACTTTCCCTGGTGGTCTGAATAGGTTGCTAAATGTGTCGCTAGTAGTAGAAGCTCTGAGGAAAACAGAAAATGATCCGGTTGAAACGCTCTTTAATAAGAGAAAACTAGATGAAACCAAACCGTCTTAATGAACGTCTTCCACTGTATGTGGATGTTACTGTGATGGGACAGTAGGAGAAGAACTGGTGCTGCACACAGATTGAATATTAAATGCTTTCAATGCACATTGTGCTAAATATTTACATTTATCAGAGTGGCCACGGGCACATAGAAGAACACACAGTTTATAAGAAGGTGCCAAAAGACGTCTTATGCCCAAGAGGTTCCCACCTCGGTGTTGTGAAAGAGATTAAGTAACCTCATAGGACCTGACCTTGGTGCAACTTTAAAAGCTGTGATAAGCAAAGCGCCGAATATTTACTGTTGCTTTTAAAGCCTAATGTGGTGCAGATTCTGCTAACGGGACCTCATGGAGTAACGTTTACTGCTTTAGATAAGAAGCCCTTCATGAGAATTAAAGAGACAAGAAGACATTGGTGTCAGTGTTTACTTCAACACATCTTTTAAGTCGTAAATATATGAACTAATATTATGAGCCACTACCAGCAGTTATGAATCCGATCTTTATGGCTGTCGATGAATCAAAACCAAGGGCAGTAAACTACAAAGACAAAAAGCTTAAAAGGAAATGAGGGAGAAATGCACTAAACAAGCAGCAGACTCTTGTTGACATGCTTCACATATTTTCTACGGTAACAGAAGAAACATTTACCAAAGTTTACCAAACAGCAGGAAGGTCCGTTTCTAAAGACACGGCTCAAAGGATAGGAGAATACTTCAGAAAGCTGCCGTGGCGTGATGTGAAAAAACAAACCGTGGAGTGTTTGTTTGAGGGCTGACACCTGAAATAACACGTCTGTCAACAGGAAGTACAGCCTCTGTAGAGCCGGTCTATTATCCATCAGAACCAGAACCTGTACGATATCAAACCTACAGAACCACAGCGTTCAGGTCACTGCTGTCCTCAGCGTGGAGAGAAAAGCAGTGCGATGTTGGCACATTAACACACAAACGCTGAGCTCTGCAGCTGATAATCAGTTCTGCACTGGACCTCTGAGGGGGGGGGGGGGGGGGGGGTATGACTCAACCACAGAGGTATGTGTACATTTACAGACACATTACGTCTTATATGGCCTTTATCCTCAGCACCAGACAACCAGAGCCAAGACAGCTCCGATCAAAAGCCCCTTTTCATTTTCTCCAGAATACCAGTTTTCAGGCTTTTATGATGACTGGCTGGATTCCTGAGCTGGTCCTGATATGGAAGTGGATTTTGTAGAGAGAAACTGAATCACTGACTGATGCGTTTACAGTTTGAGTTTAAAATGGACACAAAACACCTCTGTTTTACTGAAGCTGGAAAATCATCAAATGCAAGTTTGGTAACATTTAACCGAGGTGCACAAGCAGCAAGTGGACATCACATTTAGGCTCACTTTATGTCAGGCAAGATTAAAGGTGTAACATGTAAAACCTGGTCACCTCCTCCACATCAAGAGGAGGAAGCATTTCACCTCTATTACTGGGTCCATACCAGGAGGCCACCTCCGGTTCTGACTCCTCTGGTTGTATAGAAGTCTATGAGAAAATGACTCTACTTCTCTCTTGATTTATTACCTCAGTAAACATTGTAAACATGAGTTTATGGTCTCAATCTCTAGTTTCAAGTCTTCTTCAATACAGCATGATGTTCATTTAGTAAATTATGGTCCATTTAGAGTCAAACAGACCATAAAGCAGGGTATGCTTTAGGCCGGGGCTACACAGTGATTGACAGGTCTCTATCAGAGACGTATACGGCGTCTCTACGTCACTCCTCCTCAGTCCAGATAATCAAAGATGGCGATGGCCAAAATCGCCAAACTCAAGGTTTCAAAACATCAGTTCACAAACCAACACAGTCTGTGGTTACTACCTCCAGAAACCTGTCAAAGCCGCTTTCTCGTTTCTGCCGCTTTGACTTTAATCCAATTAACAAACTGTTAAAACGTACACAGACTCTGTGCCTCCAGCTGTATTGACAAGTCCTCAGTGTAGCTCTACGTCTTCTCATGTTGGACGCTACAGTGACTCACTATCTACTCTCCAGGTACAAGTGGCAGTACAAGACAGGACGGGCCGTGGTAGCTGGCTAGCATGCTCATTTCAGTAGATAGTAGTCAACACTGTAACCGATGTTTGTTCATGTTCTTTAATGTTTTATATTAATATTCTGTCCATATCTTACAGGTTGCACCTTTAAGCTGAGGTCTCAGATAGTCTGGAGGCCAGCACAGTGCATGTTGTTTGTGCAGCAGTGTGGCTCATTGATGTACTTGAATCGTTTTTGGACAACAAAAGGAGCTCTATGGCACAGAGGAAGAAGATGTATTAAGGTTTAGCACACAACACTTTTTAGTAGGATGTATTCATTGCTAGTTTTGGCCTTTTCATGGAATTTGTCGCAGATAAGAAAATATAGAATATCAGACCTTAAAGTATTGAAGGGAAATCAAAACGTTGTGACATTTAATCAGGTGGCAGTTTGCAAACTGAAGAATATATTTGTGTTTGGGATCAGACCTTGCTGCTGAGCATAATCTTGTACGTTTATTTTTGGTTGGCTGAAGAAGTTTGATTCCATAAAAAGGTGTTTTTAGACTCAGCAGACAGGAATGGTGAAGTGGAGCTCCAGAGAATCAGAGAAAGTCACCAGTAGTTCAGAAGAACAAGAGAGAATATTCACTAAACTGATTGCATTATATTTATCTGGGCCTAACAAAGAAAGCAATGGTCCATCATAAAACTGACAATACAGTATTTGTTGAAATGTTTTCTACTATCCACAGCTTGTCAGGTCATCTGTGTGACAGCTTATGCTAAACAGCAGTCTGACTTTTATTCAAACAGGAAACACGACTCCACAATAAGATATAATTCAAGAATGTAAATAAAAACAACAAACGCTACCAAGCAGCAGCATAAAAGAAACCACAAGGGCCACAAACAGTCAGTGTTAACACAACATGAGAGCCGGAGACCCTCTGACATGTCTCACCATGGCAGCCCAATCATTGTGAGCCGCACCACGTCCTTTGTTTACCATCTTCCTCCAGACCATAATCAGTCACACTGCAGCCATCCTGGAGGCCCGAGTCTCCTCAGAAATAGCCTCACGTCTGTGTGGGACGTGAGGGGAAGGATGTGGTGGTGATGGGGTTAGGAATGCTGACAGATGTCCTGTGCAGCGAACTGACGGGGCGCTGAACTCAGACCTCTGGGATGGTTTTACGTCAGGGACGACGTTCACTGCTGTTTAACATCACATGAACAAACGCACCCATATCTGAGCTTTGCACACAGCTTTTTGTGTAACATTTAAGTTGAATCTGTCTCTATAAGTTAGACCGATGTTTTAAGCATCTTCTTGCAACTGTAGGTGACTATCGGTAACTTTAATCTAGTCACCGAGAGGCTGAGTAGTGGAGACTAACCTGCGGACACGCTGGCAGTCAATGATTCACAGATCCAGTGGCTGAGTTTTGTAGTTATATTTGTAGGCAACAAACAAACTCTTGTGCTGGATAACACCCATTAAAAAACGTTGAAAAAAACTCTCATTGGTGTACGAAGGAAATCGACAGCGATCAACAGCGTCAAACAATGACGAATACAAGCCGATGTAATGGATAGCAGGGCCGTCTTTCAATCAGAGGGTCGGCGGTTCAATCCCCGGCTTCGGCTCTGCTAGTCGCATGTCGATGTGTCCTTGAGCAAGACACTTAACCCCAAAATTGCTCCTGTAGTTGTGCCTACGGTGTAGAATTGTGATAGACTCTGAATTGTAAGTTGCTTTGGATACAAGCGTCTGCTAAATGACTGTAATGTAATGTAATGTAATGCTGCAGGTGACCAATCACGTAACCGCTGATCGGACCGGAAGACGCCTGCAGGAAGGAGAGCAGCAGGAATGACTGAAACACAACGTTATGTTCACATGTAGTCACTCAACTAACCCACACCTGGTTGGTTTATTGAAAGTAAATGTGACAGTAAAAAAGACAGACAATCACTCATAGGACCCGTCATACTAGCAGCATGGTAGCTCACAACAGGGCCATTTAAGTGACACATCCACAACAACAATAGGCTGTATATAAGAAGTGGACGTAGTCATCGCGACGTCTCTCATTGGTTTGTGGACTGATGTTTTGAAGCCTCAAGTTCAGCAATTTCACCGTCGCCATGTTATTTTTTTGACAACCAGTGAAGTCAATGCTTCATGTGTTAAAGCTGCATTCTCTCTAGTGTCCATCAGGGGGCGACTCCTCTGGTTGTATAGAAGTCTATGAGAAAATGACTACTTCTCTCTTGATTTATTACCTCAGTAAACATTGTAAACATGAGTTTATGGTCTCAATCTCTAGTTTCAAGTCTTCTTCAATACAGCATGATGTTCATTTAGTAAATTATGGTCCATTTAGAGTCAAACAGACCATAAAGCAGGGTATGCTTTAGGGCGGGGCTACACAGTGATTGACAGGTCTCTACCAGAGACGTATACGTCGTCTCTACGTCACTCCTCCTCAGTCTAGTTATGGTTACTTCCTGTTCACTGGTTCCAAAAACAACAACATGGCGACGACCAAATTGCCGAACTCGAGGCTTCAAAACATCAGTCCTCAAACCAATGAGTGACATCACGACGACTACGTCCTCTTCTTATATACAGTCTGTGGTTACTACCTCCAAAAACCTGCCTTCTTCATCTGATTCGTTCTTCCTGCCTTCAGCCAGAACCCTTTTCTCTACGAGTCACCTTTGCCCCAGAGATTGAGCAATCCTAAAAAACAGTCAAATCAAGCCCACGAGGTTGCCACACAAAGGATTCAATAATTAGTAAAACCTGTTTACCTCACGGTGATTTACCACAGCGTGTAGGAACAGAGACATTTCTGCAGTGTGAGCGCTGCCGGTTCTTTGAGAGCAAACTATATTCTTCCTGCACATAAAATGTGATCCTGGCACAGGATAATATACGTATGAGGTACACATGTCCAGCTGTGTTGTGTAAAACAGGATTATATAAGTTTATTGAGACTCAGGACTTTAAGTCCACCAAGACCTTGAGCATAACCTGAGCTATGAGAGGAATGTTAAGAATTTTAATTAGATCCAGGATCTGTTTTTTTACCAATACTCTAAACCTCTCAATAAGCTGTGGACCCTTTAAAAAAAATTCATCTTTCATTTCAGCAATTGGAAAGAATGCACATAAAAAAACACACGTTTAAGCCCCCCGTGTGTTTCTGAGGTTAATACATGAAATGCAGCGAAGTCTGCCAAAAAAGTAAAGCGAGTACTCAATGTTCACTACTAAAACAGAAAGACATGAACATCACAATAAGATGTAATGAAGGAAGAAAATGTCAATGCCAAGTGAGCATTTATGGTTATTAAAAGAAGGGGGTGTAACCTGAGAAACGGTAAAATGGACTTCGGCTGAAGTAAACGTAGCCGTTGGAAACTTAACATAAAAATCAACATGTTTCTGTGTTACATGGTTGAACAGCACACAGTGACTTTTATGAAGTCTGACTCGTCTTTCTCCTGCAGAAGAACAAAGTAAATAGTGTTTTATTGTTAAATACAAATTAGACGCATTTTGATAGAAAATATCAAGTCTGACAAATATTGTAACCAGATTTTAGCTCCTACATCACCGACTATGTTCACATGAACACTTATATTCCACTATTAATCCAAATATGATATTCAGAAACTAACATAGCTCATGTAAACATCATATTCTGTTTGTATATTCTGAATTAGTTCTTATTCCTAATGGATCATGTTGAGAGTAAAACATGTGTGATATGTTGATATTGTTCAGGTTCTAGGATCATTCTTTGGACATGTATACACACATGTATATATATATATATATATATATATATATATTATATACACACACATGTACGTATATATATACACATGTCTACAGCTCATTCACTATCAGAGTCTCTCTCCTGTTTACCAGCAGCTCTGTGCGTTGAACACAAAGCAACAAACAACAGTTAGTAGAGCTGGAGTAGAGATGATGTCCATTAGAACAGAAGGAGAAACATCATGAAGGACTTGGAGATCAACAGGTTTCTGGATATGAACAAATATCTTTTAGAGAAGCTGTTTGAAGGAATGAAAGAGGTCCAACAAGTCCTCCACCTCTGGAACACACTGAGAGAACATCTGTTAGCTCCTGATGTTCACTTTGACATATTCTGACATGATAAAAACATCTGTTAGCTCCTGATGTTCACTTTGACATATTTAGATGTGATAAAAACATCTGTTAGCTCCTGATGTTCACTTTGACATATTTAAACGTGATAAAAACATCTGTTAGCTCCTGATGTTCACTTTGACATATTTAGACGAGATAAAAACATCTGTTAGCTCCTGATGTTCACTTTGACATATTTAAACGTGATAAAAACATCTGTTAGCTCCTGATGTTCACTTTGACATATTTAAACGTGATAAAAACATCTGTTAGCTCCTGATGTTCACTTTGACATATTTAAACGTGATAAAAACATCTGTTAGCTCCCGATGTTCACTTTGACATATTCTGACGTGATAAACGACGCGTTAGGACGTCGACCTGTCAAACGCAGAAGAGAACGACGTCACCGTGAGGTTCACTGAGGATGAGGACGAGACATGAATATCTGAATATGAACGGCTGCATGTAAACGGGAATATTAGTGTAATATTCAGTTTCATTAGCCATGTAAATAGCTTACTAAGAATATTGTCTAATAAGCAAAAACTGAATATTTGGTGCACGTAAACGTAGCCATTGACTCATTTACATGCACGGAATATTCGTCTCTTATTCTGAATGTGACAATATTCTCAATTTAATCTGGGTCATGTAAACAGCATATTCAGTTTGGACATTAAGAATTATGCCTTAAATCAGAATGCAGCATTTTCAGACTAAGACGTGTGATATGTTGATAGTATTCAGATTACAGCAGCATTCTTTAGCGTTGACACAGCACATTCACAATATCAACGTCTCAATTTTTACAGCAGTTACACGCGGCCTCTCGCCCGTTTACTGCACAATCAACCATGAAAATCCATTTCATTTTATATTTATTCATGTTAACTGAATGAAATGAATACATATATATGGAAGGCTTTCAGCTCAGTTGTACATTAATGATCTTTTTCAGGATAAAAAGGTAAAAAACAATATTTTGTGCATGTAGACGTAGTCGGTGTAGTTCTTCCTGTTCAGGTAGGACAGAAAACAACAGGACATAGAGCACAACCGACAATATGTTGTTTTCTACTGAAATCACCCTCCAAAGAAAAACTGGGCCGATAAGGAACAAAGTGCATCAGGTAGTACTTAGAGGCACACTATGTCTGCAGTACACATGTATGTCATTAGACAAACGTTGGAGAGGCCTCAAACATTTGTTTGGGTATAAAGCAGACACTGGTTCGTAGACATATTGTATACAGGCTACTATGTAAGGTTGTTATTTTTTGTAAAGGAAATAGGTTTACATGATCTAAATCACAGAAATAACTCCAACTAACTGTTTAAATAAATGGCCTTTACTCTGAGAGCCACTCCAGAAGAGCAAGAATCACTCTAATCCTCACTTAACTTATCCCATCATGCCATTCCAACGGGCTTCAGGCTGTCACAGATAATTCACCACATTTAGAAAATCAAACAAAGCTCCTACATTCCTCCCCTGCTCCTGGTACCACAAGCTACTAGAATCCAACCCGGCACAGAACATATGAGAACACAAACGTCCAGGTGGGATCTGATAACACACACCGAAGCTAAAGTGACACAAAACCAAACTCTTGATGCCATTAAAAGACATTTGTTATGTTAAGTTTAGTCTATGAGGATCCAGACAGGAAGACTCACAAAACTATCAAAAAGTATCTCAGAAGGTTGTGATTATACGGGTGAAAAGCTTGAGCGTAAAGACGTCTCAAAGAGTTCTGAGGAATTCAAATCTCACCGTCAGATGCAAACAGGTCCAGGTTTCGTTGGTCCTTGGAGGACCGATGTGGTGCTCATTGACAAGAACATTAACAGTGAACTGATGTCAATGTCACAACCTAATAACCGGAATCCAACCGGGCAATGGTTCACTCCACAACGTGATCTGGCAGCTTTACAGCTTAAAGACTTAAAATGGTCCGAATTCTTGTCATTTGAATTACATGCTTGTAAAAACCTACGGTAGCGGGGGGGGTGAAGGTGGTCCTAAGGGTTTCGCTCTAAACCCTCATGTGGTGCCTCAGATCTGGAGTTTCGACCATCGGAGTTGGACTTTGGACCGCTTTTGGGTCAATACAGAAAACGAGGAACAAAAAAGGGACACGGCTCCCAACGAACAGGGGGCTGTATTTTAACAAGTCAAATTAACTAGCAAGGTCTTTTCTAGTTAATCATTACACAGTCAACAGAGAAGTGAGCTTACAGTGTGATGTCGGAGCTGATTGGGCTGCACTGTGTTTAGGTAATCTCTCCCTCTCACTGTATGCAGTGTGGCTCATATCACCCATTTAACAAAGTCATCCAAGAACTACAAGATATAGTGCATGTTCTGTTCAGGAGGCAACCTCCAGTTCTGCTGAGTGAAGCCGATGCTTCATGTGTTAAAGCTGCATTCTCTCTAATGTCCATCAGGGCGACTCCTCTGGTTGTATAGAAGTCTATGAGAAAATGACTACTTCTCTCTTGATTTATTACCTCAGTAAACATTGTAAACATGAGTTTATGGTCTCAATCTCTAGTTTCAAGTCTTCTTTAATACAGCATGATGTTCATTTAGTAAATTATGATCCATTTAGAGTTAAACAGACCATAAAGCAGGGTATGCTTTAGGGCGGGGCTACACAGTGATTGACAGGTCTCTACCAGAGACGTATACGGCGTCTCTACGTCACTCCTCCTCAGTCCAAATATGGTCACTTCCTGTTCACTGGTTGCAAAAAAACAAGATGGCGACGGACGAAATGCCAGACTCGAGACTTCAAAACGTCCACAAACCAATGAGAGACATTTCAACAACTACGTCCACTTCTTATTTATACAGTCTGTGATCCTGTTGAATGTTTATCTTTTTAGAGCCCTGTACATGTTATGATGTTTAAATGTTAGCTCACAAATGTTTCACTGGATAATTGCAAACTGTGACCTGCTGGTGGCACT